>OX359273.1:9537500-10137500 GCA_947179155.2 Hedera helix | reverse complement strand
GAGATTGCAATTGAACCCATTGTGTAGTTTAATTTAATTTGTTTTCTTTTTAATTATTGATGATTATATATGAGTTGTTTATCATATTTTATGCGTTCATGTATAATTATTTACGTAATAATTAATTGTGATATCTTAGAAGGAGTTGTAAAATGAATTCTAGGATTAGATTCAGATATGATAACATGTGAATTTGTTTATTCTTTTTAGAAAGAGTGGCATAATAGTGTGTAGGATGAAGATACATATATGTCACATGTAACTTTATTGAGAGTTGGATCTTAATGAGTTTATTTCAAATTATTTTGCATAGAAATATAGTAACTTAATTGGAATAAATCTTTTTATTAATTCTTGAAAAAGGTTAATGAATAGTTAAGAAATCTCAGTTAACAATTCTATATAGTTAATTAATTAAAAAGAGAATAAAGAGATTTAAATGAAGTATTGGGGGAAATTGTGATCTTAACTATTTTAATTTGATTTAATTATTTTTATTAGTTTAATTTAGTTAGTAATTTTAATTAGTTTATTTTATAATTAAATTGAGATTGTTTAAATAGAATTAATTTGATATTAAATTAGTCTTTGGTAATTATTATTATTTAATTCCCTGTGGGTTCGACACTCTATTTTATCACTTTATTACTTGTTGACCGTGTATACTTGCACGCATAATTCTTGAACTCTTCGCGTTAAAAGAGAAAGAAAATAAATCGAATGTGTGTTGATATCCGTCTGTCACTCAGTTCACAGTCTCCAATCTCCAAGCTCTGTCTTTAATTCTTGAACTCTTCACGTTAAATATTTATTCCTAAAACTACTCCTAAATTACTCTAATATAATATATTATGTCATAATCTTTTCTAATCTATCATAATCTGCTAAAAATAAAAGTTACATAGTCTATTTATAGGAGTACAATAATAATCCTAAGCTAATATGGAAAAAAAATCCAATTTGGAATCAAATTAAAACAATAAATCGTGAATAATCTCGTTCTGGCAATTAATGCGTCAAACAAACACAGCCTTCGCTCGGTTAACCGGTCAAACAAACCGCCTTGCGCGCATTGCGCGTTACCATCATCTACGGCACCCAAAACGACGACGTATGGCGTTATTCAGCATATTAACATCCGCGCATTACGCGTGATTTATTTTTTCATCCCCAAATGACGCCACACGCCGCCGTTTCATCTGTTGGGCATTTGAGTTGCCCGCATGGCGTGGCCAAGGCTGGTTCAGTTTATTACGATTTTACCACCAACAATTGCTTTCTTACAATTTTAGCCCTCACCTTCTTGCAGAAATTACAACAATGCCACTAGTGATTAATTTCCTACAAAATAAAATATAAATTAATTAAAAATAAATAAAAATAATATAAAAATACTAAAAATAATAATAATGCATAATAATAAATAAAACGCCTAAATTACTAAAATTACTTAAAAACTCACAAATAATTAAGCCTAAAAATATCCAATAATTAAGTATTAAAACCAATTATCAACAACTGTGGGCAAGAAGAGCATATCACTCCTAATTTTCCCACACCAAAAAGGAAAGGTTGTTTCTCATGTAGAGCTACGGACCATCAGTTCAAGAATTGTCCGAAAAGAAAGAATGGCAATGGAAGTACTGGCTAAAACAACAACAAGCTCACAATTGGAGGCCCAGTGCAGTAAAACAAACCAATAGCACGGACTTTCAACATGACGGTGCAAGACGCCGTGGAATCAAAAGATGTGGTGTCAGGTATTATTTCAATCAATGATATAAATGCTTATGTATTGTTTGATTCGGGTGCTACCTGTTCATTTGTGTCTGATGATTTTGCTAGACGTTTAGAAATTGGCTAGAGAAAAACTAGAGAACCCAATGAACATAGAAGTTGCTAATAAAGAAGTGATTCCTGTAGTGTATATACATATAAATTGTTGTGCTGAAATCAGGGGTCAGAAGTTGAATGTGAATCTAATTCCAATACGTTTGGGGGAATTGATGTTATTTTAGGTATGGATTGGTTGTTTAATCACGGAGCGGTAATTGATTATCAGAAGAAGTGTATACACCTTAAGACACCAAACCAGTCTAAGGTCGTATTTTATGGCAGCAAGTCGTCAAGACAATCTTCTTGTCTGACGAAAGAAAGGTTGTGTAGAGTATTTGGCTCACGTAGTGGATACACAAATGGTAAATCTTGAGATGAAGCAAATACCAGTAGTTAAGGAGTTCATGGATGTATTTCCAGATGAATTGTCAGGTTTACCGCCAGATAGGGAGATAGAATTTGTGATCGATTTAGTACCGGGGACAGCACCGATATCAAAGGCACCATATAGGATGGCTCTGGTAGAAATGAAGGAGTTGATGGTTCAATTGCAGGAGTTGTTGGATAGGAAGTACATTAAACCTAGGGTTTCTCCATGGGGAGCACATGTGTTTTCTGTAAAGAAAAAGGATGGATTGATGAGACTTTGCATGGATTATAGGGAGTTGAACAAGGTGACGATTAAGAACAAGTACTCGTTGCCACGAATTGACGATCTTTTTAATTAATTGAAAGGAGCGAAGTACTTTTCAAAGATTGATTTAAGGACTGGTTATCATCAGTTGAAAGTCAGGAAGGAGGATATACCCAAGACGGCATTCAAAACTCGATATGGCCATTATGAGTTTCTCGTGTTGTCATTTGGACTAATGAATGAGACAGCCACATTTATGGACATGATGAACAGAATATTCAAGCAGTACTTGGATAAATTTGTAGTTGTGTTCATTGACGATATTTTGGTTTAATCTAAAACAGAGGAGGAGCATGTCGAACATCTAAGATTGGTGTTAGAGATACTACGGAAGGAGCAGTTATATGCTAAATTTTTGAAGTGTGAATTCTGGTTAGAGAGAGTTCAATTTTTAGGTCATGTTATTGACAAGGAGGGAGTTTCAATAGATCCAGCAAAGGTGGAAGCGATAATGAATTGGGAATAACCAAGGACGCCGACGAAGATTAGAAGTTTCTTAGGGTTAGCGGGTTATTATCGGAGATTCATTCAACACTTTTCGAAGATAGCAACGCCGTTAACCAATTTGACAAGGAAGATAGTGAAGTATGTATGAACGGAGAAATACGAGGAGAGTTTTCAGGAGTTAAAGAAGAGGCTTAGTGAAACACATGTAATGACTTTACCAGACGGTAAAGGAGATTTTACGGTCTACAGTGATGCATCGCACAAGGGACTAGGCTATGTGCTTATGCAAAATGGCAAAGTCGTTGCGTATGCGTCAAGACAATTAAAGGATTATGAGAAGGGATACCCTACCCACGACCTGGAGCTGGCAGCGGTAGTGTTTGCCCTTAAGATAAGGAGACATTATTTATACGGGGGGAAATGTGAGATATTCACAGACCATAAAAGTCTGAAGTATATCTTCACCCAGAAGGAGTTGAATATGAGGCAGCGGAGGTGGTTGGAATTGATCAAAGATTGCAATTGTGAAATTCTATATCATCTCGGCAAGGCCAATGTGGTAGCTGATACTCTAAGTAGAAATAGCAAAGAGAAGTTATTTGTACTGACAGACCAGGAAGAACTGATAGAAGCAATGGCTCGAATGGAATTGGAGGTGAAAAATCCTCAGGAGTCAATAGAAGTGGAAGCGAGCCCAACCTTGTTAGATAAGGTGAAAAATGCTCAAGACCAAGATCAAGAATGTGAGAGAATAAAGAAAAGGATGGCCGATGGGGAAAAGGTCAAGTTCAAGAAGGATAGCAAAGGATTACTAAGATTTGAGAACTGTGTCTGGGTACCGTTAGTGCCCAAATTACGAGAAAAAATTTTGCAAGAGGATCACAGTACGAGATACTCAATACATCTGGGGAGTACGAGTACAAGTGATCGCTACAAGTGATCCTTGGACTTGAGATCGTCATAGTATCTTGTGTATGATGAATTATATTTTGACATATTCCTTAAAACCTTTAGGGTGTATCAAAGGGTATGATTGGATATAATAAGTCATACATGGAGATAGGTGAATGATCAACAAAGAATCTACCACTTCTAGTAAAAGAAGGGAATATCCTATGCGATTCGATAAATGACAACTCAGTAGTCCTTGGCCAAGGCAGAATGAAAATTAGAAAGTAGTTTCTAATTTACATTAATTAGAGTTATTCATTTAAGGATCGAAATGCATATAATCAAATAAAATAAGACTTGACAGTAATACCATGTCTTATATTTGATTGGGACATTGTGAGGTAGAATGATCGAATTGTACAGTAACTATTCGCTGAATAGGTTCTTTTGTGATTAAATGTTGAAATCTATATTATCTGGAAAGTCGTTGATCGCTAAGGGGGTTTACCCTTATTATGGAATAAATATTATTTATTTAAATAAATTAAATAGTTTAATTTATTTATATAAATAAGATTAGAATAGTTCTAATTAATTTATTCTATAACCGGTTTAATATGGAGAACCTAAAGGGTTCACACCGCAAAAGGAAAATAATTATTTAAGAAGTAAATGGCATAATTGTAATAATGAATTAAGTATATTTAATTTATACTATGTGGATAGAATAAATTAAATAGCTTAATATTTATTATTTAGTATTTTGGAAATACTAATTATAAATTAATAAGAGGAGTCTTATTATTATTATTACTATTATCATTATTATTTAGTTCTTAAATGGCTTAGGAATTAATTAATAAGAGTACTCTCATAATGAATAATTAAGTTCCTAAATAGTTTAGGAATTATAATTATTATATTAAATCAATTAAGTTCCTAATTAGATTAGGAGTTTAATTAAAAACCCTATTCCTAAAGGTGTTAGGAGGGTTTACTAAATCTATAAATAAGAGAAGTCTTATTATGGATTAAGGTTACACACATACACTTCCACAAGTTTTGGGAGAGTACTCACACATTCTCTAGAGAGAGTAAACTAGGGTTTGCCATCACCCACTTCTTGAATTATTGTTATTCCTTGGTGGATCACCTCTAGAGGCCAAACACTTGGGTGGCTAACATTGATCATTGGAATTCAATCGGTGAAATTCAAGGCGAACGCGAAGGATTTGGAGGTGAACTTGTACCCGTTGAAACTTTGAGTTCTACAAGGGTATATCTCTAACTTCTTCTTTATTAATTAATAGTTGAGCATAAAGGTCGATCCTGGATTATGGTTTGTAAAATTTTAAATTTGATTTTACCATGCTTCCGCTATTTTGTGCAATTTGATTGCGTCTATAATTTTTACAAACCAACAGGAAGATCATCTACCATTAGTTAAGTTCGCATATAATAATAGTTATCATGCGAGCTTAGGCATGCCGCCTTATGAAGCATTGTACGAGAGGAAATGTAGAACACCTCTCTTTTGGGATGAGGTAGGAGAACGTCGACTGTTGGGGCCGAAATTGGTTCAACAGACTGTAGAAATTATAAGAGTAATAAGAACTCAACTGGTAGCAGCTCAAGACCGTCAGAAGAAATATGCAAATCTACATCGACAGAAGCGAGATTTCGAAGTAGGGAGTTTTGTGTTTATGAAGGTATCTCCTTGGAAAGGGAAGATCCAATTTGGAAAGAAAAGGAAGCTGAGTCCGAGGTTCATAGGACCGTTCAAGATATTGAAGAGAGTGGGTGAAGTGGCGTACAAGGTAGCTTTACCTCCTGAACTGGAGCATATTCACAATGTGTTTCACGTGTCAGTGTTGCGACCCTACAAGCCATATTACAAGCACATCATATCCTATAAGCCAATACAAGTTGAGAAAGACTTATCTTATGAAGAAATTCCTATCCAGATATTAGATAGGAAAGAGTAAAAATTATGAAATAAGGTTATACATTCAGTCAAAATCCTTTGGATGAACCACAACGCTGAGGAAACTATCTGGGAACTTGAAGAAAAGATGAGGAATGACTATCCGCATCTTTTTGGGTAGCTTTAATTTGTAATTCAGGGAACGGAATTCTTATATGGGGGGAGGGAGAATGTAATGACAACGAATTCCATTAGACATTTTAATTATATTTATTAAATAATTAGCAATTAATTAAAAATTTTGTACTAATTAATTGTACATTAAATAATTGAATAAATATACTTGTGTATGTGTGTATTTATTTAAAGTAATAAAGTAAGGTGTATAATTAATTAAAGTAAGTCTAATTGGATTATGTTATAAGTCCAAATGAGGTATTAATCTAGGTCAAATTAATTAACTTAGTAATTTATGTAATTAATTAAACCCTAGTCCATGTAATTAATTAAACTAGCTCAATGCTTATTTTAATTAAATATAACATATGTTATTTAAGAATAGCCTAATAGAACATTTACATTGAGCCTAACCAAATTAAATGGATGAGCCCAATATAGTAAATCCTAGAATCCAAAGTGGAGCCCAAAGGAAGGTTAAAATGTTGGTCAATGTACGTATATATATATATATATATATATATATATATAAGTGAATATATGGATATAAAAGCTCAAAAAATAAATGGAAATTAAAGCCAAAAATGGCCATTTGGCCAGCTGATTTGGGGGGCCCATTTGGGTAGCTTGATTGCTTTACATAGGGGTGCACACAAAATCGACCAAAACCGAAAAACCGACCGGACCGAACCAAACCGTTACTATTTCAAACTGAAAAATATAAAATCGAAAAACCGAACACTATAAAACTAAAAAACCGAAACTAGTTTGACCGGTTTGGTTTGGCTTCTCAAAAAACCGAAACCGACCAAACCGACCGAACAATTTAAAATTATAATATAATTTATATACTTTTCTAATAAATATTTATTTTATATAATTATATATTTATTATATGTCTTTATTGTGACGAATTTACAAAACTTCTATCCTAGTGAATGAGTTGGGTGATTTTTATTTTTCGGATTTAGATAACTTCTATTATAATTAGTAGTTATTGAGTTAGTAATTTATTAATTATTATGAAAAATTAGCAATATAATAAATATCAAATTATCAATTACGGAACCGAATAAACCGACCGATTTAACTGAAATCGAATAAACAGATAACCGATTACGATGTAAAAATTTGGGCGGTTTTGATTTTTAATTTTTTATAACCGACTTAAATGGTTTGGTTATTTTTTCCCCAAAAAACCGATCAAATCGACCGTGTGCACCCCTAGCTTTACATTGCTTCTTTCACACACTAAGATTTGGTGGTTGAACAACCCTAGTCAATTACATTGTCATTCACCTAGTCATTTAAGTAAATAGTAATCTTAATTAGCTTATAATTTGACCAACACCAGCTGATTAGGCAGTTAATGAAGAGTTAGTAATGCACTATAAATAGAAGTGCTCCACACCTTGGTGATGTTTGTTAGTCATTTGCTAGAGTTCAAGAGAGAAAAGAGAAAGCATTTCTAAGAAAGAAGTAGACAGAACACTTGTGAGTAGAAGGAAATTACTAGAGGAAGAGCTTGGTAGATGTCACATAGTTTCACAACATACTTTAGAAGGAGAAGAATAAGAGCACATAAGTTCATAAGGTTAAAAAGTGCTCTAACCTTTCCTTTGTTCATTTTTGTAGTCTAGATATGATTTGAACAGTTAAAATGTATTTTTAACCGATCAAAAGTTATTTTGATAATCTAAACGTCTTAAACTATGTTATATATGTATATCTATGGTTTGATATGTTTAAATCATATTTTGGTATGTGTGTAATGCATAAAAATGAAAAAAAAAATGTCTATATTAAGCTTTATCGGTAAAAGCCTAGATGCCTATGTACTATTTAATATTGTAGTTTGAAATGTACAAGTTGGAAAATACATTTCTATGGCTATAAAGTTATATATATGAGTTATAAAGAAAACCCAACTTGAATCTTTCAAAAATATGGAAAAATGAAGAAGTTATGGCTTTTACCGCAAAACATGGCGTTTTGAAACCTTAGAGTTTTAAATCTTTCCTTGTAAGCGATTTTACGGCTATTTCCATTGGGAATTTGGATTTGTGATCTGAAGTGAAATTGTAGAGAGAGAAATTCTGATGATAATGGACTTAAGAATCAATTCAAAATATTTTGAAATGAAGAAGTTATGGCTGTTGGAGTGATTGAGGGTCGAGCAGTCCAAATTAGGATTTTATATTCTATTTGGAATGCCCCAGCGCCTAGATTAGCCTATTCTGAGCACCCCGACTTTGAAAGAAGAAAGTTTAAGTTGTCCGAGTCGGTTTGGTTCTGGTCGGGTCGGGATGGTCCGGGTCAAGTCGGGACGATCCGGGTCGGATTTTCTTTGAAAATTTAAGTTGAACTAAGTGTAAAATGAGTAACTTTGTATATTAACCAATATATGGAGTTATTAGAAACTAATTGCCAATTAAATGTTTAAAATAAAAACTAAGGTTAACACAATTAAAAAGTTAACTATAGGTATTGTTTCAAGATTATTAAAATGTTATTAAATGATCAATAATATTAGTATATGATTAATATCATTTATAAATGATTAAAATGTTATTACATAGTCAATAATATTAACAAGTTAATAAAATATTATTAAATGATTAATAATATTTGAAGACAAATAAAATATTATTAAATGATTATTAATATTAGAAGGTTAATAAACTATTATTAAATGATTAATAATACTAGATAATGAATAAAATATTATTAAATGATTAATAATATTAGAATATGACTAAAATATTATTAAATGGTTAATAATATTATAAAGTGAATAAAATATTATTAAATGATTAATAATATTAGAAGGTAAGTAAATATTATTAAATGATTAATAATACAAGAATATGAATAAAATATTATTAAATGATTATAAAGTGAGTAAAATATTATTAAATGATTAATAATATTAGAAGGTAAATAAAATATTATTAAATGATTAATAATATTAGAAGGTTAATAAACTATTATTAAATGATTAATAATACAAGATAATGAATAAAATATTATTAAATAATTAATAATATTATAATATAAATAAAATATTATTAAATGATTAATAGTACTAGATAATGAATAAAATATTATTAAATAATTAATAATATTAGAATATGAATAAAATATTATTAAATAATTAATAATATTATAAAGTGAATAAAATATTATTAAGTGATTAATAATATTAGAAGGTAAATAAATATTATTAAATGATTAATAATATTAGAATGATAATAAAATATTATTAAATAATTAATAATATTATAAGACTAATTAAATATTATTAAATGATTAATAATATTAGATAAGTGTATGAACTATATTAAAAATTAATATAGGTTTGATGTGATGGAAATATTATCAAGTAGTGATAATATTTTTTAAGTGTTTAAATACCTGTAATTAGATAATTATGTGGTTAAGTATTAGAGATGTAAAATGTATGGATGTTATCATATGAATGTGTATATGATACTAATTTAAAGATCAACTTGATTAATTGTTAGGTCTATCTAAAGAGAATTAAATTGAATTGGTTAGCAGTAGACTACGCACGAGCAAGTTTTCCTTAACCCTAACTTGTATTTATTGTTACAATTTTTCTTCAACTTTATTTACATTGAGCAATTCAATTATTATTGAGCAAGTATCTACACTTGTAGTTATTTAACAGAGCTTTAAGTGAGTTAATTATCAAAAATTATTTCACATCATTGTTGTTATTGTATTCGCACATAGTGCATTTGCAAATGTATAATTCATTAATTCAAGAACTGTTTAAGAAAGTCTAAGCTAATTGTTTCAACTAGACAATGCAAGTTAAATTCGTCACATTGAATATTTTAAAAGTTTATCCAGACCATTGATTGGTGCGAATTCTTATAATAAGACTGAGAATGAACAACCCTAAATAAATGGGATTTTACCTGTCGGAAAACCGAATTTGCACAAGATGTCTGAATGTTATGCATATACATATGGTACAAGAGGCTGATCCCCTCAAGTACTAGTTTTTCGAGGAGTCAAATATATATAAATGTCTGTTATACCTTTGTAGCAGTTCATGGTCCTTAAAGACCACTCAGCAATAAATAGTCAATCCATTCTTATACTGAAAAAATTGATTCTTGATTTCTTTCACAATTGTTGTCTATTGTTGAAAACCCTTATGCTAATTTCCCTTTCATCATGATATATCTTATGTTATTTGTTTATAAACTTGCTGAGTCATTTAGCTGCTCATTCTTGCTATATCATGACTTATTTCAGCTAAGCCCGAATGTTCAAAACCAGACAAAGGTAAGGGAAAAACCAAAGTTTAGATTAGCTTGATGCATGCTAGATTAATTACTTATATGTAATTCCTTTTGTAAATCTTTTGTATTTCCTTAAGATATGTAATGTCATGTTAAGGTTAATCGACCTTGGGAAGTGTAGTCTTTTATAAGGAATCTTTTGTATTATTCCGCGAAGTTTAAATACAATTTATGTATTTAATTGTTAGTAAGTATTGTACAGTGAAAAATCAAACCCGAGGTTATGAAACTCGGATTTGGGGTCGTCACAACAACTATCTACTGAAATTCTTGCCGCTAATGTCATTCCACCAAGCCCTAGTGCACAATGCATGGGATCAACTCTTTTAGAACTACAAAGCATATCCCAACATAGTAATTTTGGCTCAAAGCTACCCTCAAACCCTATATTTTGCTCAAAGGTTGATATCAAACAGCTCATTTTCACCTATAGTAGGGCAAAAGGTACACAAATGGTCAAAACGTAGAGTGCCCTCAAAACCCTTTTGGGAAGCGAATTCTCCTTAAGACCGAAGGAGTTAATTACCGTAGTTTTCAACAATCTTAAGAAAATGGATGCAATATTTTTGAATGCAATGGCCAATCATCAGAAGTCAATCGACATTCTTCAAAAAATCAATGCTAAATCTATAGCCCTCCTCAGTAATTAGATCTTCGATATGAAGGAATCTATCAGAGAACAAGCTTATCGATAAAATGAAACTCTGACATTGGTGGAGAAGAAACAAATGCTGGTTGAAGAATGACTTCAAGATCACCACAATGATGTAACTGCCACCCAGACTCAACTTCAAGAACTTGTTCAGGGTATGCAGCAGCTATCGGATGAGGTGGCCAAAATTAATGATGCTAACAAGGGGGAGAAGAGTATGAGTAGAGAACCAACTATCAGTCAAAGCAGAAGAGGAAGAGCACCTCAAGAGATGAGAATGGTTCAAACGTCAGTTCAACCTCCTAGGTTTGAAGCAGTACCAATTCATCCCAGACAGGCCTCAACTGCAAGACCATCTGTACCAAGTCATCAAGGACAATCCTCAACTACGAGACCATCCAGCTCATAAACATGGCTCTAAGTTAAAGAGAAGGAAGCTATGCAAAGGGAAGAAATGGATCTTAAAAGGGCAGAAGAGGAAAGGAGAGTACTCTTCAAGCAAAGGCAGGAAGATGAGAGAAGAAGATCTCCTATACAAAGGCAGGAAGATAGGAGAAGAAGACCTCCCAGTAGTAGGAGATACGCATTTCAAACTTTTATTTTTTTAACCACTCATTGTACAATTGACTATACATCAATAAAATTCATATTTTTTTTGAAATACAGCTGCTCACTGTATATTAGGCATTCACTCATTCAAATGCATTTGCTTAATTAAATTGTTAAAACTACCTTCTGCTATTAGTGTTGTCATCATCAAATAGGGGGAGATTGTTGAACATTGCATATTTGATTTGATGATAAGAATTAAGTTATTAAATGCATTCAATGGTAAAGTTGTAAAGTCCTTTAATTTATTACGATGTACAAGGACTTAGTTAGATAAGATCAAAATTGTTAGGTTGGTCTTTTGGATATGAATGTATATAGTTGTATAGTCCTTTGTGGTGTACAAGGGCTTAGATTTTAAAAGGATCAAATCTGTTAGATTGATCTTGTGGTGTATCTCTTCAGATAGTCTGATCGTAGAATGGACTCTACGACTCCGCACCAAGAAGACTCAACGACTCAGTCTGATCGTAGAATGGTGTCATATAGATGTGTAGATGTTATTTTGTTCAAGTTTGAACCAATAAAACCAATGATTTGTGAAGTTAGATTTCACTTTATCCTTGTGAGCAGTTTTTAGTCCAGTTACATTTTGAATTTGAATTTGTGATCTAAAAAGAAGTTGTAGAAGGGAAAATTCTGATGAGAATGGACTTAAGAATCATACCAAAATATTTTCAAATGAAGAAGTTATGGCAAGTTTAGTAAAGGAGAGTCGGGTAGTCCTTAAATTAGGATTTCGAATTTTTGTACCACTGCCGCAGTGGTGGAAACCACCGCCGCCGCGGTCAAACGCACTGCCTAGGACCTGTTTTAGCTGTAATATCCCAGATATTTAAATGAATTAGAAATAAAATATCTAATAAAGGTTGGAGTTTGATAACCTAGTAGTGGTAGATAAATAGAGGTCCAAATTAAATTTAATGGACTAACTTAGATATGGTGATATCCAAATTTTTATAAGTTAGCAAGTACAGTGATAATTCAATGAACTTGACTAATAGCAAGTCTAATTAAATTAAGAGAATTAATTAGTGGAGTTATGTAATTATGCGACGTGGTTGTGTGTAAATTAAATATGTATTTGTATGAAAATATATATATGCGTGCATATTTAGTAACATAATTTAATGATTAATTAAATTGTGATAAATAGATAGATTAATATTAAATTAATCCGAATTGAATTAAAAGGTTTATTGTGGAATTAATTTATTCATTAATCAACAATTATGCAAATTGTTGATAAATTATTTGTGAGGAATAATTATGTAATTTATATAAATTATAAATTACATAAAGTAGTTGAATTAATTAAGGGAGATTAGTAATTGTATATATGTACAACCTTTAATTTCATATATATGTACATATATATAAAGGGTTTAAATTAATTGAGAAATTTTAAATAGTAATTGAATATATTAAATGAATATATTCTATAATTAAATAAATCATTGTAAATGATTTATGAGAGTGAGAAATTTAATTATACAATTATTTGTGTAATATTAATTAAATGATTTAATAAATTATTTAAATAAGAAATTGAGAAAATATATTATTATTTTAATGTATTTTTGGGTAAATGGAATTGTTTCCATAATTGATGAGAAATGAATTATTTAATGTAAATGTATTAAATAATTTAATTTATGGCTTAAATAATAAATATTAAATTATATATTGTATTTATTTTAATTTCATAATTTATTGTGAAATTATTTTTGAGGTAAGGTAATGTGTATAAATAATATATATAAATTATATATATTATTATTAGTGAACAAACTCTAAAGTTTTAATATCAAAAATAATTGATAAGTTGCCATTAATTAAATATTCAATTAAATTTAATATAATGAGTGAATTAAATTTTATATATTAATTAATATGATAATTAATTAATGTAAATAATGTAAAATATTAATAATAATATTTATTAGTCCATTTAGTAATTTAATACTAATGGGTTAGAGTATTTTATTATTTATTCAATCTAATTATTTATTTAATCATGGATTGAATAATTAATGTGTAAATTATTAAATTAGCCCAACATGGGTTAATTAGTAGCCAAGTGGAGAATAATAAAATTTGACAATTTAGTAGCCCAAACAATTTAATAGAAGCCCAATTGGTATTTTAAATTAAAGCCCAATGATTGGCCCACTTGAAAAATACTTAATTAAACTATTAATTATTAAAAGTAAGCATATGTGACATTCTTTTTGGGACAAAAGCTATCATGTTGCCGGCAAGGAAGGAATAAAAGCTATTGAATTGATTTTTGTTTTCTTTTATTTTTTTATTTAATTAAATAATGGTTGCTTGTATTGATTTTTTTTGTACATGGACCATGCCTCTTCCACCAACTAAGTCATGGGCTAGCTTTCTTGAGCAAGTATCCAAGTAGGAGCATCATGAATAATAGATACAATTTTTGTATCTAAGAATTTTACTAGTATACTTGTTTTATTAAGGCAATTATACTTCATTTATTTCCTAAGTTCCAAAAGAGAGAGTTTGAGAGAAATAGTTTGGGAGAGTAAGAATTTTGAGAGAGAGCATGGAGAAGGTAGAGAAGGAGATCTTGGTGCATATCTTCAAGTTGCACAACCCATTTTGGAAGAAAAATGAAGATAGTCATTAGAATGAGGTAATGGTTATTTTAAATGTAGTTTATTTTTTTTTTAAATTAAATAAACCAACATGTGTGTATAAATATATTAATGTAGTTAATAATATGTAGTAGTAATATTTATGCCATGATTGAGTTTAATATACTTGGTTTGTGTTTTGGTATAATTTATATGCTAAAAACATGTGATTGGTGGTGTTAAATCAAGTCTCAAAGTAATGACAAGAAATTATTTTTTTATAAAATTTAGATTTAATGTTATAATATTATAGAACATTAAATCATGAGAAAAACAAAATTTGAATCACTCAAAATGGAGTTATACACAAAAAGTTATGATTTGTGGTAGTTTATGTGATGTAAAAATTTTTATAAAATTTTTTAATATTAAATCATGAAAAATTAAAATTTTCATGTTATAAATTGATATCAAGTGATTGGTAATTTTTTTGGATTTTTAAAGCTTACTTGAATGTATAATTTTTATTAAAGTGGTGTATTAAAATTACTATTCACAATCTGCTAAGGGGAAAGAAAAAGGGGGTGCCGCACAATGCGCGCGACCCTGTTCATTGTCGTACGCGGAGCTAAAAACGACGCCGTTTTTCCTATAAAAAAACGTCGCCGCGCATAACGCGCGGAAGCCAGCCGACAGATCCCCAAAACGGTGCCGTTTTGGGGCCTGTAATTTCTTAAAGCGCGCAATGCGCGGGCGTAAGTTTCGGCGGAAATTACCATAATGCCCCTCCGTTCGGTTTTTTGATTAATTACGAAATTGCCATCGGTCCGGTTTTTCAGTTTATTTACGATTTTGCCATTCTGTATAATTTAAATTAATTTAAATGTTTAAAAATTAATTTAAAATTATAACAAAAATATTAATAATACAAAAATGATATTTAGGTATTGAATATTATATTTTTCAAATATAATAAGTATTTAGGATTAATATTTAAATGTTGTAAATATTAATCTAGTTAGTTTAATATTATATTTTTATTCAAATATAATAAGTATTTAGGATTAATATTTAAATGTTGTAAATATTAATCTAGTTAGTTTAATATTATATTTTTTTAAATATAATAAGTATTTAGGATTAATATTTAAATGTTGTAAATATTAATCTAGTTAATATTATATCTTCTGAATTTATGATTAAATTAATTATTATTTAATTAATATTAAATAATAAACAAGGATGATAAATTAATTAATTATTATTTAATTACTATTAAATAATAATTAAAGACAACTAAGATTGATTATTTAATTATTTATTATTTGATTAACTTTAAATAATAAATAAATTCAGTTAGTTATTATTTATTATTAAATAATAACTAATGATATTTGAGTATTTACTATATAATTTTATTATTTATTATTTAATTAACTTTAAATAATAAATGAATCTAGTTAATTAGTTATTATTTATTATTAAATAATAACTAAAGATATTTGATTATTTTTTTATATAATATAATTATTTATTATTTGATTAATTTTAAATAATAAATAAATCTAGTAAGTTATTATTAAATAATAACTAAAGGTAGTTAATTACTTACTATTTAATTAATATTAAATAGTAATTAAATGAAATAAAGAAAATGTCTTTTAACTCTTTTGTTTAAACAATTATAATAAATTGTTTAATAGTTTAATAAGTGTTTAACACTTGAGAAAATTATTTTCTAAACTTATTAAATTATTAACCAAATATGATTGAGGGTCTATAAGGTTAATGATATTGTTTTGACTGATGTATATCATGTGTTAGTACTTATGTGGTAGATAAGTTCCTTAGTAAGCGTATAGTTGTGCAAATACGCCGTATTAATTATTAGACCAACTTTATTGATGTTAGGTCTTTCAAAGTCAGTTAGTTAAAGCTAGACATTTATTGTAGCTGAGCAGACAGGCAAGTTTCCTAAACCCTACTCAATTTATATTCGAGCAGGATATATTATTTTATCGTTCAAGTTCCTAACTCAAACTCAAGTTATTATGTTTCAAGCATGCTATGGTTTAATTCTGTATAATTATTCCACCTCTTTAAATTGTTGATTCGCACATAGTGCATGTTGCATGTGTTCATCAGGTATGAAAGGCTGATCACCTTCATTACCATAAGGTTCAGTTAAATTGTTCATGGTCATTATTGACACTCAACATTTATTTATTTAGTCATTCAATTATTGAAATTATGACTCGTACTCTTTCACAATTATTATATTGTTGAAAATTCAAAAGCTTATTCTTTCTTTCAATCATGATATATCGTTATCGTATTTAAACTTGCTAAGCAAAGTCGTTGCTCACTCTTGCTATATCATGATAACAAATTTCAGAATAATACGAATGTCCAAGGAGAGACGGAGACAGAAGCAACAGACAAGATTATAGTGTTATGCATTATAACTAAATTGTTATATGATGTAAGTAATTTTGTAAACCTTTTTATGAGTCTAAAGGTATATATGTAAGTTAAGGTTAGAAACCTTGGGAGAATGTTGTAGAATAAACAATTTATGTTTATATATTCCGCATTAGTTATAGAACGTGTATGAAGATGATGTATCGTGACGTACCAAGTCTAGGGTTAAAGGAACCCGGATTTGGGGTCGTTACATTAGCTGTCCGGGTCGGGTCGATCCGTGTTGAATTTTTCTTGAAAAATTAAATTGAAATAATTATAAAATAAAAGTGTTTGTATAATAAACCAATATATTTAGAGTCTATGAGTAACAAATTAGTGGTTAAATGTTTACAATAAAGATTAAGGTTAACACAATTAAAAAGTTAACTATTTGTATGGTTGGAAGATTATTAAAATATTGTTAAAGGATTAATAATATTAGTAGATAACTAAAATGTAATTAAATGAGTAATAATATTAGTACATGAGAAAAATGTTATTAAATAATTAATGACATTAGTAAATGATTAAAATATTATTAAATGGTTAATAATATTAATAAGTGATTAAAATATTATTAAATAATTAATAATAGTAATAAATAATTAAAATATTATTAAATAGTTAATAATATTAATAAATGATTAAAATATTATTAAATGGTTAATAATATTAATAAATAATTAAAATAATATTAGAAAATTATTATTATGTTCTTAAATGATATTTATGTGATTAAAATATTATCAAGGGTTGATAATGTTATCGAGTAAAGGTTATGATTAAATGTTAGATGATTTATGTGTTGTATAATACAGTTATATGATACGCTAACTGGTACATTAATATTGTTGAATGTTAGGTCATTCAAAGGAAGTTATTTTAAGTTGAATAGTAGTAGTCAGCGGAACAGGCAAGTTCTCTAACCATATTCAAATTATTATTGAGCAAATTTCCTAGACTTGTATTTAATTTCGTCAGAACTTTAAGTGGTTTAATTATGTAAAATTATTCTACATCGATATTATTATTGATATTCGCACTTATATGCATTTGCATAACTGTTCACATGATGAACTATTTAAAGAGAAATATTTATGTTATTTGTTCCGGCTAGATATTGCATGTGTTATTATGACTATTTTTATTATGAACTGTTTAAAGAGGAAGATTTATGCCAGTTGTTTCGGCTAGACCATGTATGTATTAAATTCATAAATCTGAATATTATTGAAGCTAATTCAAACCATATTGTTGTGGTGCGGAATCTGATGGAAAAAGCTGAAATGAACAAATTATTATGAAATAATGAAACTACAGCCGGATGAAAGAATTCCGGTCAAAATGAAACTTGATGGTTATAGCGTGCACAATATAAGCTGATCACCTAGAGTACCCATCTTCGGATATTGCACCTGAATTGGTTGTAAATATTCAAAACGAAATAACCGTTTTATGTCTATAGGGTATTGTAAATACTCAAAACGTATGTTCACGGTCTTGTGACCTTTCAGCATGAAGAAGCAGTATGTTAAATCAATTGAAAGTTGTTATTCAAAGTTGCATATCTTCACAATTATTGTATATTGTTGAAGTTTCAAGAGTGAATTCTTTTTCATTCATGATATATCATTTATTGTTTATTTAAACTTGCTGAGCAAAGTAGTTGCTCACACTTACTATTTCATGAACTATTTTTTAGTTAAGCCGAGTGATCTAAGGAGTACAAAGTTAAAAGAAAGGTGAACGAGTAGAAGTAATAAATTTCTATTTTTATGTTGTAAACCTTTAGTATTATAAGGTAATGGTGATGTATTAAGTGAAAGTAGTATGCCCTCAAGCCAATCACATTTGATGTGATAAGCATATACTTTGTAATCTTATTCATTTATTAATAAAAGTATCAAGGCATTTCTTTATTCATGATTAATTACTTGAATTAATCAAATGGATAAACCCATAGTTTTCGAGCAATGCTTTTAGAACCATGATGAGGATCATGCTAATGAGATCTAAATTCAAGATAGCTCAAAACTAAAATTGTTCCTAATCGTTGGATCACTAAAAAGGGGATTAGTAGATTCGGATAGATTGTAACGACCCCGAAATTCGACCATCTTTATTACCTTAAATTTCATATTTATTAAACATTATCTTCCTTGCGTCCAAATTTCGGTTCGTTAATAAATCTTTAATCTCCTTCTTTAATCCATTAATTGACATTACAAGCATCAATTACCAAATTTTTCGGTATAATTTTTTTTTTTTTTTCTCAATCGTTGTATTAAAATATTTGAATATGTAAAATCCTTATATCTCGATCCTAGTCCCTGGATCGTAACCTTCACTTTTTCTTTCCTTTCTGTTACCAATATCTTGAATCTCATCATTCAAAATTTAATATCCTTTCATATCCGTACAACTATTCATTGATTTAAAATTTACAGTCATTTATTTTCATACAAATATTCCTTGTTGCATCGTTTATAATCAAACGTATAATAATTTCTAACGTAACAATTAATTTGAACATCCACGGTTCACAATTTAACACTACTCGTCCTATTCGGATCCAACATGTATGTACATACAAAATATTCATGTAACCTTGACAAATTATTCACACTGAATGAAAAATATAACAATAACGTTTTCAACCTTCTAGCCAACTCATCTCTAATTTAATCTGATATTCTTGAAATTTATTTCTTTCCTGCAAAAATGTATATTAAGCAAGTAATGAGCACAATGGCTCAGCATGTGACGCCCCCAAATCTGGGCCCACACAGCCCAAACTTGAGTCGTCAAAAGACTACAACAAAATTATTACAACAAAGCACAACGTACTACAATACAGTGTATAATAATACACAACTAAGTCTTCACTATTATTGCCACACTATTTTACAAAACGTGAAGACTATGATAACTATTCCTCGGACCCTCACTCCATTCCTCGGCTAGACCCTGTTATGTTTTCATCTCCTGTTGAAAAACAATGGAACAAAAGAAAGGGTGAGCTCAAATAGCCCAGTAAGAAATATCATGACTAAGATAATGACGAATAAATTATCATTAGCCTTCAACAGTTGAGTTCTTGATAGAATACAATAGAATACAAAGTTTATATCAAAAACTGCAGTTAAATTCTTAAACAATGTTCAGATCAATAATAGCAGCGGAATAAGCAATCTATTAGAAGAAAAATGCAGACTATAATGTCCACTCGCTTCTCTTTTTCGTAAAAACATCATCAACTTTTATCATCTGAAATACCATTAGTCATGATAATATAAATTCACAGTTCCTGATCATAATCATGCACATCAACAGTTCATCTTTGCACTACGGGCCAAAGATATTCAATATAGCACCAACGGTCATGATTATACCAGATTCAGCCTTTGGTCATAATCATACCAAACAACAGTTCATCTTTGCACTACGGGCCAAAGAGAACATTCACCACGTGCCATAAAAGACACCGAACAGATGTATCGCCTTTAACCTATTATATCGCCTTTAACCTATCATCTGTTCAACAAATATATCACATCTGTGCCCCCGGCCACAGATATTCACAACAGCTTGATTTTTGGATGATTAGAATGATATAAATGATGAACAGAAGAAATAGGATAACAATAAGTATCGGAAGTTTACTTTGTACAGATTCAAATAATGTCCAAATTGTCAACATGATGTGGAGTAAAATTTAAAAATGACATTCAAGATCCACAGTTCAGAATAACGGTTACAATTCAATAGAAAGGTTCACGTAAATAGGAAGGTTCAGTTGAAATAATGAAGTTCAACTATTATGGAACATATAATATTTTCAGGAATTATAGAAGCAATAGTTCCATAATAAATTTCGATTTAGGAGTATGAAAGAAAATAATATCCCTTACCGTAGCAGGTTTGATTAACAAAAGGTGAAGGAAATTAATATAAAGGGTTATTCACCAACAGGCGGCAATCCGCTCCGTAAGGTTATTCCCACAATTTAATAGAATTTGAGTACAAAGAGTTATTCACCAAACAGGCGGCAATCCGCTCCGTAAGGTTATTCCCACAATTTAATACATGGAAATAAAAGGCACGTCTTATGAGTAAGGAAGAAACAATATTATTATCGAGAATCAAATAATGATAATCCCTTACCATAGTATGTTTGAATAATGGAAGATGAAAAAGATGGTATCCCTTACCTCAACACGTGACTGTATATTAATTTAAATGAGGTTGATTAACTTGAACAGTACACGTATACTTATAGATCTTCACAAATACTCAAGATGACTTAAGCACACTTAGAGAGAACTTTCACAAGAAGTATTTAGAGAGAGAAAGAAAGAACAAGTAAGGAAGTTTATGAAAAATCCTTAAGTTAAGGCTTCTATTTATAGCCAAAAATCTTATCATTCATTTAATCTAAACCATTCATTTAAAGATCATCTTTTAATCTACACCATCCATTTCAAATATTATATTATCTTTAATCTACATCATTCATTTCATATCACCTAATAATCACCTAACTTTATATTATAAACAAATCAATTTAATTATTCAACAATAATTCACACTTTAATCTACACCATTCATTTCATATCACCTAATAATCACCTAACTTTATATTATAAACAAATCAATTCAATTATTCAACAATAATTCACACTTTAATCTACACCATTCATTTCATATCACCTAATAATCACCTAACTTTATATTATAAACAAATAACTTTATCAATTCAATTATTATGACTAATTGTTATAAATACAGTATAGTTAGTTCTTAGATATCAAGTCAATAAATTAATGAAATACAACTGTTTAAATAACATCATAATAGAGATAACAATAATGTAAAATAAAGCATACGTTACTGTGTAATGACAATTATTGATTCAATAATGTGAATTACTGTGCATATGTTACTGTGACAATTATTAGGTTCAATAATTTTAAAAACAGTGCAACAACAATTATTGACTCAATGATATAAAATACAGTGTAATGACAATTATTAAATCAATAATGCAAAATACTGTGTAACAACAATTATTGAATTGATAATATAAAATATTATGCAGTGACAATTATCGATGAAATGATGCGTAACAGTTACGGTGTCAATTATCAGACCAATAATATGAGACACTATGCAATACCGTGTGTTACTGTAGAGTACCGAGTGCTACAGAAAATACCAATAACTACCGTATGCTACTATTCTTTTATCACCGGTATTTTAACAGTTCCGTTGACTATTTTTATTTAAAAAAGTTATTTCTGTCGTTTTCTATATCCGACAAATATTCCGTTGTGGGGTCCACCAATAATTTGTTATTTCGGCGCCGTCGGACCAAACGAATATTCCCCGACCAAACGAATATTCCCCGACAAAGCGAATATTGTCCGACGAAATAAATTTTGCACATAACATCCTTAACTTTTAACTTTATCGATTTAACCACTTACTGTTTCAAAAAAATATATATATGAAGAAAAATTAAATTTTGTATTTCATAAAATTCGGGGTCTTACAACCTCCCCTCCTTATGAAATTTCGTCCCCGAAATTGACGTACCTGACATATCGAAGAGGTAAGGATACTTAGATTTCATCTCAGATTCTAGCTCCCAAGTCATTTCCTCAGTATCTTGGTTCTTCCATAAAACCTTAACTTGAGGTATAACCTTTGAGCGTAGGATCTGCTCCTTCTTATCCAGGATCTTAACAGGTACCTCCTCGTATGTTAAATCATCTGCTATAACGTCTGGTTCTAACTCAATGACGTGGTTTGGGTCCTTCACATATTTACGTAACATAGATATGTGAAAAACGTTATGGATGCGAGACATACTTGGTGGTAGTGCTAGTCTGTAGGCTACGGTTCCTATTCGATCAAGGATTTCAAATGGGCCAATAAATCGAGGGTTGAGCTTTCCTCTCTTTCCGAATCTCGTAACCCCTTTCCATGGAGAAACACGTAAGAATACATGATCTCCGACGTTGAAGCTTTCGTCTCTCCGATGAAGATCAGCATAACTCTTTTGTCGTTCTTGTGCGGTCTATATTCGTTGTCGGATCATTTGGATCTTTTCGGTCGTCAAGCGTACCAACTCGGGTCCCAACAATTTTGCTTCTCCTACCTCATTCCAACATATTGGAGAGCGACACTTCCTTCCATACAATGCCTCGAATGGAGCCATGCCTATGCTTGCTTGGTAACTGTTGTTGTAAGAAAATTCCACCAACGGCAAGTACTTATCCCAACTTTCTTTGAAGTCTAATACACAAAGTCTCAAAAGATCTTCGAGGGTCTGGATCGTCCTTTCCGATTGTCCGTCCGTTTGAGGATGGTATGCAGAACTAAAACGTAGTTCAGTGCCCATAGCTTTTTGTAAACTGATCCAAAAGCGTGAAGTGAATCTAGGATCTCGATCAGAAACTATGGAAACTGGCATGCCATGCAATCTCACGATCTCATTTATGTACATACCGGCAAGACGTTCAAGTGAAAAGTTTTCTCGTATAGGCAAGAAATGAGCAGATTTGGTCAATTTATCTACGATCA
The DNA here is from genome assembly GCA_947179155.2 of Hedera helix. Lineage (NCBI taxonomy): Eukaryota > Viridiplantae > Streptophyta > Magnoliopsida > Apiales > Araliaceae > Hedera > Hedera helix. The sequence continues at coordinate 10,114,288 of OX359273.1, read as the reverse complement.
CCAAAATTGCATCTAAGCCTTGAGAAACTTTTGGAAGACCCGTCACGAAGTCCATAGTGATGTGTTCCCACTTCCATTCGGGAACTTCAAGTGATTGTAATGGACCTTTAGGAACTTGATGTTCTGCCTTGACACGTTGACAAGTTAGGCACCTTGAGATAAACTCCGCAATCTCTCTTTTCATATTGTTCCACCAAAATGTATGTCGAAGATCTCGATACATCTTGGTACCTCCTGGGTGGATTGCAAACGGCGTGTTGTGTGCCTCCATCATGATTTTATGCTTTAATTCAGGATCGTTAGGAACACAGAGTCGAGAGTTGACTCGAAGTATTCCTTTCTCGTCGATTCTTGCTTCGGGAATGGCACATTCTTGTACTTTCTTTATCATGTTTATCAGTTCCGGATCGGTAGCTTGAGCAGCTTTAATTTTATCGATTAAAGTTGGTTCTACTCGCACGTGAGCAATCTTCAAGCGGGTCCCTGGTGTCTTTAGATCTATCTCCATCTTTTGCAAGTCGTACAAAATACACTTTTGTGTTGCCAGCAGTGCACTTGTACTTGCATAAGATTTTCTGCTCAAAGCGTCAGCTACAACGTTCGCCTTTCCCGGGTGATACTGGATTGTGTGGTCATAATCCTTTAACAGCTCAAGCCAACGTCGTTGTCGCATGTTGAGTTCCTTCTGGGTGAAGAAATACTTGAGACTTTTATGATCCGTATAGATATCCACTTTTTCTCCGTACAAGTAGTGTCTCCAGATCTTCAACGCGAAAACGACTGCTGCCAACTCTAGATCATGAGTAGGATAATTTTTCTCATAATCTTTGAGTTGTCGAGAAGCGTAGGCTATAACCTTTCCATGTTGCATAAGGACACAGCCTAGACCTTTGCCAGAAGCATCGCTGTAGATAACAAATTCTCCTGATCCTGATGGTATGGTCAGAACAGGAGCTGAAACAAGTCTCCTCTTGAGTTCTTGAAAACTCTTCTCGCATTCCTCGCTCGATATAAGGTTTGTACTAGAATGAATGATACCGATATCTAGTAATTAAACTTTCAACTCTTGGTGTTCTATGGGAGCCATTTGGTATGGGACTTTAAAAATGGGCTTAGTGTCGGGTTCAAGATCGATACAGAATTCAATTTCACGGTTTGGGGTAAGCCAGAAAGTTCCTCAGAAAAAACGTCAGGAAACTCATTAACAATGGGAATATCATTCAAGTTTGACGTGTTTTTGTTCAAATCAGTGACATGAGCTAAAAAGGCTTGACATCCGTTTTTCAATAAACGAATGGCTTTATGGCTAGAAATAACAGTTATAGATTTCAATGGTTTAGTTGCTTGAATTTGCATGACAGGTTGATTAGGAATATGAAAACTAATAATCTTATGAAAACAATCAATTTTAGCATGATGGGTAGTCAACCAATCAATTCCTAAAATCACATCAAATTCACGCATCTCCAAAGAAATAAGGTCAACAGGTAATGTGAGGTTGTTGATTTGAACTAGTCAAGATTTATAGATAGTAAATGTAATAGGTATTTCTCCCAATGAGGTTTCAACTGATAAGACAAGATTTAAGTTTTCAATAGTCAAATTTAAACGTTGAGTACATATAGGTGAGATAAAAGAGTGGATAGAGCCAGTATCTAATATGGCATAGACTTCACGAGAATTTATGAATAGCTTACCGGTTATCACCTCATTCGGCTTCTTGACTGTTATCGTCAAATCGAATCCCGAATACTTCATTCGGATCTTCACGTATTTCAACCATGGGAATACCACTGAATAATTTTCTAGCAAACTGTTTCTCGGGTTCATCAACTTCATCAGTAGTAAGGTACCAATGATTTCCATTAAAATAGTATTTTCGATAGACTGCAGTTTCCACGATAGTGACTAACTTAACCTGAATTCCTCTAAATTGTAACGCCCAAAAGTATAGAAACATCATTTTTAAATAATCTTGAAAATCATAGCTGGAACACCATAAATCCCAAAGACTAATATGAAAAGTCCATATATTCTGATCCTTTGTTATAGAGCATAACCAGGTGATATCACTCTCCCAATTAGTGAGTAAATTAAAGGCAATAATTTCCGCAAGTTCGTTACTTCCTTTAATTGCTTCTAAGAATGGATCTGGAACGACTGTAGCAGAGCTTTCACCTTCATCCTTACTGGATAGAACACGCATAATTTTTGCCTTAGGCAAATGATTCAACTCTGAGTTTGTAAGAAGATTATTCGTCGCCTCTTGTTCTGCAGCTACATTTGTTTCGGTAATTTCATAGTTAACCTCTTGATTTCCAGATGCCATAATTAACTGTGGTCAATAAAAAAAAGTTAGTTCAAATAAACTGACTCATCTCTTCATGTTCCTACATTCAAATCGATTCATTATATAAAAAATAAATCTAATTTAGGTAGGACACACTAGTGATTGATTCTATTCGTCTCTCCCCTCCTAGTTCTAACCCCAGATCTCCATTAAAGACCATATCCCTAAGCTCTGATGCCAACTGTGACGCCCCCAAATCTGGGCCCACACAGCCCAAACTTGAGTCGTCAAAAGACTACAACAAAATTATTACAACAAAGCACAACGTACTACAATACAGTGTATAATAATACACAACTAAGTCTTCACTATTATTGCCACACTATTTTACAAAACGTGAAGACTATGATAACTATTCCTCGGACCCTCACTCCATTCCTCGGCTAGACCCTGTTATGTTTTCATCTCCTGTTGAAAAACAATGGAACAAAAGAAAGGGTGAGCTCAAATAGCCCAGTAAGAAATATCATGACTAAGATAATGACGAATAAATTATCATTAGCCTTCAACAGTTGAGTTCTTGATAGAATACAATAGAATACAAGGTTTATATCAAAAACTACAGTTAAATTCTTAAACAATGTTCAGATCAATAATAGCAGCGGAATGAGCAATCTATTAGAAGAAAAATGCAGACTATAATGTCCACTCGCTTCTCTTTTTCGTAAAAACATCATCAACTTTTATCATCTGAAATACCATTAGTCATGATAATATAAATTCACAGTTCCTGATCATAATCATGCACATCAACAGTTCATCTTTGCACTACGGGCCAAAGATATTCAATATAGCACCAACGGTCATGATTATACCAGATTCAGCCTTTGGTCATAATCATACCAAACAACAGTTCATCTTTGCACTATGGGCCAAAGAGAACATTCACCACGTGCCATAAAAGACACCGAACAGATGTATCGCCTTTAACCTATTATATCGCCTTTAACCTATCATCTGTTCAACAAATATATCACATCTGTGCCCCCGGCCACAGATATTCACAACAGCTTGATTTTTGGATGATTAGAATGATATAAATGATGAACAGAAGAAATAGGATAACAATAAGTATCGGAAGTTTACTTTGTACAGATTCAAATAATGTCCAAATTGTCAACATGATGTGGAGTAAAATTTAAAAATGACATTCAAGATCCACAGTTCAGAATAACGGTTACAATTCAATAGAAATGTTCACGTAAATAGGAAGGTTCAGTTGAAATAATGAAGTTCAACTACTATGGAACATATAATATTTTCAGGAATTATAGAAGCAATAGTTCCATAATAAATTTCGATTTAGGAGTATGAAAGAAAATAATATCCCTTACCGTAGCAGGTTTGATTAACAAAAGGTGAAGAAAATTAATACAAAGGGTTATTCACCAACAGGCGGCAATCCGCTCCGTAAGGTTATTCCCACAATTTAATAGAATTTGAGTACAAAGAGTTATTCACCAAACAGGCGGCAATCCGCTCCGTAAGGTTATTCTCAGAGATTAATAATAAATGAATACGAAAGGTTATTCACCAACAGGCGGCAATCCGCTCCGTAAGGTTATTCCCACAATTTAATACATGGAAATAAAAGGCACGTCTTATGAGTAAGGAAGAAACAATATTATTATCGAGAATCAAATAATGATAATCCCTTACCATAGTACGTTTGAATAATGGAAGATGAAAAAGATGGTATCCCTTACCTCAACACGTGACTGTATATTGATTTAAATGAGGTTGATTAACTTGAACAGTACACGTATACTTATAGATCTTCACAAATACTCAAGATGACTTAAGCACACTTAGAGAGAACTTTCACAAGAAGTATTTAGAGAGAGAAAGAAAGAACAAGTAAGGAAGTTTATGAAAAATCCTTAAGTTAAGGCTTCTATTTATAGCCAAAAATCTTATCATTCATTTAATCTAAACCATTCATTTAAAGATCATCTTTTAATCTACACCATCCATTTCAAATATTATATTATCTTTAATCTACACCATTCATTTCATATCACCTAATAATCACCTAACTTTATATTATAAACAAATCAATTTAATTATTCAACAATAATTCACACTTTAATCTACACCATTCATTTCATATCACCTAATAATCACCTAACTTTATATTATAAACAAATCAATTCAATTATTCAACAATAATTCACACTTTAATCTACACCATTCATTTCATATCACCTAATAATCACCTAACTTTATATTATAAACAAATAACTTTATCAATTCAATTATTATGACTAATTGTTATAAATACAGTATAGTTAGTTCTTAGATATCAAGTCAATAAATTAATGAAATACAACTGTTTAAATAACATCATAATAGAGATAACAATAATGTAAAATAAAGCATACGTTACTGTGTAATGACAATTATTGATTCAATAATGTGAATTACTGTGCATATGTTACTGTGACAATTATTAGGTTCAATAATTTTAAAAACAGTGCAACAACAATTATTGACTCAATGATATAAAATACAGTGTAATGACAATTATTAAATCAATAATGCAAAATACTGTGTAACAACAATTATTGAATTGATAATATAAAATATTATGCAGTGACAATTATCGATGAAATGATGCGTAACAGTTACGGTGTCAATTATCAGACCAATAATATGAGACACTATGCAATACCGTGTGTTACTGTAGAGTACCGAGTGCTACAGAAAATACCAATAACTACCGTATGCTACTATTCTTTTATCACCGGTATTTTAACAGTTCCGTTGACTATTTTTATTTAAAAAGGTTATTTCTGTCGTTTTCTATATCCGACAAATATTCCGTTGTGGGGTCCACCAATAATTTGTTATTTCGGCGCCGTCGGACCAAACGAATATTCCCCGACCAAACGAATATTCCCCGACAAAGCGAATATTGTCCGACAAAATAAAATTTGCACATAACATCCTTAACTTTTAACTTTATCGATTTAACCACTTACTGTTTCAAAAAAATATATATATGAAGAAAAATTAAATTTTGTATTTCATAAAATTCGGGGTCTTACACAGCAAGTTCAATAGTTATACTTCACGTAGCACATACCTTATCATGCTTGTGTGTGTCATACATCATGTGCTTGTGCTTCTACTATAGTAATATATCTCATATATATTCATATCGTTGCACAAAGTACACATTGTGGTCATATTAATCACGTATCACGTAGCACATAATTTGTATGCAGTTAAAACAAGAATTACATATCATAACAGTCCAACATTTAACATTAAAGGGACTGAAGAACTTGCTTAGCGTCCAGTTATTTAAATTGTTAGCTCAAACCCTTGACTCGATCAACCTATGATCATAAAATAATCAAATAATAATTATTTATCTCTTATGATATCAATTTAATTAATTAATACCATTTCTGGGCTAATTATTTAATAATATGGTTAATTATATTAACCTCGTTCCTTAATATATATATATACATATCTAATTTCATATATTTCACATTACCACATAACCTTAATTAAATCATAATTTCTGCATTTCCATAACAATTTAATTGTACAATTTATTGTACCTTTACATGGAATTTCTCTTATTCTTCATAAATTGTTTCCAAACAATTTATTTACTTTTTCAATTATTTTAAATCCACTCAATTCATCACCATGTTGGTACATATTTAATTTACCAATTAAATTCTTTCACACACTTTAAATCACCTACAACATAACTAATTTAAACAACTTTGATAATTTTATCAATTAAATTCTCATTTAATATTATTAAAGAAATCTTGAAAATTTGGGTCCTCGCATAGATTGGTACATACTATGCTTACTCTTATGAAGAGGATGATTGATCTCATAATCATTTGTGTAGAGACATTAAAGCAAGTATGTAGGTGCTTATTAGAGAATAAGTTCACTGAACGTAACTCGCTCACGGAACACCTAATGGAGTTTTACTTGTCTGTCAATAGGAGTTCCTTATGTGATAGTCGTACAAGTTATCTTTGGACTTGAGATCATCATAGTATTTTGTGTGTACTAAGTTATATTTTGACATATTCCTTAAGACCTATTGGTATATCAAAAGATATGCTTGGGTATAATAAGGTACACATGGAGATAGGTGAATGATCAACAAAGGATCTACCACTTCCAGTAAAGGGAGAGAATGTCCTATGCGATTCAATAAGTGACAACTCAGAAATCCCTGGCTAGGGTTGATTGGAATTAGAAAGGAGTTTCTAATTTACATTAACTAGAGTTATGTATTTGTGAGTTGAAATGTATATGATCTAATTAATAAGACTTGACAGAAATTCCGTGTCTTATATTTGATTGGGACATTGTATGGTAGAAGGATTGAATTGTACGGTAACTATTTGCTGAAAGGTTCTTTTACGATTAAATGTTGAAATCTATATTATCTGGAAAGTCGACTAATCGCTAAGGGGGCTTACCCTTATTGTGGAATAATTATTTATTCTGAATTAATGAGTTAATTCGTAATAAATGAATTAGAATTGTTCTAATTCATTTATTATACAACCGGTTTAATATGGAGAACCTAAAGGGTCACATCGCAAAAGAGTAATATTTATTTTAGAAGTGGATGGCATAATCGTAATAATAAATTAAGTATATTTAATTTATACTATAGTGATAGAATAAATTAAATAGCTTAATATTTATAATTTAGTATTTTAGAAATACTAATTATAAATTAAGAAGAGGAGTCTTATTATTATTATTACTATTATTATTATTATTATTATTACTAGTATTATTATTTAGTTCCTAAATGGTTTAGGAATTAATTAATAAGTAGTAATATTATTATTAAATAATTAAGTTCCTAAATAGTTTAGGAATTATAATTATAATAATTAATTAAGTTACTAAATGGTTTAGTAATTAATTAATAAGTAGTAATATTATTATTAAATAATTAAGTTCCTAAATAGTTTAGAAATTATAATTATAATAATTAATTATGTTACTAAATGGTTTAGTAATTAATTAATAAGAAGTACTCTCATTATTAAATAATTAGATTCCTAAATGGTTTAGGAATTGTAATTAATTAATTTAGTTCCTAATTAAATTGGGAATTAAATTAAAATCCTAATCCTAAATAGTTTAGGAGGGTTGACTATATCTATAAATAAGAAGAGTCTTATCATAGATCAAGGTTACACACTCTTTCATTAGAAAGAGAGAGAGTACTCCATAATTCTCTAAATCTAAGGAGTTAGAGAGAGAGAGAGAATTAGGGCTAGCCACCCATGGTTTAGAGAAACCAAGATTCACTTCTTTAATTTATAGATCTCTTGGTGGATCACCTCTAGAGGCTTCACACTTGGGGAGCTAACATTGATTCATGGAATCTAATCGGTGAATTTGAAGAAGAACGTGAAGGATTAAAGGGAGATGAACTTATACCCGTGGAAGCTTAGTTCTACAAATGTATAAATTCTTTTATCCTTTCTCAATTAATAATAGTCGCATAAGAAATATCCGGGTTATTGGTTTGTACAAAAATTTTAAAATCTGATTTTTATTGCTTCCGTTGCGCTTATATAATTTGATTATATGTATGCCATATTTTTGCAAACCAACATTAAGGTTAGTGGAACCTGGGATTAAAGGTACGTTTTATAATGAATATATGTATATTTTCTGCGAGTTATTAAAGATTTAGTTTATGAATGTTTGTCAAGTGATGAATAGTGAGCACCGAACCCCAGGTTCGAGGGACCCGAATTTGGGGACGTCACAGGTTAGTATCAGAGTTGTAGGTTATAAACCTTAGGTGGGAGAAAAACCTTAGGATTATGACCGTAGAGAAAATAAGAAAACTCATAAAGAGTTGAGGAGATGGATAATGTAAATTCATCAAGTAGAAAAAGTTATGTGTATGTAAGAAAAGATCTTAGATTAAGATCGTGAGAGTATAAGGATTTGGAAGACGATTCGGAGAATATGAGAATTCAGAAGATAATCTGAAAGTGAGTTTGAAGGAAAAGTTAAGCAATGATTTAGAAGAGAAAAATGAAGAAAAGAGAAAAGGAATTTAAAGATACTTAATCTATAGAGTGTAGATGATAAGAAGTGATCATTTGTAAATGTGGCTAATGTGACGACCCCAAATCCGAGTTCTTTAACCTCGGGTTTGGTTCTCACTATACAATACTTAACAACAATGAAATACATAAATTGTATTCAAACTTCGCGGAATAATACAAAAGGTTCCTTAACAAAAGGCTACACTTCCCAGGGTCTATTACCTTAATCTTAAACATTACATATCTTAAGGGAAAATACAAAAGATTTACAACAGTAATTACATAACAGTAATTTAAACTAGCATGCAACTACTAAAATTAAGCATTCGCTTTTCCTTTGCCTTTGTCCGATTTAGAGCTTTCGGGATTGGCTGAAATATAGTCATGATATAGCAAGAATGAGCAACTAAATGGCTCAACAAGTTTATAAACAACAATCATACGATATATCATGATGAAGGGAAATAACTTCAAGGTTTCAACAATAACAATTGCGAAAGATATCAAGAATCAATGTTCAATAAAAGAATGTATTGACTCTTTACTGCTGAGTGGTCTTTAATGGCCGTGAACTGCTACTAAGGTAAAGCAGACATACAATGTCTGACTCCTTGTTAAAAATAACGGGACACTTGAGGGGATCAGTCCTCTCATGTCCTATGTATATGCATAACATTTAGTTTTCTTGCGCAAATTCGGTTACCCGACAATATAAAAATCCTCTTTAACTAGGGTTGTTCTTTCTCAGTCTTACTATAAGAATCCGCACCAGCCAATGGTTTGGATAATCTTTTAAAATATTCAATTAGATGAATTTAAACATGCATTTGTCTAGCCGAAACAATTAGCTTAGACATTCTTAAACAGTTCGTAAATTACTGAACTATAACATTTGCAAAGGCATTATGTGCGAATACAATACAATAATGATGTGAAGTAATTTTCAATAATTAATTCACTAAAAGGTCTGTCAAATAACTACGAGTGTAGATACTTGCTCAACAATAATTGAATTGCTCAATGTAAATAAGGTTGAAGAATACTTGCAACAATAAATACAAGTTAGGGTTAAGAAGAAACTTGCCTTGTGCGTGTTCTACTGCTAACCAATTCAATTTAATTCTCTTTAGATAGACCTAACAATTAATCACGTTAATATTCGAATTAGTATCATATACGCATTCATATGATAACATTTATACATGTTATACCTGACCACATAATTAAATAATTAAGGGTATATTAAACACTTAGAACATATTATCATTACTTGATAATATTTCCATCACATAAAACCTATATTAATTACTTAATATAATTCACATTCTTATCTAACACTATTAACAATTAATAATATTCCATTCGTCTTATAATATTATTAATCATTTAATAATATTTTATTATCCTTCTAATATTATTAATCCCTTAATAATATTATATTAATCTTTTAATATTATTAACCATTTAATAATACATTAACCACATTATTAATATTATTAATTATTTAATAATATTTTATTCATTATCTAATATTATTAATCATTTAATAATATTTTAATCGTTATCTAATATTATTAATCATTTAATAATATTTTATTCACTATCTAATATTATTAATTATTTAATAATATTTTATTCATTATCTAATATTATTAATCTTTTTAATAATATTTTATTCATTTACTAATATTATTATTTATTTAATAATATTTTCTTGACTTATTAATATTATTATCCATTTAATAATAATTTATTCATTTACAAATGTTATAATCATTTAATAACATTTTAATCACATATTAATATTATTAACCTCTTAATAATATTTTATTATAAACAATACCAATAGTTAACTTTTTAATTGTGTTAACATTAGTCTTAATTTTAAACATTTAACTACCAATTAGTTACTAATAAACTCCATGTATTGGTTTAATATTCAAACACATTCATTTTACACTTATTTCAACTTAAATTTCCATAGAAAACCCGACCCGACCCGACCCGACCCAACCCGGACCGAATCTGCTCTCAGGAACAGCGGGTTCAAGCGCCTAGGCGCTTGACCTACTTTTGAAAAATCAATTTTTGGACTGCCCGACCCCCTGATACTCCGACAGTCATAACTTCTTCATTTTAAAATATTTTGGGGTGCTTTTTTAGTCCATTCTCATCAGAATTTCATGATCTACAATTTATCTTTATATCATAAATCCAAATTCCGAACGGAAGTTTCCGTAAAATCGCTCACAAGGACAGAATGAAAACTAGTTTCATAAATCCTTGGTTTTAATGGTTCAAACTTGAAATAAATGAACTCTACACATTCAAATGACACCAAATTAGTGTTGCTGTCTTCCTAACTTCTTGTTTTACAATATTCCATGGTTCAATCACATTTTTGAAAACGTTTTACATGAAATTTAAAGATCGAACCATCTAGGGTTTAAAAACGACATCTCTTGTGGTAAAAGCTATAACTTCTTTGTTATTCAATATTTTTGAAAGGTTCAAAAAGGGTTTTTCTTTAAAACTCATAGACCTAGCTTTCTAACCATAAAAATCAAATTTCCGATTTGTACATTTCAAAATACAACATTAAACATAACATGTATCATTAGGGTTTTTACCGGTAAAATGTGTTATGAACATTTCTACAACTTTTATGCATTTCTCACATACCAAATCATATTATAAGCACATAGAGCTATGAATATACATATATTACATATCTAAATACTTCTAGACCATCAAAACAAGTTTTGATCGGTTAAAAATATATTTTAACCGATTAAAACACATGTATGCTATAAAAATAAAATAATAAATGGTTGGAGCACTTTTAAACCTTTGGGATTTGAATGCTCTCTTCCTCTTGGCTATGAATTTAGCTAGTGACTCCACCTTGGCTCCTAGATGTGCACTCCTAGTGTATTCCTTCTCAAACTCTCACTTGTTCTCTATTTTTCTCTCTTAAATGCTCTAGAAAATGTTCAACCAACATAACACATAAGAGAAGCACTCTATTTATAGCCAAGAGTTATCATACAAATTGTATACATATGCACTCTATATCTCTATTAATTCACCAAGCTAATCTTATCTTTTATCTTCACTTAGCTAGATTTTAGGGATTTTCCTTACAAAAAGGACTTGGGTTGGTAGGAGTTGTTCACCAACTAGGGTACTCCTTCAACACACACTCAAGCACATTGCAAGCAAGTCATTCATTGTGGTCCCTCAAAAATCTCAGCAAAATGGGGTTTAAATCCCCCATTTTTTATTTAACTTTAATGCTAAAATATACATATATACATCTATATATATATATACTTATATATATCTATATTGACCAAAGTTTTGACCTCATTTGGACTCCACATTGGACTTGGGAATAAATTCTATTGGGCTCATTCAATTAAATTGTTTGGGCTCAATTTATATAACACATTGGGTTAGCATTTAAATAACTATGCTACCTTTAATTAAAATAAGCATTGGGTTTGTTAAATTAATTACATGGGCTAGTAATTAAATTAATTACATGGGCTACTAGGTTAATACCTTTGACCTAGTTTAACAACTCATTTGGATTTAAAATATAATCCAATTAGATTTGCTTTAATTAATTATACACATTGCTTTAATTCTTTAAATAAATATACACATACACAAGTACATTTATTTAATTATCTAAAGCACAATTAATTAGTACAAAAAGTTTAAATTCATTGCTAAATATTTATTAAGTATATTTACAATGACTAATGAAATTTGTGGTCATTACAGCTAAGGTTAAATAGAAAGAAGTGATGCTAAGGTATAAAGTAATAATTTTGAGGGCATAAATGACATTTTAAGAAGATTGATCTATATAAATCTGTAGTAGTAAAGATGATTGGAGTAAATAGAGATGAACTGATTGGATAAAACAGATAAGCTGTTAAAAGTAAAAGTTAAAGAGTTAAAGAATCATAAGAAGAATCAAAAGATTTTGGAGCTAATCAAACAAGCAGATAATGATAAAGTGATTGAGGAAGAATAGAAGGATCGTAGAAGGAGATAAGCATGATAAAAAATTTCATAAGAATGATAATAGTGTATGTTGAGGAGTCGGATTATTGAAAGTGTATATCTTCGGGAGTTTGACTTTGGAGAATATGTTTTAAGGGGTATGTTTTCGGAAGTATTTTTAGAAGATTAAAAATCGAATGATTTTCTAATCTGTAAGTTGAAATATATATTTGAGGATGTTGATAAAAGTTATAAAACTTTGGAGATCCCAACTTTGGAGTTATGTTGACTTTGTCATATTCTAAACCTAATTTTTGATGATGATTTGTTATGGATACTAAATTCTTTATTGTGAATTTCAGGGAATACTTGTTGAAGTGTTCAAGAAGACTGAAGAATGGTTTTGAAGTTTTAAGAATTTAATGTAAGGTCATTACAAATATTTAATTTTTCAATTTAAGGCTCTAGGACATCTTACGTGCATATCATAAACTGGTTTTAATACTAACGAATATTCATGTTTATTTTATGGGTTAGTATGAATAATGTTGTCCAAATATTGAAATAGATATCAGTGGATATAACTTTGTACTTCGTGCGCCATATTTTAAAAAAGAACAAATATCGATATTAGTGTATGTGATAATGATGATATCTACTAAAAGGGGTAATGATTACTTGTTACAGATATGCTTAATATTTTGAATAAACCGTGTATGGGTACAATTTATCTTTCCAAGTAACAGATATTGTTAAAATATGTTTTGACCGGATATTCTTATCCAAATGTCACGGTAACATTGTTGAAGATATATTTTGATTAGATATTGTTATTCAAAAGCCACGGTCATATTGTTGAGATATGTTTTGACCGGATATTGTGCTAACAAATTTTATCTCTTTATGAGATAAGGTTTCTGGAGAACGGAATTGGTATCTCTCTAAGCTGTAACGGTATTATTTTATATGGCTATAAATTGCATATGGATTTTTATCTACCGAGATATGATTTAACAGAACACTGATTACATATTGAAAAAATTCATTTTTGTGCAAACTGCTCTTTGGGCTATTGGAAATTCTGATCAAGCATATTTCTGTGAGGTTTTAATTTGGTAATATCTTTTTATTATTAATTGATCATTGCATACATTAGCTGAGCCTTATATTGTTAAATTAATTATTTGCTTTGATCACTAGACCTCTAAATCTGTATCTATCTGATCTTTGTTTATTTAGACTAAGTGATTGTCTAAAGGAATTTAATCCAAGTATGGATTAAAAATTGTTTTACAAACAGAGTTAAGGAAGCAAAGGTGCTTGAGGAGTGCATAGGTGCACAAGGAGCAAAAGTGCTCAAGAGAATTTAAGAATTCATTTAATCTGTTTTGTAAAAGGTGTCACTTTGTAATTGTGAGAAATATATATAAAGTGAGTCTCCAATACTAGTTGGTATTGGACGTGGAGTAGGCTATTATTATAGAGGGTAATAGCTGAACCACGTAAAAATCTTGGTGTTGATTTTATAACTTGTTATTTCTTTTCACACTAGATAATCGTTATCTCAAACAATAAAATCTAAAATATTCACAGATAATTTATTTACACCGAGTATTTTCTTCAAGTGATATTTTCAGCCAAGAAATTTTCATTGATTTAAAAGAAAGTTTTTAATTCAGTAGACCATATTAATACAGTAAGCTGTATTCATTAAAACAGTAAACTGAATTGAGAAAAACAGAAAAGTTTATTGTAGTTTGTTCTCACACTTATTTAACCCCCCCTTCTAAGTGTGCCTTATCTAAATTTCATTTGGTATCAAAGCTAGATTCTACTTATCTTGGTCTTAAAGGTGACTTGTAGGAAAAGATTCTAGTATGGCACAATTCGGGAACAACAACCAAGAAGGTCAATCAACCAATAGACCTCCATTGCTGTATGGAACAGACAACTACAATTTTTGGAAATTCCGAATGAGGATCTATCTAAAAAGAGATCCTTGGGAATGGTGGGTTGTAGAGAACGGACCAGTTATACCAAGAAAAGATGATGGTACTCCAAAGACTCTGCTTGAAATGGACTCGACTGAAACCTACATGATGTCTTATGATTCAAGAGCTATGAACACACTACTTAGCGGTATGGTACAATCTGAGATCGATAAAGTCTCCTCATGCAATACAGCTAAAGAGATCTGGGATACTTTAATAGTAAGTCATGAAGGGACATCCAAGGTGCGTGAAGTCAAACTAAGCATGCTCATGCATGACTATGAAATGTTCAAGCTTGAGAAAGACGAAACCATAAAGATGGCCCAAACAAGGTTCCTAGTTCTCCTGAACTCATTGAAGTTACTCGACAAATCTATTCCACAAAGTGAAATTAATCGTAAGTTACTTCGGGCAATGCCCAAGAGGTTTGCTTCTAAAATTACTACTCTTCAAGATTCTTCTACTATTTCTACTATGGATACTTTAACACTATTTGGTGAACTTGAGGAATATGAACATCAGTTAAAAAGATATGATGATGAGGAGGAAACCCCTCGAAGAAAGGTTTTAGCTCTTAATGCAGGAAATGAAGAAGAACTTGATGATGACTCGGATGAAGAAATAGCGATGATGTCAAGAAGACTCAAAGGATTACTACAGAGAAAGAACAAGAGGAAGAACAATTTCAATTCGAGCAAGATCAAAGGAAAGCAAACAAATGAAAACTGTTTTGAATGTGGACGTCCAGGACACTTCAAGAAAGATTGCTTTCAACTAAGGAACAAGGGAAAAACAAGCGCCAAAGATAACAAAAGAAACAGAGCCCTTGTTACATGGAGTGATGATGAAGAATCCGAAGTTGAGGTAGACGCCGATGATGAAATAGCTCAAGTATGCTTCATGGGAATAGAAGGTGAACGAAGTGAGGTATCTATTTATGAGTTTAATTTATTGAAACAAGAAAATTTGAAATTAAAAGAAAGAAATGCAAATTTGAAAGAATTAGCAAATAATTTAATGTGTGAAGTTGAGTCTTTGATAAATGAAGTTGGGAAACTGAATAATGAACTGAAAATGCGAGATGTATGTATTGATGCATTTAGTAATGAATCTCAGTCTAAACCTATTCATACTGATGAACTTCAAAAGGAAGTAGATTCATTAAAACTATCTCTTGCTAGATTTGTTCAAGGAGAAGAAAATCTAATTGTCATGTTAGGTAAACAAAGACCTAGTTTTGATAGACAAGGAAAAGGATATAATCCAACTCGTAAAACCGGAAAAATGAATATGCTTAAATCAAAATCTCATTTCAAATTGAATTATTGTTCTCCTTTCACAACATGCAAAAATTGTGGTATTAAAGGACACTTAAATGTTAACTGTTCTAAGAAAAAGAAAGTTAAAAAGGAGTGGATTAAAAAGGGAGATTTACGCGTAACTAACACAAATGGACCCAAAAAGATATGGGTACCAAAAAGGGTGAATTAATTTTTCTTGACAGGTTTGCTTCAAGGCAAGGGTTCCATCTCAAAAATGGATTCTTGATAGCGGATGTTCACGACACATGACTGGTGACAAATCAAAGTCCGTAGAACTAAAAATCAAGAAGAAAAATGGAACGGTCACTTTTGGAGATAACCGAACCTGTGAGATTGTTGGAAAAGGTAAAATCGGTAATGGTAAGGTTAATATAGATAATGTTCATCTTGTTAGTGGACTTGAATTTAATCTTATAAGTGTTAGTCAATTAATGGATAATGGACATCAAGTTAGTTTTGAAAAAGATAAATGTACAATTTCTCATGGTACTAACAATTCCACTCTAGTTGCACAAAGAGAAGGAAATATATATACTCTTGATTTTGAGCAACAGGAAGAAGAACTATGTCTTGCCTCGATGCAAGATGAGGCTAACCTATGGCATAAACGGATGGGACATGTTCACATGGAACTAATCAAGAAATTATCTTCCAAAAATCTCGTCAAAGGGTTGCCAAAAATAAAGTTCGAAAAGAAAGGAATATGTGTTCCTTGTCAGCTTGGAAAACAAGTAAGAACGTCATTTAGTGCGAAGAATATGGTATCAACTTCCTCTCCTTTACAATTACTTCATCTTGATTTATTTGGCCCAGAAAGGCATGCTAGTATCAATGGTAAATTTTATGCTTTTGTAATAGTAGATGATTTTTCTAGATATACATGGGTATTGTTTTTGAGAACCAAAGATGAAGCATTCAAAGGTTTTGAAAAGTTGATAAGAAATTTAGAGACTAAATTTAGTATCAATTTAAGAAAGATTCGAAGTGATCATGGTACTGAATTTCAAAAGGATTTTATTACTTTTTGTGATCTTAAAGGTGTAAGCCATGAGTTTTCTGCTCCCAGAACTCCTCAGCAAAATGGGGTAGTGGAAAGAAAGAATAGAACACTTCAAGAAACAGCTAGAACTCTTTTACAAGAAAGCAAGCTTCCAAAGAAATTTTGGGCTGAAGCTGTTAATACTTCTTGTTATGTGCTAAATAGAGTTCTTATTCGTCCTATTGTTTTGAAAACTCCTTATGAGCTGTTGAATAACAAAATTCCAAATATAAGTTATTTCAAAGTATTTGGGTCTAAATGCTATATACTAAACACCAGTGATAATTTGGGAAAATTTGATGCTAAGTCTTATGAAGGTATTTTTATTGGTTATTCACATAATAGCAAAGCATATCGTGTATTTAATATTAATAAGCTATGTGTTGAAGAATCAGTTCATATTACATTTAATGAGACTAATAATGATCTTCCAAAAGAAAGAGATGAAGATGCAGGAAATATGAGAATTCCAACTAATGCAGCAAACCAAAAAGGTTTATTCGGCAAGCCGAATGAACGATTTCAGCAAGCTGAATTGGAAAACTTCCAAGGAATGGAAAAAGAAACAACACAAGAGCTTGAAGTAAACTTCTCTGAACCAGAAGAAGTTATACATGATGTCCACATGCCAAAGACAGCAAAATATCTCAAGGATCATCCCCCAGATAATATCATTGGAGATATAAACAAAGGAGTTACCACACGAAGAAACTTACAAAATCAATGTGCATTCTCTGCATTCTTATCACAAGTTGAACCAAAGAATGCTAAGGAAGCCATAGTTGATGAAAACTGGTTAATGGCAATGCAAGAGGAACTTCAACAATTTGAACGATGCCAAGTTTGGGAATTAATGCCTCTTCCTAAAGACGTCAGTATTATTGGAACAAAATGGGTGTTTAAAAACAAGCGTGATGAGCATGGGACCATCATTCGTAACAAAGCAAGGCTAGTAGCTCAGGGCTACAATCAACAAGAAGGAATCGATTATGAAGAAACGTATGCTCCAGTTGCAAGATTAAAATCTATTCGGATCTTGTTGGCATTTGCATGTTACAAGAAGTTCAAGCTTTATCAAATGGATGTAAAGAGTGCGTTTCTTAATGGATATATCAATGAAGAAGTCTATGTCAAACAACCTCCTGGTTTTGAACATGAGAAATATCCAAATCATGTTTTTAAGCTAAAGAAAGCTCTTTATGGTCTCAAACAAGCTCCAAGAGCGTGGTATGAAAGGTTGAATATGTATCTTATTTCAAGTGGTTTTACTAGAGGTAAAATAGATTCTACATTATTTATTAAGCATGAAAAACAAGAAATAATTATTGTTCAAATATATGTAGATGACATAATATTTGGTGCTACTAACGATTTTCTTTGTGAGTGGTTTTCAAAGTGTATGCATAAGGAATTTGATATGAGCTTAATGGGAGAGTTAAATTACTTTTTGGGACTCCAAATCAAGCAAACAAAGGAAGGGATCTTTATTCATCAATCCAAGTATACAAAAGAACTACTCAAAAGATTTGGTTATGAAGAAGTGAATTCAAAGGCTACACCAATGAGTACATCAATCAAGCTTACATCAGATGATAAAGGTATAGATGTAGAGTTAACCAAATATCGAGATATGATTGGATCTTTATTATATTTAACTGCATCTAGGCCTGATATAATGTACAGTGTATGCCTATGTGCTCGGTTTCAAGCAAAACCCAAAGAATCCCACTTACTAGCTGTTAAAAGAATTTTTAAATATTTAAGTGGTACTATAAATTTAGGGTTGTTTTATCCAATTTGTAATCATTTTGAACTAATGGGTTATTCAGATGCTGATTATGCAGGATTTCAAGTTGATAGAAAAAGTACAAGTGGTGCTTGTACATTCTTGGGACAAAGTCTTGTTTCATGGCATAGTAAAAAGCAAACTTCAGTTGCTTTATCAACCACTGAGGGTGAATATTTAGCTGCAGGAAGTTGTTGCTCTCAAATATTATGGATGAGACAAACTTTATGTAATTTTGATATTATATGCAATAATGTGCTTATCTATTGTGATAATTCGAGTGCTATTAACATATCAAAAAATCTTGTTTTACATTCACGTACAAAACATATAGAAGTTCGGTATCATTTCTTAAGGGATAATGTTTCAAAAGGGTTAGTTAAATTAATGTTTATTCCTACAGAGAAACAGTTAGCTGATATCTTTACTAAACCTTTAGGTGACGAAAGGTTTTGTATGTTAAGAAGAGAACTTGGTATGTGCATGGTATAATTATATTTCATGTACTTGAAGTTTTATGTGATTTAGTTTATAATATATTCTCTGCATGTTATCTGAGATATGTATCTGTTCATTCGTATTTATCCGCTCAAACAGCTTTCTAGATACATGTTTCCTTTTATGATCTTTTTCGTCCGCCGGATATTATTTATTACCTTGAAAAACGGAACGATGGTAGTCAAACAGTTTTCTGAATTTAAAAAGACACACGTCTTTCGGTGTCAGTTTTCTTTTTGACTCCTACTTCATGTATACTTGTGTTTTCTGTCTTCATCATAAATCAAATCTCTTAAACTTCATCTCTCACCAAAACTCTTCATCTTTCTTCAAATCCTTTAAAGTCATGAAAACCAGGGCTAGCAAACGATCAACTGAGAAATCTAACGTTGGCGGATCCTCTTTAAAGCACGCTACACGAACAAAGATGAAAGCAAGGCGGGTTTCGAAGAAATCGTCAATACATGTGTCATCAGACGGCACACTATTTTCAGACGATTCAGATTCGAGTTTTTCGTTTCTAAGGACATCTGAAGTAGATCCATCTCATCAGAAGATGAAGGAACCAATGCGTGACGAAAACTTGTCTTCTCAGCCAGAGAATCCCTCAAATCTGGTAAATCAATTTTCTTCTTCTATCGATATGCCAGACAACTTTTTCAGAGGACATAGTTTTGAAATCCGTTTTAAAAATTCCATTGCTACAAAGCAATTTGTGTACGAAAAAACTCTGGATTTATTCTATTTCAAACACTCTGTTTTGCAAACACTTTTTAATTCTTGCGAAATTTCATCTATGTTGTTTCCACCTACTATCGCTTATCCCAGATTAGTTCAACAATTTTATACTAATCTAGAATGCAATGGGGATTGCTTTACTACTTATGTTAAGGGAAAATCTTTATTTTTCACTACTATCGATTTTGGTAATATTTTGGGAATTTCTTCTACCGGACCTTGTCCTTTTACTTTAAAAGGTGTTGTTACAATTCCTTTTTCTCCAATAGAACAATTGCGTGTTGTTATGGGTGATCAGTCTTTATCAACATTGTTTACTCCTAAGACTGTGGATGTTTGCCCAACTGCTTGTGTGCTTCATAAATTGGTTAGGTACAATCTGTTTCCACAGCTTGGTGGTGGATCAGATTTTACGTATCAAGATATGGTGGTAGTTGCTATGATTTTAAAAAGTGTTTCTTTCAATTTGTCTCAAATGATGTTGTTGCACATACAGAGCTGTATTCGTCAATCTAAAAAATGTTTGCCTTACAGCAAATTTTTGACAAAGATCTTTCAACATTTTAAAATCTCTTTTGATGACGAAATCTCGGTTTCAAGTAATGAATTTATAGATACTTCCAACTTGAAACAATCTCATATCACTTTTCTTACTGGAGAGTTCGTTCGTCTTATACATGATCCTCCTACCAATCCTTCAATTCCTCCGACTCCTGATTACTCTTCCTCTTCTTCACCAAAAATTCAAGGTTCTGACATTATGAATGTTTTGACTGAAATTTTGCAAAATCAAACTTCCATGAAAACTGATTTAGCTGACATTAAGACTCGACTTGCAATTCTTGAAAAAGGGAAACTGCCAATGAATGTGTAACAGCCCGAAATCCCGACCTTCCTTAATTCTATCCGATTATCTCTGGATAGCATAATTATTAACTTTAATACCAAATTAACAGGGATCTCGTGCGTTAAACTTAACCTTTGACCATTAAAAATCGTTCTGATGACCATAAATTCGGTCCATATGTTTTTTTTTTTTAAAACTTATTTATCTTACATTCTTTAAACCTGTCTCAGGATCGTAACGTTTACTTGCTCTTCATTATAACTTAGGTCAACCATTAAGAATTTGTGACCTATTATAATCATATATAAATCTTATGGTTCAACTTACCCTGTAATAAAAATTCGCCATGAACTTTATATATATATGGCCTTATTCAATCGTACCTGTATACATACATCTGCATCATACCTGTACCTGTTCACATTCATATGTATTTATTTACATACATCCTTATCGTACATATCCATTCAAGTATCTAATTACACATACCCGCATCATGTCTTATCCAGCTTACTTCTATGAGCTTACATCATGTGAGTTTATTACATATCAAACTCATCTACAATAATATATTACTCATACATCATTACAATCTTCTACTGAATATCACAAACCTACAAAACACATCCCTACGGATTCACAAACATTTATCCCTTAGTTTCCATGAACATTACATCGATACATATAACAAATTCTTTCTTCACACTCATCCACATATTCACATTCTTTACCTTTAGCTGTACCGGAATCTCCGGTCTTCTCGTACTTTACTTGAAATGTTAGTTCATGGCAAGAGTGAGCACATAGGCTCAGCAAGTAATTCAGATAACACATTTCATGCTCACAGTTTATAATATGCGTCATGCTTTCTTTACCTCAACATGCTATGCTTAATGCCACGTAGTTCACTTAACAGTTAAATCATATAGTTGCACATAGGCACATTTTGAATCCTTTATTAACATATAGCTCACATAGAACAATAGTACACTTAGTCTGAATACTTGCCTGGTTAGCATTTATTATACTTAACCTGTGCTGTCATGCTTGGTCGATCTATCCATCTTTACCTCGGGTTACTTGATCGAACATTGTCTGTAAACATATAATCTATAAACGTCATAATATGATCATAAACTTTATACAATCTATCAAACTTAAACCATCGTCATACGACTATTCGTCTTTAATCATATCACATATGATGTATTATACCTTATGTAGGTTAAATAATACATCCTAGCTTATTACTAACCTTCTTCATAACTTATAACTTGATTTGTCTTAGCTTTATGCATGATTTCTTATGCTATTTATTATTTCATTACGCCTCAACATCCTTTGTATAGCTCATTCTTATTCATTTAGGGCTTACATAACCCATCATTATCATTCTGTATCAAAATATAGCTTTTCGGGACTAAAAAAAATTTCTTCCTTGCTACAGTAACTGCGCCCCGGCGCCGAACATCTCGCTGGGGGCGAGATGTTCTCGGCCACACCGCGCCCCGGCGGCCTCTGAACTCGCTGTCCGCGATTTCCTCGCAGCTATGAACAGTAACTGCGCCCCGGCGCAATTTTACGTGCAAAACACTGCGCCCCGGCGCAGTGCCTCTGTACCAAAATCTGCTGAATTTTTCTACCAGTTTGCTGATTTTTAACTTCTAATCCAGACATCCAACTGAGACCAAACTTGGAACCTAACTAGACCACACATCAAAGTATTTTACAAAATTTTTACTTAGCACATTTGATTTCATTAAACCATAGATAAACTCGCTCGAAGGGGGCCTGTTCAACTTGTTCAAGACTTAGGAAATTTTCAGATTTTCAAAACTTAACTTTTGCAAGCTTGTGATTTTTGGCCATTTGCTTCTAAATTTCATTTCAACACCCAACATAGTTCACATAACCTATATGTGACATGTCCAAACTTCCAAAACCTTAAAACTTCGCACGAGGCGATATTTGTCCGTTAAAATCCAATTTGAATCGAAACGATCGATTTCGATCGTTCGAATCGCCATTTCATTCAAATTTAATTCCGTTGATTACCAAATCAACCTAGACACGTGTATTAACATAAACATGAGTCAATTGACTCAATTTCATCCTTAATTTCTCATAATTGCCAAAAATCACATCCTTGTAGGATTTTCCTTAACTTTTCAAAACTTCCAAATTTCAAACTTAAACACTACTTGACATCTAAATCTCCATACACCACAAGGGTTATCACCAACACATTTTTACGACTTTACAAGTCCATATAACTTCTAACTGCATATTCTAATGCACTTTACAGATTATTACGAAATCTACACAAAAAGTATAGCCTAATATTGTAACTTTCTTTACAAAACATGGCTTTCTATCTTCAAAGCATTCTTGTATGCTATCTAACATAAACTTTATGTAATTTCTTCATGATCAATCCTCTATTCTAGGTTTCTATCAGCTTTAGCCACATATGACACTTAAGCATGCCTTAAATCATTGTTTTTAGTCTTGAACATAAACTTGAATGGTATATCATCTTGACTCTATCAACTTAAGTCTAGGGTTTCATAATTTACCACACAAGTAACACATATACCATATAATCAACATGCCTAGCCAAAGTTTCATGCATGGCTTCTACTATTCTTGAACTTAAGTACATAAAAGATAAATTTCATAACAAAAACATGATTATACCTTCTTCAAGCTCTTCCATATCTTGTTAAAAGACTTGCTAAAGCTCTACCTCCCACTTTAATGACTTATGAAGCTCCTCTTACCACTCTTGATCTTGAATCTTTCATGATTTTCTTGAATTATATTGAACCCTAGCTCTTGTTTCTCTCTTTTCTCTCTTAGCTCTTCCTCCTTTCTAGCATCTTCAAATGAGAAGAAGAAAAATGACCAACATGCTGAAAAATACTACACACATATGCTTTGTATGCTCATCCAACACTTAACCAACTTTGGTTAAGGTAAACTTGCCTAGTTAGGGGCGTTTTGGTCATTTCACACTTTAAGAAAAGGGTATTCTCGTCATTTCACCACTTGGGACATATAAGTCATTATCCAAATTATCAAGGGTATTTTGGTCATTTTACCCTTTAGGACATAATGGTCATTATCCAATTTGTTGAGGGTATTATGGTAATTTGCCAAATTATCTAGATTTCCATTTCTTACAACTTTTCCCCCACAACTAAACTTTCTTACATTTTTCCCCCCATTGATTCATTCTTTGCTCATTTCTTATCCAAATCAAATCCTTTTTGATCCAAATTCGTTTCATCATACTTGAATTTTATTTCTTCATCAAATAATGTCCAATTGGTTTGTCCCAAATTACTTGTCACATTTAGAAACTTAATTTTCTTTAATAATTCATTAATTTATAAAATTTTCCACAATTGCGTATTATTCCCTAAATTCCAATTTCATTGAACCTTTTGATTCCACAATAAATCACTTCCAATTTCCAACATCTCAACATCATCAACTTGATCACTTGTTCAATAAATCGCTTCATTGAAAGCGAACCTTGACCGAATTCCCAAAATCCATTATCATTTTTCTTTAAACTCGAAATGTCATAATTTCAACTTTAACGTCCATTGATTCGTTTACTTTCCACACATACGCTAATTCTCAACATACATAATATCTACATTCCTTCTACGTACGTTAGGGGTAGCACATTTGTATTTATGCATCATATACGAAATTATCTTATTTCAATCCAATATAAATCCATTCTTTGGTAAACTTCAACTATTCAATCTCAAATCCTTAACATTCATCAATCAACCGATTAGATCATACGATTTCTTATTCTCTGCACATACATACATATTTTTCCTTGTCATTCTCTAACTTTAACTTATTTTTCTATATTCGATCACATATGTATATATACATACTTAATCAACGTATTACCTGTTGACACGTAACATCATGTCTTACCATAATTCTTTCAAATTACCTTATTGTAGGTATTACAATCAATTATTCAGCTCAAATTTGTCATATAACCATTTAAAATTCATTTTCATTATAATTTCTCATTTCCATAATTCCCTGGTTTATTTCATCTTTCTATATTCAACCATATAGGTCCCTCCTTAATATTCCAACCATTCAGGTTCTTTCTAACGCATTGATCACGTAATAATTCAATTTAATCACATAATAATCATATTTAATCATTTTAACTAGGTTTTATTTTATAACCTTCACTTAATTATCCATAATCCTTATTTCAAATTTCTGTAAAATCTTGGGGTGTCACAGAATGCACCAGAGATTAATAAACTTTATCATCGCGTTGAAGATGAGTTTATGGATCTTCAGGCAGGTTTTGAATTACAAACCATGGCTATGGTTGAAGCCCTGCAACGTAAATTTAATCGAAATACCTGTCAGTTGAGTCAGGAAATAAAGTTTGTCAGTTATCAGCTCGGGGAGTTTGCCAACTTTATGGCAACACGGTTTAACGATGTTGGACGAAAATTACATTTTCAATCTTTGCAGTCACCTATTCCTGAATGGCCTATGTGTAATTGGCTAGCCGAATTCAAGGGTGATTTTCTCGACATGCCTCTTCCTCCATCAACTTTTATTCCAAGACCGACTCGTTTTGCCGATGATCTTTCTGAGGAAGAACGACTTCATCGGAATCGTCATCGTCCTTATTTCACTAAACGGGCTGAAACCAGTGCTCATATTGAGGAACTTGACTAATTGTTTTCGCTGATGACAAAGGGGGAGAGACAACTTAAGAAGGAGACAACACTGACTGCTGAGCTGAATGAAGATGTATTTTATGTTCATGTTTTCAGACTAATTTTATTTGTGTGTTTGTTATAGACTATGGTTGTTTATGGTTGCCTCTGTTAGATAATTCGGTTTGTTGGTTTTTAATGGTTTAATATATGCATAGATTAAGGGGGAGTTAATATTTGTTGTCATCATCAAAAAGGGGGAGAATGTTGACTTTGTCATATTCTAAACCTAATGTTTTGATGATGATTTGTTATGGATACTAAATTCTTTATTGTGAATTTCGGGGAATACTTGTTGAAGTGTTCAAGAAGACTGAAGAATGGTTTTGAAGCTTTAAGAATTTAATGTAAGGTCATTACAAATATTTAATTTTTCAATTTAAGGCTCTAGGACATCTTACGTGCATATCATAAACTGGTTTTACTACTAACGAATATTCATGTTTATTTTATGGGTTAGTATGAATAATGTTGTCCAAATATTGAAATAGATATCAGTGGATATAACTTTGTACTTCGTGCGCCATATTTTAAAAAAGAACAAATATCGATATTAGTGTATGTGATAATGATGATATCTACTAAAAGGGGTAATGATTACTTGTTACAGATATGCTTAATATTTTGAATAAACCGTGTATGGGTACAATTTATCTTTCCAAGTAACAGATATTGTTAAGATATGTTTTGACCGGATATTCTTATCCAAATGTCACGGTAACATTGTTGAAGATATATTTTGATTAGATATTGTTATTCAAAAGCCACGGTCATATTGTTGAGATATGTTTTGACCGGATATTGTGCTAACAAATTTTATCTCTTTATGAGATAAGGTTTCTGGAGAACGGAATTGGTATCTCTCTAAGCTGTAACGGTATTATTTTATATGGCTATAAATTGCATATGGATTTTTATCTACCGAGATATGATTTAACAGAACACTGATTACATATTGAAAAAATTCATTTTTGTACAAACTACTCTTTAGGCTATTGGAAATTCTGATCAAGCATATTTCTGTGAGGTTTTAATTTGGTAATATCTTTTTATTATTAATTGATCATTGCATACATTAGCTGAGCCTTATATTGTTAAATTAATTATTTGCTTTGATCACTAGACCTCTAAATCTGTATCTATCTGATCTTTGTTTATTTAGACTAAGTGATTGTCTAAAGGAATTTAATCCAAGTATGGATTAAAAATTGTTTTACAAACAGAGTTAAGGAAGCAAAGGTGCTTGAGGAGTGCATAGGTGCACAAGGAGCAAAAGTGCTCAAGAGAATTTAAGAATTCATTTAATCTGTTTTGTAAAAGGTGTCACTTTGTAATTGTGAGAAATATATATAAAGTGAGTCTCCAATACTAGTTGGTATTGGACGTGGAGTAGGCTATTATTATAGAGGGTAATAGCTGAACCACGTAAAAATCTTGGTGTTGATTTTATAACTTGTTATTTCTTTTCACACTAGATAATCGTTATCTCAAACAATAAAATCTAAAATATTCACAGATAATTTATTTACACCGAGTATTTTCTTCAAGTGATATTTTCAGCCAAGAAATTTTCATTGATTTAAAAGAAAGTTTTTAATTCAGTAGACCATATTAATACAGTAAGCTGTATTCATTAAAACAGTAAACTGAATTGAGAAAAACAGAAAAGTTTATCGTAGTTTGTTCTCACACTTATTCAACCCCCCCTTCTAAGTGTGCCTTATCTAAATTTCAAGTTAAAAACGAGATATGTTGAGTTTTTAGTATGGTGCTAAGGAAAAGTATAGTACGAGGTACTAATGTGACGCATAAAAATATTTATCTATCAAACGATTAAAGAATATGTGATTAATAAATTGTGTATATGGATAGTAAGCAAAATAATGCTTTAAAGGATGTATCAGTATAAATGATGGGGTACTACGTACCAAGGAAGAACATGTTAACAAATTTTATATATTTTAAAATTAATTATGTGTTGGCATTAATAATACATGCCTAAAATCAATATAGATGTATTAATACTACCGTATTATGCCAAATGAAAATGTCAAGAGAAAGTTCTAAAGAAAGAACACCCCAGACCATAGGGAAGAAAGTTAAGGAATTAGAACATGATTCCTTACAAGCGATTGATGAGTCTAATAGTAGACGCTTTTTGAGGAATCATCAATGAATTAAAGAAATTCAGAGGTAAAGAAGAAATTAAATTATGAATAAGAAATATCTTAAAGAGGATATCAAAGAAATGATAGAAGACATCTTACAATAAGATTTTTGAGGAATAGAAAGAACGATATTAAGATCGTGAAATGATCTAAATAGATGAACTCATAAAAGAGTTATGTGCTAAAATATGAATTTAGAGAATTCATATTAAGTTAAGAAAAGTTAAAGGTTTGTTGATTTCAATCGAGAACTCATATTAGTGGTTGAGTTGAACATTCCTTTGTATGGGCAAGGGATTATGCTTGGTTTAACAACCACTTAGTTTTCTATAATGATAATCGTTGAAATTTTGTGTCGCGCTATTGGCTATATGTATGTTGAGAATGTGATTCTTTTCTCATTGTATAATGGATAGGTAGAGGATGTTAAGGTAGGTGCGTGTTCTTAAAGCTCACACGTATGGTAAGTTCGTGACTCATGATCATATGGTGGAGCCCCTCAACGAATGGACGATTTTGGTCTAACTAGGATAATTCCTCAACCCATATAATTGTGGCAAGTTCCTGAACTCATATTGTGTGGTAAGTTCGATGAACAATTTGTAATGAATGTTAGAAGAAGGTCATAGAGAAAGATTTTAGAGTTCTAAATGATTTGGAAAAAAAATTAATTGAAATTGTGTACGACCCAGTATTATTTTCCTAAATATTACTGGTAGGTTGTAATATATGGTAAGGCTTAGCATCAAAGATTAGACTATGATCTGAAGCAACATAAGGTGGATGATTGTGTATAACATAAGGTGGATGATTGTGTATGTGACAACATAGTTACCAAATTTTGAAGAGATTCATTTAAAGTAAGATTATCATAGAAGGGGGTGAATATATGTTTTAAAGATACAGAAAGTTCAGAGCGAAGAAGAAAGGAAGAAGCTGATAAATAATATAAGAAACTGTTAAGAGTATGAAGATATGATGATAAGATTAATGAAGGAGATGTTGAGGTATAAACAAGGTTTAGCATGGTAATAAATGTTGCTAGATGAAGAGAAATTAAAGGAGAATAGTGATACACTGCTTAACAATCAAGTACGTGTAAGGAATATAAGAAGAAGATGACATTCGAGTTATTAAGATCCTTGGTGGAAAATGTAAAATATGTTGTAGAAATAGGAAGAAGAAGTAAATAAGAGGATTAAGAGACATCATGTAATTGTAAATTCCGAACTCTAGGAGTATATGGGATATGTGGTTAGGATTAAATCCTGACTTTTGTGGTTTTTATGGGATATGATCATGTGTTGATGAATGTTTCGAAATGTAATCTGCTAAGACACTACTATTTGCGTATAAATGTAGATGTGTAATGCTTATATGCTTTGAAGTGATTAATGTGAGCATTAAATAGTAAATACTATAAGAATGATTGTAATAAGGAAAAAGTAAGATAATAATGTAAGTTTTATCTTAAAAACAGACAATGCCGCCGCGTAGACAACCCCGAAACTTGAGGGCAGAAGGATCAGTTATTAATTAAGGAGGTCAAGTAGACCCGATGCAAACTTTTGTTAATATGTTAGTAGAAGCAATACAAAATTGAACTCCAACAGTAGGAAGTCTGCCGAAAAATCAATTGGCGAACTTTAAATATTTTAAAATAATAGGACCACCAGAGTTTCAAGGAACAATAGATCCGATCGAAGCTCAGATATAGATGGAAGAGATGGAGAAAGTGTTTGAAGTTACGCATGTTGCGGAAGAACAGAATACAGCATTTGCCACCTTCATGATGAAGGGAGAGGCTAATTATTGGTAGAATGCTAATAAAAATCGAGCAAGAGAATGAATTATTACGTGGACTCGTTTCAAGGAGTTATTCTTGAAAAACTATTTTCCAAATAGTACTCAAACAAGAATAGAAGTAAAATATGACGGTAGCAGAATATGCCGCCAAGTTTAATGAACTAGTGAGATTTGCTCCACAAGAAGGTTTGAACAAGGATTGAATCATTGGATCTATAGTAAGGTTTCAGTTCTTCAGATCAACATGTTTTCAACAATGTTGGAGAAAGCAATTATAGCAGAGAATCTTTGTCAAAATATAATCAAGAGAGGAAAGGAAAGAATAGTGAAGAAGGAAATGGTAAAGGTAGTAACGGAGACAGTAAAACACATAAACGAAAGTGGAACCATAGAAATGGTGAGAATGCTCAGAGAAAGGGCAAGCGAAAGATAGAAACTTGTTGGGAGTGTGTCTAAAAGGGATAAATAGTTGTTATAGATGTGGAGAGCAAGGACATGTTGTTTCAAACTGTCATGATCCAAGAAAGAGTAGAAAGTGTTTTATTTATGGAGGAATGAGTCATCCATTTAAGGACTACCCGAAGAAGGAAAGTGTAATGACCGAGAAAATTACGAACCCAATTTTTTTTTTTATTTATTTAATTATATCCATAAGAAAATATGAGGTATGAAGTATGTGTGTATGTGTTAAGTTGTATGATGAGAGGTATTAAATTAGCTAATTAAATTAATTAACTAAATAAGGAAAAAGATTGCAAGAGAAGCTTATGTGATGAAATCACAAAGCTTGAATGTTGGCCTTGTATGACAATTAAGAAGTTTTATAATGAACAAGTTAATTACTTGTATGAATAATGAGAAAGAAGAAGTAAGTGAATTAATAAAGATAACCCCAATGTGGGAATAATTGTTTGTGTATGGTTAACTATATTATAAACTCAATTTGATGATAGGGGTTAGCGAATGAATTAATTTAATCAAGTCCAATGTACTTGTATTAATATGTATTAGGGTTTCATTAAAACAAACCCAAGAATTTGCAATTAATAGTGTTATTTAATAAATGAGTCCAATGGACTTATAAATAGCAAATCTAATTGGATTATAATTTAAATCCAAATGAGTTGTTAAACTAGGTCAATTAAGTTTACCTAGTAGCCCATGTAATTAATTTAATTACTAGTCCATGTAATTTATTAAACAAGCTTAATGCTTATTTTAATTAAAGGTAGCATAGTTATGTAAATGCTAGCCCAATGTGTGATATAAATTGAGCCCAAACAATTTAATTGAATGAGCCCAATAGAAGTTAATTCTAAGGTCCAAAGTGGAGCCCAATAAGCTTGTATAGGTAAATATGTATACATATATTGGTGTATATATATATATGAATACTTATATAATTATATAAGACTTAAAAATAAAGTCAAATTGGACAAATAGTTGGTCAATCCCGAATTTTGGGGCCCACATGGATATAAAGGTAGCTTGTTGGTTGATTTTGGAGTGTAAAATGGTGCAAGTAACCCCCAACCACCCTAGTCAATCAAAGGGTCAATCAAAAAGTCCATCAAGTGGTCATTCCATGCATAGTAAGCAAGATTAAGCTCCTAATTGACTAGCATTGGTTGATTAGTAGATGTTAAGCAAGTCTAGGGAGGTTCTATAAATAGAATGATCCATTCATTTGCTAGGTTTGTTAGTCATTTTGTAAGAACTCCAAGAGAGAATAGAGAGAGCATTCTAGAGAAAATAGAGAAGGCTCTTGAGAGTTGGTTTTTCACCAAGGAGATTACTAGAGACTTATCAAGGAGGAGTCACCAACAAAGTCTCTAGCCAAGAGTAGAAGAACATAAGGTTCAAAAGTGTTCTATCTCATCTTTATTTCATTTTTGTAGGCTATATATGTTTTATATGGTCAAAATATATTTTTAACCGATCAAAAGTTGTTTTGATGGTCTAGAAGTCTTAAGCTATGATAAATTGGTAGATACATGGTTTGATATGCTTAAATCATGTTTTGGTATGTGTGAAAGGCATAAAATTAGAAGAAATGTCTATATGGATAGTTACCGGTAAAACCTTAGGTAGCTATGTGCTATTTAATGTTGTAGTTTGAAATATACAAGTTGAAAAATTAATTTCTATGGCTAGAAAGTTATATCTATGAGTTTTAAAGAAAAACCCAACTTAAAGTTTTCAAAAATATTGAATAACGAAGAAGTTATAGCTTTTACCGGAAAGGATGTCGTTTTTAAACCCTAGATGGTTCGATCCGTAATTTTCGTGTAAAACGTTTTCAAAAAGACGATCCAACCATGAAATATTGTAAAACAAGAGGTTAGGAACACATCAACACTGATTTGGTGTCATTTGGATGTGTAGAGTTTATTTTATTCAAGTTCAAACCATTAAAACCAAGGATTTGTGATTTTAGTTTTCACTTTGTCCTTGTGAGCCGTTTTTAGTCCACTTCCGTTTAGAATTTGGATTTGTGATCTAAAGAGAAGTTGTAGAGGGGGAAATTCTGATGAGAATGGACTCAAGAATCACACCAAAATGTTTTAAAATGAATAAGTTATGGCTGTCGGAGCGTCGGAGGGTCGGACAGCCCATTTAGGGCTTTTGTCTTCTGTTTTGGACGCCCCGGCGCCCAGAATGGCCTAGGTTGAGCGTCGGGGCATTCAAAACAGAATGTCCAAGTTTTTTTGGTAGGGTCGGTTCGGTCCGGGTCGGATCGGGTCGGTCCGGGTCGAGTTTTTAATGAAAATTTAAGTTGAAATAAGTGTAAAATGAATGGGTTTGGATACTAAACCAATATATGAAGTTTATTAGTAACTAATTGGTAGCTAAATATTTAACATAAAGACTAAAGTTAACACAATTAAAAAGTTACCTATTGGTATTATTTAAAGATTATTAAAATATTATTAAATGATCAATAATATTAGTATATGATTAAAAAGTTATTAAATGATGAATAACATTAACAATTGGTTAAAATATTATTAAATGGTTAATAATATTAGTAAGAGATTAAAATATTATTAAATGGTTAATAATATTAATAAGTGATTAAAATATTATTAAATGATAAATAATATTAATAAGTGATTAAAATATTATTAAAGGGTTAATAATATTAATAAGAGATTAAAATATTATCAAATGGTGAATAATATTTGAAAGTGATTAAAATATTATTAAATGGTTAACAATATTAATAAGAGATTAAAATATTATCAAATGGTGAATAATATTAATAAGTGATTATTAAATGGTTAATAATATTAGTATACGAATAAAATATTATTAAATAGTTAATAATATTAGATTATGAGTAAAATATTATTAAATGGATAATAATATTAATAAGAGAAGAAAATAGTATTAAATGATATTATTTTGATTATAAAATATTATTAAATGGATAATAATATTTATAAGTTATTGAAGATATTATTTGATGAATAATATTATTTGAAGAGTAAGACATTATTAATAATGTTAACCTATGAGTGAAATATTATTAAATGATTAATAATATTAACTAAGGATAAGGATATTATTAAAGGATTAATAATATTATTGAGAGGATAAAATATTATTAAATGGTTAATAATATTTATAAATGATTAAGATATTATTTGATGATTAATATCATTGGGGATAGTGTAAAACATTATTTAATTATTAATAATGTTAATAAGTGTTTGAGATAATAAAGAGGTTAAGAGAATTATCAGATGGTTAATAATATTGAGGAGCTAAGTGATTTATTATTGAAATAATAAATAGTTAAAATATTATTATACGATTAATAATATTATATGTAGTAATTATATATTATCAAATGAGATAATATTATAAAGCAATGAAGTGATGGTTATGTGAGTTGAAATATTATCAAGGGATTGATAATATTATTAAGAGTTTTAAGGTTATGATTAAGTGATAGATGATTTAAGACATATATGTTAACGTTATTAATGTTAAATAAACCTATATGTGTTATGCTAATTGGAGGATCAATGTTATTGAATATTAGGTCACCCAAAGGAAGTATTTTTTTTGTAGAATAGCAGTAGTCAACGGAACAGGCAAGTTCTTCTTAACCCTAACTTGTATTTATTGTTGCAAGTTTCCTTCAACTTTATGTACATTGAGCTATTCAAATTATTGTTGAGCAAATTCTACACTCGTAGTTATTTGACAGAACTTAAAGTGGATTAATTATCTAAAATTATTTCACATCATTATTGGTTATTGTATTCGCACATAGTGCCTTTGCAAATGTTATAGTTCAGTAATTTACGAACTGTTTAAGAATGTCTAAGCTAATTGTTTCGGCTAGACAAATGCATGTTTAAATTCATCTAATTGAATATTATGAAAGCTTATCCAAACCATTGGCTGGTGCGGATTCTTACAGTAAGACTGAGAAAGAACAACCCTAGTTAAAGGGGATTTTTATTTGTCGGGAAACCGAACGCGCGCAAGAAATCTAAATGTTATGCATATACATAGGACATGAGAGGACTGATCCCCTCGAATGTCCCGTTATTTTTAACAGGGTGTCAGACATTGTATGTCTGTTATACCTTAGTAGCAGTTCATGGTCCTTTGAGACCGCTCAGCAGTAAAGAGTCAATTCATTCTTTTATTGAACATTGATTCTTGTTATTTCACAATTGTTATCTATTGTTGGAACTTCCGAAGATAAATCTTTTTCATTCATGATATATCATTTCTTGTTTATTTAAACTTGTTGGGCAAAGTAGTTGCTCACCCTTGCTATATCATGAACTATTTTCAGTTAAGCCGAGTGATCTAAGGAATACCACGGCAAAGGAAAGATGAACGTGTAGATGTTATTAAGTTCGTACTATATGTGTAAACCTTTTTTAGTATAAGGTAATGATGATGTATTAAGGTTAGTGGAACCTGGGATTGAAGGTATGTTTTGTAATGAAATTATGTATGTTTCCGCGAGTTATTGAAGTTCAGTTTATGAATGTTTGTCAAGTGATGAATAGTGAGCACTAAACCCGGGGTTCAAGGGACCCGGTTTTGGGGGCGTCACAGGTTGGTATCAGAGCTGTAGGTTATAAACCTTAGGTGGGGGAAAAAAACCTTAGGAGTATGACCGTAGAGAAGACAAGAAAACTCATAAAGAGTTTAGGATATGAATTGTGGAGATTCATCAAGTAAAAAAAGTTATGTGTAAGTAAGAAAAGATCTGTTATTAGATCGAAAGAGTATGAGGAATTCGGATGATGATCCGAAGGTTAGAGTTAAGCAATGATCCGAAGGTAAGAGTTAAGCAATGATGTAGAAAAGAGAGTAAGGATTGAGAGATACCTAATCTATGGAGACTAGATAAGAAGAAGTGATCAGATGTAAATATGGCTAAGGTAAAATAGAAGAAAATGATGTTAAGGAATGATTCGAGGACATTGAGGATATCTTGAGAAGATTGATCTCTATGGATTGGTGGTAGTAAAGATGATCAGAGTAAATAGAGATGAAATGATGGGTTAAACAAATAAGTTGTTACAGAGTTAAATGAATCATAGAATTATGAGAAGATTTTGGAGTCAATCATAAAAGCAGATAATGATGAAGTGACTGAGGAAAAGTAGAATGATTGTAGAAAGAGATAATCATGATAAAGAATTACATAAGAATGATAATAGTGTATGCTGAGGAGTCTAACTTTGGAAGTATATATCTTTGGGAGTTTGACTTTGGAGAATATGTTTGAAGAATTACTTTTTCGGAAGTTATTTTAGAAGATTAAAAATCGGATGATTTTCTAATCTATAAGTTGAATTTTATCTATGAGAATGTTGGAAGAAGTTATAAAATTTTGAAAATTTCAACTTTGGAGTTAAGAACGGGATATGTATTGTATTTAGCATGGTGCTGAGAATAAGTATAGTACTAAGTACTAATGTGATGCATATTAAAATGTTTATTAAATATGCAAATGGATGATAGAAAGACAAGATGATGATAGTATGAAAGTTTGAAGAATGTAGGTTGAATGTGAAGATCGAGATATAGTGTTTAGGCTATCAAACGATTTGAAGATAGGTGACTGATAATTGTGTGTATAGTTAGTAAGCAAAATAATGCTTAAATGTGTGTAACTGTATAAATGATGGGGTACTACGTACCAAGGAAGAATATGGTAACAAATTTTAAGCGATGGATTATATGATGGCATTAAAAGTATATGCCTAAAATCTATAGAGAGGTAATAATACTACCGTATTATGCCAAACGATAATGTCAAGAGAAAGTTCTAAAGAAAGAATACTCTAGACAATAGGGAAGAACGTTAAGGAATTAGACCATAATTCCGTACGAGCGATTGACGAGTCTAATAGTAGACGTTTTTGATGAATGAATCAATGAAATTGGAGAAATCCAGAGGCAAGAAATTAATTATGTAGAAGCAATATCTGAAAGATGATATCAAGAAGTGATATAAAATATCTTACAATAAGATTGTTAAGTAGTAGAAAGAACAATAATAAGATCGTGAAATGATCTACGAAGATGAACTCGTGAGGAGTTATGTGTTAAAGTATGAATTAAGAAAATTCATATTAAGTTAATAAGAAAATTAGAGGTTGTAGATTTTATTTGAGGACTCATATTAGTGGTTGAGTTGCGCGATTCCTTGTATGGGCGGGGAATTAGTGCTTGGTTTTAGAACCGCTTAGCTTCCTATAGTAATATAGTGGCTGAGTTGACCAATTTCTTGTATGGGCAGGAGATTGTGTTTGGTTTGACAACCACTTAGCTTTCTGATTATGATAATCATTGAAATCTTGGGTCGCGCTATTCGATGTATATATGGTGAGAAGGTGAGTCTTTTCTCATAGTATATCGGACAGGTAGAGAATGTTGAGATTAGGTGCGTGTTCTTAAAACTCACATGTATGGTAAGTTCGTGACTCATAATTGTACGGTGGAGCCCCTCAGCGAATGGACGATTAAGGTCTGACTAGGATAAGTTCCTCAAGCCATGCGATTGTGGTAAGTTCCTAAACTCATATTGTGTGGTAAGTTCGATGAACAATTTGTGGTGGAGGTTAGAACAAGGTCATAGATAAAGATTTAAGAGTTATCAGTGAATTGAGAATTGTGTGTGGCCAGTATTGTTCTCCTGAATACTACTGGTAATTTGTGTTATATAGTGATGTCTTGCATCGAGGAGCAAGCTATGATTTGAAGAAGGATAAGGTGGGTAATCACGTATGTGGCACCACAGTTATTTAGGTTTGAAGAGAATCATTATCAGAGAAGGGGTGAGTATTTGTTTAAAGATACGGAGACTTCAGAAAGAAGAAGAAAGGAAGAAGCTGATAAACAGCATGAGAAATTATCAAAAATATGATGATAGGTATAAGATTAATGGAGGATATGATGAGGAATAAATGACAATGTTTAGCATGATAGTGAATTTACTGGATGATGAGAAATGAAAGAAGAATAGTGATACACTACTTAACAATCAAGTACGTGTAAGGAAACATAAGAAACAAACGGTATTCGAATTATTAAGTTCCGAGGTAAGAAAGGTAAAATATGTTGTATAAGAGGAAGAAGAAATAAATAAGAGGAGTAAGGGATACTATGTGTTTGTAAAACCCAACTCTTGGAGTATGTGGGTTAGATGGTTATGTTAAGTCCCGACTTTTGCGGTCTTTATGGGATATGAACGTTTATTGATGTAAGTTTCAGAATGTAATGTGCTAAGGCACTACTGTTTGCGTATAAATA
Source organism: Hedera helix (assembly GCA_947179155.2). NCBI lineage: Eukaryota > Viridiplantae > Streptophyta > Magnoliopsida > Apiales > Araliaceae > Hedera > Hedera helix. The sequence continues at coordinate 10,077,089 of OX359273.1, read as the reverse complement.
TAGATGATTGGTTTATATGCTTTAGAGGGATACTGTGAGCATTAAATATCAAATGCTATAAGAATGAATGTAAGGAACGGAATATAAGAGCATAACATAAGTTTTATTTTAAAAAAAAAAACAGATAATGTCGCCGCATAGACAACCCCGAAACCGTAGAGCAGAAGGATCAGTTAATAATGAAGGAGGTCAGGTAGACCCGATGCAAACTTTTGCTAATATGGTAGCAGAAGCAATACAAAGCAGAAATCCAGCATTTGAAAGTTGCAAAAATCGAGTGACAAATTTTAAGGATTTTAAAATGATAGGACCACCTGAGTTTCGAGGAACGACAGATCCAATCGAAGCTCAGACAATGGTGGAAAAGATGGAGGAAATGTTTGAAGTTGCACGTGTTGCAGAAGAACAGAAGACAACAATTGCCACCTTCATGATGAAGGGAGAGGCTGATTATTGGTGTAAGGCTAACAAAAGCCGAACAGGAGAAGGAATGGTTACGTGAACTCATTTTAAGGAATTGTTCTTTGAGAACTATTTTCCAAATAGTACAAAGACAAGAATGGAAGTAAAATTTTTGGAACTCAAACAGGGAAGTACGACGGTAGCAGAATATGCCGCTAAGTGTAATGAGCTAGCGAGATTTTCTCCACATCAAGTGGACACAGAAGAACGAAGGGCAGAAAAGTTTGAATAAGGATTAAATCCAGGGATCTAAGGTAAAGTTTCGGTTCTTCAAATTAACACGTTTTCAGCAATGATGGAAAATGCAATCATAGCAGAAGACGGAGGTAAGGCTTTGGCACAATATAATCAAGAGAGGAAAGGAAAGAAGAGTGAAGAATAAAATGGTAAAGGTAGTAGCAGTGGTGGTAACGCTCAGAAATGAAAGAGGAACCATAAAAATGGTAAGAATGGTCAAAGAAAAGACAAACGAAGAATAGAAAGTGGTGAAAGTTGTGGAAAGAACCACATAGGAGTACGTCAAAAAGGGACAGATGGTTGCTATAGATGTGGAGGGAAAGGACACGGTGCTTCAAACTGTCTTGGTCCTAGAAAGAATAGGAAGTGTTTTATTTATGGAAGAATGGGTCATCCGTTTAAGGACTGCCCGAAGAAGGAAAGCAAGACGAGAAGTAATATCAAGAAAGCCAAGAGACATGGTGACAATTATTTTTCGATCAATAATATAATCGTTTATGTATTATTTGATTCGAAGACTATCTGTCTGAGAAATTCACTAAGTAAATAGAATTTCTCGAAGAAAGTAGAATACTTTATTAAAATAAAGTGTCTTTAAATCAAAGGATTGTGTTAGATAGATAAAGAGTAAGTTATCCGTAAAATTAATTCGGATATACGTGAAAAAGAGTCGGAAAAAGAACAGATGATAAGAAAATTTTAAGTAATCTTATAACGGTGATTCTGGGGACAGAATCCTTATAAGGAGGGGTGAATGTAATGACCGAGAAAATTACGAACCCAATTTTTTTTTTTATTTATTTAATTATATCCATAAGAAAATATGAGGTATGAAGTATGTGTGTATGTGTTAAGTTGTATGATGAGAGGTATTAAATTAGTTAATTAAATTAATTAACTAAAGAAGGAAAAAGATTGCAAGAGAAGCTTATGTGATGAAATCACAAAACTTGAATGTTGGCCTTGTATGACAATTAAGAAGTTTTATAATGAACAAGTTAATTACTTGTATGAATAATGAGAAAGAAGAAGCAAGTGAATTAATAAAGATAACCCCAATGTGGGAATAATTGTTTGTGTATGGTTAACTATATTATAAACCCAATTTGATGATAGGGGTTAGCGAATGAATTAATTTAATCAAGTCCAATGTACTTGTATTAATGTAATATCCTGAATATTTATAGCACTTATAAATATGATATTAAATGACTAAAGTAATTGTAAAGTTAATTTCGAGGACGAAATTCCTGTAAGTTGGGTTGAATGTAATATCCCAAATATTTCAAAAGTGATCTAACAAGATCTAAGCAAGGTTGTCAATTCAAAACCTAAAGAAGGATTTCTCAAGCTTACCTTGAGTTATCTGAAAGAATATATACGACTCGAAACTAAGATCGTATACAACTAAGAAGTTAAAATCTTTAACCTAAACTATATGTTATGTGATTAGTAAAGCTTGAATTGAGCTTTTAAATGTGCTGTATGAATTATCTATGTGTAGGATTTTGTATTTTGGTTTGAGTAGTTAACCTTAACACTTATTAAAAATCAGAAGTCAATTTAGAACAAAAACCTAAATTGGAAAAAAAAAATTAAAACCTAAACCCTAACCCTAGGGTTTAAACCCTAGAAAATAACCTAGGCCCTTAAGCAAAATGTGAAGGTCAAATTGACATTCCGTTTAATGATTCAACCTTCCCACGATTTGAAAACACGTAACAATCAATAAAAGTTTTTTCTCGAAAAACGTGTAAAAGTACTATTCACGAAGAAACGTTTTTCATTCGTTTGATCGTTTCTTTCATCTGTAGGACTTCTTGTATTTCACGACATAGTGATAATATGAGGTTTAGATGCCAGAGAACCAATAAAATTTTCTGGAGAAAAAGACGAAAATGTCACGACGAGAAAACATTTGTCGTCTTTTTGACTGTTCTTTTCGATATTTTGATATATCGTATTTCACGAAATAGCATTTATATGAAGTATAGATATTAATTAGCCAATAAAAGTTTTACTCGAAAAGCGTGTAAAACACTATTCATTTAGAAATTTTTCTTCCGAATTTTGAAAATTCACATTCCTGAATAGCATTTTTATTGACAGTAGATGCATTTTGACCAATAAAATTTTTACCCAAAATAATTTATGGAGATTACTATTCACGTATACGGGATGAATACGTAGCGAATACGGAAGGAATACGAGAATAATAAAAGTATATTGTAATGTATAATACGAGGATTATACGAAAGATTATACGAGATTAATACATCGTATAATACGAGGTATAATATCTCAAATATTTCAAAAGTGATCTAACAAGATCTAAGCAAGGTTGTCAATTCAAAACCTAAAGAAGGATTTCTCAAGCTTACCTTGAGTTATCTGAAAGAATATATACGACTCGAAACTAAGATCGTATACAACTAAGAGGTTAAAATCTTTAACCTAAACTATATGTTATGTGATTAGTAAAGCTTGAATTGAGCTTTTAAATGTGCTGTATGAATTATCTATGTGTAGGATTTTGTATTTTGGTTTGAGTAGTTAACTTTAACACTTATTAAAAATCAGAAGTCAATTTAGAACAAAAACCTAAATTGGAAAAAAAAAATTAAAACCTAAACCCTAACCCTAGGGTCTAAACCCTAGAAAATAACCTAGGCCCTTAAGCAAAATGTGAAGGTCAAATTGACATTCCGTTTAATGATTCAACCTTCCCACGATTTGAAAACACGTAACAATCAATAAAAGTTTTTTCTCGAAAAACGTGTAAAAGCACTATTCACGAAGAAACGTTTTTCATTCGTTTGATCGTTTCTTTCATCTGTAGGACTTCTTGTATTTCACGACATAGTGATAATATGAGGTTTAGATGCCAGAGAACCAATAAAATTTTCTGGAGAAAAAGACGAAAATGTCACGATTTACGAGAAAACATTTGTCGTCTTTTTGACTGTTCTTTTCGATATTTTGATATATCGTATTTCACGAAATAGCATTTATATGAAGTATAGATATTAATTAGTCAATAAAAGTTTTACTCGAAAAGCGTGTAAAACACTATTCATTTGGAAATTTTTCTTCCGAATTTTGAAAATTCACATTCCTGAATAGCATTTTTATTGACAGTAGATGCATTTTGACCAATAAAATTTTTACCCAAAATAATTTATGGAGATTACTATTCACGTATACGGGATGAATACGTAGCGAATACGGAAGGAATACGAGAATAATAAAAGTATATTGTAATGTATAATACGAGGATTATACGAAAGATTATACGAGATTAATACATCGTATAATACGAGGTATAATATCTCAAATATTTCAAAAGTGATCTAACAAGATCTAAGCAAGGTTGTCAATTCAAAACCTAAAGAAGGATTTCTCAAGCTTACCTTGAGTTATCTGAAAGAATATATACGACTCGAAACTAAGATCGTATACAACTAAGAGGTTAAAATCTTTAACCTAAACTATATGTTATGTGATTAGTAAAGCTTGAATTGAGCTTTTAAATGTGCTGTATGAATTATCTATGTGTAGGATTTTGTATTTTGGTTTGAGTAGTTAACTTTAACACTTATTAAAAATCAGAAGTCAATTTAGAACAAAAACCTAAATTGGAAAAAAAAAATTAAAACCTAAACCCTAACCCTAGGGTCTAAACCCTAGAAAATAACCTAGGCCCTTAAGCAAAATGTGAAGGTCAAATTGACATTCCGTTTAATGATTCAACCTTCCCACGATTTGAAAACACGTAACAATCAATAAAAGTTTTTTCTCGAAAAACGTGTAAAAGCACTATTCACGAAGAAACGTTTTTCATTCGTTTGATCGTTTCTTTCATCTGTAGGACTTCTTGTATTTCACGACATAGTGATAATATGAGGTTTAGATGCCAGAGAACCAATAAAATTTTCTGGAGAAAAAGACGAAAATGTCACGATTTACGAGAAAACATTTGTCGTCTTTTTGACTGTTCTTTTCGATATTTTGATATATCGTATTTCACGAAATAGCATTTATATGAAGTATAGATATTAATTAGCCAATAAAAGTTTTACTCGAAAAGCGTGTAAAACACTATTCATTTGGAAATTTTTCTTCCGAATTTTGAAAATTCACATTCCTGAATAGCATTTTTATTGACAGTAGATGCATTTTGACCAATAAAATTTTTACCCAAAATAATTTATGGAGATTACTATTCACGTATACGGGATGAATACGTAGCGAATACGGAAGGAATACGAGAATAATAAAAGTATATTGTAATGTATAATACGAGGATTATACGAGATTAATACGAGAATAATACGAGGTATCATACCAGTAGAATACGAATATTATACGATGTATTATACGGAAGAAATACGTATAAATACTAATGTATTATACTATTTAATTAATTAGTTGAAATCAAACTAGGTTATGTGTAACTAAGTTAGTGTAACTAAACTAGGGAGAACTAGCACGATTACACTAACTGAAAAAGAACTAGCACGATTTGTTTTGAACTAAATCCAAGTGAAAATGAATGGACCAATTAGAAGAAGGGTGATGTAAGCGATGATGCAAGCGCTAGGGAGAAAAGACTAAAAGGCCCTTGGTCTTTTAAACTAATGACCAAACTACCCCGACCCTTGGTTTTCCTATAAATAGAAGGCTTAAGTTCATTAGTTCTTTACCATTTTGAAAGCTAAAGAGCAAATATAGAGAGAGTTCTTGTGAGACAAGAATCGATTGCAAAGAAATAGTTAAAGCTTGCAATAATAAAAGGTACGATTCTTAATCGTTATTATGCTTAAAGTTTTATTTTATCGATGAGGCTCAAGAACATAAGTCGTAGCCATGTACGATTTTTCGTTCTCCGTGTTCCTTATGACTTGAGCAAGTCGTTGTTATGTCAAATTTCATTTCATAGTTTAAAGTTCAAGAACATACGTCGTATCCATGTACGGTTTATCCGTTCTCCGTGTTCTTCGTATGTTCTGGAGTATTATTATAAATTGTTATAATTAAGTAAACACGTCGTTATAATGACCAAATTTTGTCAATTATAAAGTGTTATAATCACATATGTAAGCAATTATAATGCTCAAATTATTTCAAGTATGAAATCCAAAAGCTCAAGAACATAAGTCGTTACCATGTACGATTTTTCATTCTTCGTGTTCTTCGTGTGTTCTTGAGCAAAAATCATAATTTCTACATAAGTAGGTTTATGATTTGGAAATTTAGTGTTATGGGATGATGAAACATGATGGCCTTGCTAAATAATGCTTGTGGCATCAAGTTTTAGTAGTCGAAATGAAGAACGATGAAACTTTGTTCTTCGTGTTCTTCGATTCGTTCTTCGTGTTCTTGAGAAAAAGTCATAAAATCTTATATAAGTTGGTTTATGATTTTGTTATTTTTATGTTATGAAGTGATACGGAGTGTTAGAACATGTTATCTTAGCAAATTAATGCTTGAGGTATCATGTTTTACCAATCGGATCAAAGAAAGCTAAGCTTAATATACTCGCAGAATATTTTTTTCAAATTTCCGAAAATTTAAAGTCTGAATCTGCCTTAGAAACCTAAATCAAAGTTGTAGCTCATGAAATTCTAAGCAATTTAGACTCAAGAATCACTCAAAAATATTTTCGTATGACAAAGTTATGGCTGTCACTGTAAAAGAGGTCAGAAATATGAATCAGTTTTAGATCAGTCCCATTACTGGGAAATATGTGTAAATCAGTAAGGAATCTCGAACTTTGGTCTGAATGAAAGTTGTAGGTACGGAAGTTACGAACGCGTGAAATTTTGAACGACTCAAAAATGTTTTAAAACGAAGAAGTTATGGCCGTTTAACCGAGCCGGGGTCTGGCAGTCCAACAATCTGCCCAAATCCGAAAATTTGGCTTAAAAATGAGTTTTTGAGTTAGCCAATTTTCCAATTAATTACACCTATGGAAATAGTCTAGTTAAGTTATTCTAAGACTTATTCAAAAGGAAAATTTTGATAAACTAACATTCGGGGTCGCGTAACCCTTTTTGTAGGCGTTTAACGATTTCCCGGGAAAACCCTAAAACGGTTTCAAGGCAAGTCTTCTAACTCTTGCTATGTGCTACTTGTGTAGTATTGTTAAAATGTTAAATGAGATGTGTAATGTCATGTTATTATGTAATAGATGATATGTGAAGTCTTTAACTGATGTTTACAAGCCTTCTAACTGTTATGTTTTATGTTTACGATTTACGAACATGATTTATACACTTTGTGTGTCAATGTGATATAAATTGTTGGAACGCGAGTTATATGTGATATTAAATGGAGAATTATGTTCAGTCAATGCATGTTAAAGTTTATATGAAAGCATAAACTGCGTATGTGCTGTATGTTAGACTTGCTGAGCCGTCGTGCTCATTCTTGCGAATAAAACCTTATTTGCAGATTAAAGATGAACGTTAAGAAGATCATGAACTTAAAGATGCAACATAGATTAGGTTTTCATGTAAATTGATTGTATTTGTATATGTCATAATGACTGTTGTAATACGAACAAACAAACATGTAACCGAATATTGAATGAATGATATAAATAATTATCATCAGAATGTTGTTATGTCTTTATTTTGATATAACCTAGAATTGTTAAAATTTAACATAGTATTGATAATGATCTATTTATCTAGATGAGGATCGGTAAATAACTTGTGAGTGCTGTACATCTGAGACAGAACTAAGCGATGTTGACTGGTCAAATCCATCGTTAAGGTTCCTCGGACCCAGGTATAACTCGTTATTACTATTCTGAATACCATATAAGTAGGATTATTGATATGAAGAGATATCTTTGTATATTGATACTTGTAGTACGAATGAGACCGTTACAAGTGGACGTATATAGAATATTTAAATCCTAAGGTTAAAATTAAACCGTTATATATGGTTTTATCCATTTATACGGATGAAATACAAGTTGATACTTGTATACTTATGAGACTGAGATCAAGTTAAGATCCAGGGACAATGTTAAGAGAAATTGTTAATGTATAGTCTAAAATAAGACTATTTCAACCAATATGATTATGGGATCATTGGTTAAGTCGATAGATGTATGAAATTAACGCACAAGGTCCGCCGCATCGAAAGCGCGGGGATTTTTGGGGGCGTTACAATTAATATGTATTAGGGTTTCATTAAAACAAACCCAAGAATTTGCAATTAATAGTGTTATTTAATAAATGAGTCCAATGGACTTATAAATAGCAAATCTAATTGGATTATAATTTAAATCCAAATGAGTTGTTAAACTAGGTCAATTAAGTTTACCTAGTAGCCCATGTAATTATTTTAATTACTAGTCCATGTAATTTATTAAACAAGCTTAATGCTTATTTTAATTAAAGGTAGCATAGTTATGTAAATGCTAGCCCAATGTGTGATATAAATTGAGCCCAAACAATTTAATTGAATGAGCCCAATAGAAGTTAATTCTAAGGTCCAAAGTGGAGCCCAATAAGCTTGTATAGGTAAATATGTATACATATATTGGTGTATATATATATGAATACTTATATAATTATATAAGACTTAAAAATAAAGTCAAATTGGACAAATAGTTGGTCAATCCCGAATTTTGGGGCCCACATGGATATAAAGCTAGCTTGTTGGTTGATTTTAGAGTGTAAAATGGTGCAAGTAACCCCCAACCACCCTAGTCAATCAAAGGGTCAATCAAAAAGTCCATCAAGTGGTCATTCCATGCATAGTAAGCAAGATTAAGCTCCTAATTGACTAGCATTGGTTGATTAGTAGATGTTAAGCAAGTCTAGGGAGGTTCTATAAATAGAATGCTCCATTCATTTGCTAGGTTTGTTAGTCATTTTGTAAGAACTCCAAGAGAGAATAGAGAGAGCATTCTAGAGAAAATAGAGAAGGCTCTTGAGAGTTGGTTTTTCACCAAGGAGATTACTAGAGACTTATCAAGGAGGAGTCACCAACAAAGTCTCTAGCCAAGAGTAGAAGAACATAAGGTTCAAAAGTGTTCTATCTCATCTTTATTTCATTTTTGTAGGCTATATATGTTTTATATGGTCAAAATATATTTTTAACCGATCAAAAGTTGTTTTGATGGTCTAGAAGTCTTAAGCTATGATAAATTGGTAGATACATGGTTTGATATGCTTAAATCATGTTTTGGTATGTGTGAAAGGCATAAAATTAGAAGAAATGTCTATATGGATAGTTACCGGTAAAACCTTAGGTAGCTATGTGCTATTTAATGTTGTAGTTTGAAATATACAAGTTGAAAAATTAATTTCTATGGCTAGAAAGTTATATCTATGAGTTTTAAAGAAAAACCCAACTTAAAGTTTTCAAAAATATTGAATAACGAAGAAGTTATAGCTTTTACCGGAAAGGATGTCGTTTTTAAACCCTAGATGGTTCGATCCGTAATTTTCGTGTAAAACGTTTTCAAAAAGACGATCCAACCATGAAATATTGTAAAACAAGAGGTTAGGAACACATCAACACTGATTTGGTGTCATTTGGATGTGTAGAGTTTATTTTATTCAAGTTCAAACCATTAAAACCAAGGATTTGTGATTTTAGTTTTCACTTTGTCCTTGTGAGCCGTTTTTAGTCCACTTCCGTTTGGAATTTGGATTTGTGATCTACAGAGAAGTTGTAGAGGGGGCAATTCTGATGAGAATGGACTCAAGAATGACCCCAAAATGTTTTAAAATGAATAAGTTATGGCTGTCGGAGCGTCGGAGGGTCGGACAGCCCATTTAGGGCTTTTGTCTTCTGTTTTGGACGCCCCGGCGCCCAGAATGGCCTAGGTTGAGCGTCGGGGCATTCAAAACAGAATGTCCAAGTTTTTTTGGTAGGGTCGGTTCGGTCCGGGTCGGATCGGGTCGGTCCGGGTCGAGTTTTTAATGAAAATTTAAGTTGAAATAAGTGTAAAATGAATGGGTTTGGATACTAAACCAATATATGAAGTTTATTAGTAACTAATTGGTAGCTAAATATTTAACATAAAGACTAAAGTTAACACAATTAAAAAGTTACCTATTGGTATTATTTAAAGATTATTAAAATATTATTAAATGATCAATAATATTAGTATATGATTAAAAAGTTATTAAATGATGAATAACATTAACAATTGGTTAAAATATTATTAAATGGTTAATAATATTAGTAAGAGATTAAAATATTATTAAATGGTTAATAATATTAATAAGTGATTAAAATATTATTAAATGATAAATAATATTAATAAGTGATTAAAATATTATTAAAGGGTTAATAATATTAATAAGAGATTAAAATATTATCAAATGGTGAATAATATTTGAAAGTGATTAAAATATTATTAAATGGTTAACAATATTAATAAGAGATTAAAATATTATCAAATGGTGAATAATATTAATAAGTGATTATTAAATGGTTAATAATATTAGTATACGAATAAAATATTATTAAATAGTTAATAATATTAGATTATGAGTAAAATATTATTAAATGGATAATAATATTAATAAGAAAAGAAAATAGTATTAAATGATATTATTTTGATTATAAAATATTATTAAATGGATAATAATATTTATAAGTTATTGAAGATATTATTTGATGAATAATATTATTTGAAGAGTAAGACATTATTAATAATGTTAACCTATGAGTGAAATATTATTAAATGATTAATAATATTAACTAAGGATAAGGATATTATTAAAGGATTAATAATATTATTGAGAGGATAAAATATTATTAAATGGTTAATAATATTTATAAATGATTAAGATATTATTTGATGATTAATATCATTGGGGATAGTGTAAAACATTATTTAATTATTAATAATGTTAATAAGTGTTTGAGATAATAAAGAGGTTAAGAGAATTATCAGATGGTTAATAATATTGAGGAGCTAAGTGATTTATTATTGAAATAATAAATAGTTAAAATATTATTATACGATTAATAATATTATATGTAGTAATTATATATTATCAAATGAGATAATATTATAAAGCAATGAAGTGATGGTTATGTGAGTTGAAATATTATCAAGGGATTGATAATATTATTAAGAGTTTTAAGGTTATGATTAAGTGATAGATGATTTAAGACATATATGTTAACGTTATTAATGTTAAATAAACCTATATGTGTTATGCTAATTGGAGGATCAATGTTATTGAATATTAGGTCACCCAAAGGAAGTATTTTTTTTGTTGAATAGCAGTAGTCAACGGAACAGGCAAGTTCTTCTTAACCCTAACTTGTATTTATTGTTGCAAGTTTCCTTCAACTTTATGTACATTGAGCTATTCAAATTATTGTTGAGCAAATTCTACACTCGTAGTTATTTGACAGAACTTAAAGTGGATTAATTATCTAAAATTATTTCACATCATTATTGGTTATTGTATTCGCACATAGTGCCTTTGCAAATGTTATAGTTCAGTAATTTACGAACTGTTTAAGAATGTCTAAGGTAATTGTTTCGGCTAGACAAATGCATGTTTAAATTCATCTAATTGAATATTATGAAAGCTTATCCAAACCATTGGCTGGTGCGGATTCTTACAGTAAGACTGAGAAAGAACAACCCTAGTTAAAGGGGATTTTTATTTGTCGGAAAACCGAACGCGCGCAAGAAATCTAAATGTTATGCATATACATAGGACATGAGAGGACTGATCCCCTCGAATGTCCCGTTATTTTTAACAGGGTGTCAGACATTGTATGTCTGTTATACCTTAGTAGCAGTTCATGGTCCTTTGAGACCGCTCAGCAGTAAAGAGTCAATTCATTCTTTTATTGAACATTGATTCTTGTTATTTCACAATTGTTATCTATTGTTGGAACTTCCGAAGATAAATCTTTTTCATTCATGATATATCATTTCTTGTTTATTTAAACTTGTTGGGCAAAGTAGTTGCTCACCCTTGCTATATCATGAACTATTTTCAGTTAAGCCAAGTGATCTAAGGAATACCACGGCAAATGAAAGATGAACGTGTAGATGTTATTAAGTTCGTACTATATGTGTAAACCTTTTTTAGTATAAGGTAATGATGATGTATTAAGGTTAGTGGAACCTGGGATTGAAGGTACGTTTTGTAATGAAATTATGTATGTTTCCGCGAGTTATTGAAGTTCAGTTTATGAATGTTTGTCAAGTGATGAATAGTGAGCACTAAACCCGGGGTTCAAGGGACCCAGTTTTGGGGGCGTCACAGAAAGCAAGGCTGGAAGTGGAATCAAGGGAAGTAATATCAAGAAAGTCAAGAGACATAGTGACAGGTATTTTTTCGATCAATAGTATAATTGTTTAAGTATTATTTGATTCGGGTACTATCTGTCTGATGATTTCACTAAATAATGGGAATTATTTAGGAAAGAAAATAAGTATCTTAATAATGTAGAGGGCGTAAGGAATTGAATAACACTTGTTTAGTATTAAATCGGAGGGTTGGGTAAGAAAGATGAAGTGTAAGTTGTCTATAGAATTAATTCGGTTATTTGAGAAAAGATACAAGAAAAAAACAGATTATAAGAAATTTTTAAGTAACTTGGTAGTGGTGATTCTGATGACAGAATCCTTATTGGAGGGGTGAATGTAATGACCGACGAAATTACGAAGACAAATTTTTTTTTTATGTATTCATACTCATAAGGAAATATGATGTATGAAGTATGAGTGTATGTGTTTATGATTGTATGATGAGAGGTAGTAGGTTACTTAATTAAATTTATTTGAATTCACTAAATAATGAAAAAGAAATGAAAGAGAAGCTTACGTGATGAAAACACAAAGCTTGAATGGTGTCCTTGAATGACAAATAAAAATATATATAGTGAACAAGTGAATTAATTGTATGATTAATGAGAATGAAGAAATAAATAACTTATTAAAGATATCTCAATACGAGAATAATTGTATGTGTTTGGGTAACTATATTATGAACCCAAGTTAATGATAAGAGAAAGTGAATTAAATTTAATCAAGTCAATGTACTTAAATTAATGTGTATTAGGGTTTAGAAAAATCAGCACTACCGCCACAACGGTAGGTTTCACCGCCGCCGCAGTTAAACTCCCTAGAATTTAAAAATCAGAACTACCGCTGCAGCGATGGTCCTCACCGTCGTAGCAATGGCCCTCACCGCTGCAGCGGTGCTATAAATTGTTCGAAAATTAATAGTTTATTGAATCAAATCGAAATACTAGTATGATGCATTAGAGTTTTAATAAAATAAACCCAAGATATATTAAGTGTTAGTGATTTAATAGACTAACTCAATTAAGTAGTCCAATGGACTTATAAATAGCAAGTTTAATTGGATTATGTAATTAAGCTAATGTGTTTATTTAATAAACCTAATGAAGTAGCCTTATAGAATTTAATTAATTAACCATCTATGAAAAATATGGTGAGTCTAAATAATTTTAAACTAGCCTAATACTTGTTTATATTTCAAGTATCATAGTTAGCTAATTGATCTAATTTTTGGGAGCCCAAGTGTGATGACTTAAATGAATTAATATAGTAGCCCAAATGAATTAAATTATTGAGCCCAAACAATGGTAATTTAAAGTCCAATTTAAATTAATTTCAATGTCCAAAGTAGAGCCCAATGTGCATGTATAGGTGAATATGTATACATATATTGGTGTATATATATATGGATGCTTATATAATGATATAGGACATAAAAATAAAGCTAAATTTGTATAATTATAGAGCAATCCCGAATTTTGGGACCCACATGGATGTGAAGCTTGCTTGTTGGTGAATTTTGAGTGCAAAGTTGCTCAACAACTCCCCACTAACCCTAGTAATTCATATGGCCATTCAAAATGTCACTCAAATGGTCATTCAAATCAATAGTAAGCAAGATTAGCCTCTAATTGACCAATGCTAGTTGATTAGTGAATGTTGATGAAGATTAAGGGAATGTTATATATAGAGTGGTGCACCAATGGTTTGTGTTGGTTGGTCATTTGTCTAGCATTCCAAGAGAGAAAAGATAGAGCTTTCTAGAGAAAAGTAAGAGAACTCTTGTGAGTTTGAGAATCCACCAAGAAAATTGCTAGAGGATAGTCAAGGTGGAGTCACTAGTGAAGTTCATAGCTAAGAGGAAGAGAGCATTCAAGTCCAAGAGATTCAAAAGTGTTCTAACTCTTCCTAAGTTCATTTTTATAGTCTATATATGTTTTAAAAGGTTAAAATATGTTTTTAACCAATCAACATTGATTTTGATGTTCTAAAAGTCTTAAACTATGTTATATATGTATATTTATGGTTTGATATATTTAGATAATGTATTGGTATGTGTGTTACGCAAATAAAGGGAATAAAAAATCTATATAGTGATTTATCGGTAAAACCCTAAATGGTTCGATCTTAAATTTCTTGTCAAAACGTTTTCAAAAAATGATCGAACCATGAAATATTATAAAACAAGAAGTTAGAAAGACAACAACACTGAGTTGGTGTCATATAGATGTGTAGATATTATTTTGTTCAAGTTTGAACCAATAAAACCAATGATTTGTGAAGTTAGATTTCACTTTATCCTTGTGAGCCATTTTTAGTCCCGTTACATTTGGAATTTTAATTTTTGAACTAAAGAGAAGTTGTAGAGGGGGAAATTCTGATGAGAATAAACTCAAAAATCACTCCAAAATATTTTCAAATGAAGAAGTTATGGCAATTTTAGTAAAGGAGGGTCGGGTAGTCCCCAAATTAGGGTTTCAAATTTTTATACCACCATCGCAACGATCAAACGCACTGCCTAGGACCTATTTTAGCTGTTCGAGTCAGGCCGGGTCGGGCCGTGTTGAGTTTTTCTTGGAAAATTAAGTTGAAATAAATGTAAAATGAAAGTGCTTGTATAATAAACCAATATATTTAGAGTCTATGAGTGACCAATTAGTAGTTAAATGTTTACAATAAAAATTAAGGTTAACACAATTAAAAAGTTAACTATTTGTATGGTTGGAAGATTAATAATATTAGTAGATAACTAAAAGTTTATTAAATGAGTAATAACATTAGTACATGAGAAAAATGTTATTAAATAATTAATGTCATTAGTAAATGATTAAAATATTATTAAATAATTAATAATATTAATAAGTGATTAAAATATTATTAAATGATTAATAATATTAATAAATAATTAAAATATTATTAAATGATTAATAATATTAATAAGTGATTAAAATATTATTAAATGGTTAATAATATTAATAAATGATTAAAATATTATTAAATGATTAATAATATTAGTAAGAGATTAAAATATTATTAAATGGTTAATAATATTAATAAGTGATTAAAATATTATTAAATGGTTAATAATATTAATAAATGATTAAAATATTATTAAATAATTAATAACATTAATAAGTGATTAAAATATTATTAAATGATTAATAATATTAACAAATGATTAAAATATTATTAAAAAATTAATAATATTATTATGAGGGTAAAATATTATTAAATTATTAATAATTTTTATAAATGATTAAGATATTATGTGATAAATAATTTTATTGAAAAGAGTATAAAACATTATTAAAATATTAATAATGTTAATATGTGATTGAGATGTTACTAAATGATTGTAATATTAATGAGAGAATAAAATATTATTAAAATGATTAATGGTATTCGTAAACATTAAAAATATTATTAAATGATTAATAATATTTATATGATGATAATATATTATCAATGGTGATAACATTAGGAAATTATTATTATGTTCTTAAATGATATTTATGTGATTAAAATATTATCAAGAGTTGATAATATTTTCAAGTGAGTAAAGGTTATGATTAAGTGTAAAATGATTTATGTGCTGTATAATACAGTTATATGATATGTTGACTAGTAGATTAATATTGTTGAATGTTAGGTCATTCAAATGAAGTTATTTTAAGTTGAATAGCAGTAATCAGCGGAACAGGCAAGTTCTCTAACCCTATTCAAATTATTATTGAGCAAGTTTTCTAGACATGTATTTAATTTCGTCAGAGCTTTAAGTGATTTAATTATGTAAAATTATTCTACATCGATATTATTATTGATATTCGCACTTATGTGCATTGGCATAACTGTTCACGCTATGAACTATTTAAAGAGAAATATTTATGCTATTTGTTTCGGCTAGATATTGCATGTGTTATTATAACTGTTCTTATTATGAACTGTTTAAAGAGGAAGATCTATGCCAGTTGTTTCGGCTAGACCATGTATGTATTAAATTCATAAATCTGAATATTGTTGAAGCTAATTCAAACCATATTGTTGTGGTGCGAAATCTGATGGGAAAAGCTGAAATGAACAAATTATTATGAAATAATAAAACTACGGTCGGATGAAATTTTTTTGGTCAAAACGAAACTTGATGGTTATAGCGTGCACAATATAAATGTATGATAGGCTGATCACCTAGAGTACCTATCTTCGGATATTACACCTGAATTGGTTGTAAATATTCAAAATAAAATGACAGTTTTATGTCTACAGGGTATTGTAAATACTCAAAACGTATGTTCACGGTCTTATGACCTTTCAGCATGAAGAAGCAGTATGTTAAATCAATTGAAAGTTGTTATTCAAAGTTGCATGTCTTCACAATTATTGTATATTGTTGAAGTTCCAAAAGTGAATTCTTTCTCATTTATGATGTATCCTTTATTGTTTATTTAAACTTGCTGAGCAAAGTAGTTGCTCACTCTTGTTATATCATGAACTATTTTTCAGTTAAGCTGAGTGATCTAAGGAGTACAAAGGCAAAGGAAAGGTGAACGAGTTGAAGTAATAAATTTCTATTTTTATGTTGTAAACCTTTAGTATTATAAGGTAATGGTGATGTATTAAAGTTAGTGAAACCTGGGATTGAAAGTACGTTTTGTAATGAATGTATGTATATTTTTCACTAGTTATTGAAAATTTAGTTTATGAATGTTTGTCAAGTGATGAATAGTGAGCACCGAACTCGAGGTTCGAGGGGCCCGGATTTGGGGGCGTCGCATGCCTTATCGCAAAATAGGCACTACAACAAGAGTGATCATAGAATTGATCGAAGAGATTTGTTAAGCAAAAGTAAGAGTCATTTAAAGCAATACTAAGACTCTCCTCAGCTACATGTCATGCAAATTAGAACCTAAACATCTGATGGTTCTTCTCTTTTACTAAAGGAAAGAAGCAACTTCATTGAGAAGAAAAGTCTACATCGATGTGACAGATAAACCTCTGTCAAGAGCTTAAAGTCAGAAATGTCAGAAGACTAACCAAATCATGCTAAAGTGAGAGAGTGGAGATTTCAAGGTAGAGCTAAAGTCAGAAGACTGTGTCCTATCAGCCATGTTTTGTGGAAGACCAAATGTCTCTATGAAAGTTGATAGAAACCTACGACTGACATGTCTTATCCCAAGGAAAAAGAAAACACCTTTTGTGGACAGTGTTAGAAGGTCAATTAATACCTCGTCAAAGCATTAATGAGCTAAATGAATATAATATTCAGCAGCTCTACATCATGAGGTAACGGGCAGAAACTGAAGAATAGGGCAGATTTCAAACGGGAAGAAATCTGAAGCTCCTATAAGAGACGCCCAGATTTGAAAAAGAAAGAACAGACACACAAGAAAGAAAGTATACACAAGAGTTCAAGAAGATCAAACAAAAAAAGAGTATCTTGCTTCGCTACCAAGTTATTCAAGAAACTTATGCTAAACGCAACTTAGTAGCACACCCAAACCAACACTACTCACTAGAAGAGTTCTTAAGTGAACTAAAGTTTCAAGGCTGCTAGTCTTGAAGGAATCTTAGTGATTTGGAAATTGTAAAAGTATCCTTAATGGATTTGCAACTCGAAAAGCAGAACAGTGGAGTAGGAGTCTTGTGAACTATGAACCACTTAAAACCTGGTATCTTTTATCTTGTGTCTATTAACTGTTATAACTGTTATATAACTGCTTGTTAAATTATTACATCAAGAAGGACAAATAAATCATATTATGTTGAGCTATATTAATTGATTAATAATTCATTCTCTCTTAAAATAAAATAAAGAGAAAAAAAAGTTTGAAAGAATCTATTCAACCCCCCTTTCCAGATATCTTTCGTGTCATTGGGAACTAACAATATCAGTATTATCATGTTTCATCATATACTATTGTTATGTCTTTACTTTGATTAAATTTAGAATTGTTAAACATTAACATATTATTGATAAAGAACTATATATCTAAATGAGGATATTGAATAATATTGTGAGTGTTGTAAGAACAGAGATTTAGCACCGATGAAGAAACCAAATTCATCGCAAGTTCCTCTGTTCCATGTACAAGTGTATTATTAATATTGTGAACTTTAGATAGATAGAAAATATCGATACGAAGATATATATTTATAAAATTATGTGTGTAAGTGAGGGTATTAAGTGATATTGGAAGTTCTGTAAGAACTGAGGTTACACTAATGAGCGTCGGTATGATGCCAAAATTATTGGAATGCGCCCCTCGGTTCCAAGAATAATCTTATCATTAATACTATGAATCTTAAATATGTAAAGTTATAGAATATCTAAATCTTAATGTTAAAACGATATAAGTAAGTACTAAGTATCTCGTATCGACTATAAGGACTCAGTATGAATTGATGAAAGATATTTATGGTTTAAGATGAGAAATTTGTTTATGAAACTGTTGGATTGAATGAGGGTATTGATAATATGGACTGTTCATGTTATTGTTGATACTCTAAATTTTAGTTTAATAAGGCTTATTAATAAGGAAATCATTTATAAACTTAACGATTTAGCATTTATAGTGAACACCAAGTCAGCTATAGTAAGTATAGTAATTTGGGGGCGTCACTACACTACCTTCAATCTCGGGTTGACTTTTCTACAAAATAATATCCTTGTGAACTTCCAAACATAGTGATTCCTCAATCTGTGGTGTACCAATAGGCTTTTGAAACTCACAATATGTAACCAAGTACTCTACTTGTTCACGATTATCAATCTCGTACTCATCCAGTTCTAATTTTAACTTTGAAAACTTCTTGGAATTATACTTATTTGATTGGTGATGAAGTAAACAAATTCTCTTCTTTCACAATAGAAGCTATAGACGTTTTCATAACCAAAAATATTCTCTATGAAAATCATGCAACCATAACTAACCTAGCAAGATAAGTCCAACGTCCATAGGCAACATATGACAAACCACCTTAATTGTATACCTTTTAAATTTAATTGGAACAACACACCAATGTGATATTGTGATTGAAGTATTGTTGAACCAAGGAATCTCAAAAGAATAAGGAATTTGCTCGGATTGAAAATTTAATTCTTTCACAAGTTTGGGTAAAACTATATTAAAGTCACTATCTTTTTTGAGAATAAGTTTACACATCTTTGAATTGCAATGAGCGTACCTGTGGAAAGTAGATTCGAGTCGCGAGTCATTTTGTTGAAGTAATTTAAGAATAAAAACTTTTTTTCACCAAGGCGAAAGTATTAAAATTCATTAAATAATCCAATTTTGGGGTGTTTTTTCAGTATATATAAAAATATTGAGATTTAGTATGCAAGTATTTAAAACTTAAGAGCTGAAAAAATAACTTAAGAACAATTAAAAGGTGCCAAATAGTATGTTGCCAAATTAAATCAAATCCCACCGTACCTTGCCTTTTTCTGGTTGTTCTGTAAAAATGATGGAGTAGGGCTTTTGATTATTTCATGGCGCCTTTTCTTTTGAACAAAAATTTACGGACGACTCTGGTACAAGAGTTATGCAATCTTCAGTTTTATGATTTAGTTTTCATAAAAAAGTTGGAAAATCCTCAAGATAACTAGAAAATTCTCGAGATAACGCATGAGGTTCAATCAGCTATCACCTTATTCAAATACTATTATCCAGGCTCTGATATCAATTAATATAACATAATATGGTTAGATTATAATGTTCTAACACAAACGTGATTTGTATGTTTAAATGTACCAACAAAAACGTAAAATTAACCATTGAATTCACAAAAAAAATAAGAACTCATAAAGAGAACAAAATAATAATATTAATTAATTAAAATATTACTTGGTGTGCTGTCGTAGGCACCCAAAAATAAAATCTTGTTTGAAAAATAAATATGTAGTAGGGCAAGTAAGAGTCGATCCTACAGAAAATGATTAATTTAATTTAATGTTTTGTAAACTAGAATTGGGGGTTTTTAATTAAAGAAATAATTTAAATGAAATTAACTAAAATAAATAAATATGCAAGTAATTTAATAAATTAAATAAGAAGAAAAAGCCTTGGTTTAAGTTAACATCCATCATCAAGAATTTACAACTGATCATTGATACAATAATAGCTCAATACATATATGGAACACTTACCGTATGAATAACTACTCGCAGGTGGAATAATTTTTCTCCTATTTCCTTAATTATAGTTAAATAGAACCATTTGGTCTAAATACCCTTACTACTAAACAATATCCAACACTTGCTAAATATTTAATTTAATAGCAGCTTTAAGAATTAGAGAAATCATTGAACTAAACAACACAAGCCATGCGTTTGCATTTAATTTAGATGAACATTCTTCCTAAGATATAATAATATTTTGATCTGTAAAAGAATTATTAAAGTTAGTTGCTTCACCAATAGCACTAGATTAATGCGAATAATAAACTGGTATGCATCATAGCAATTAAACGAATCAATCATAAAATTAAATATAGAAAAATATCCAATACTCATAATATAAATTGAACAATTAAAATAAATTAGATCTCACAGTGCATAAATTTTAATGGCTTCCGCTAATTTAAACCAAGAACAATAATTTAACTACTCATAATAAAAGAAGAATAAAAATTATGTATAAGAGTATTTTCTAGTAAAAAGTTGTATCCTCCATTGTATCTCAAGTCATCTATGTAACGACCCCGAAATTCGACAAACCTTATTTTCATAAATTTCATAATTATTATACATTATTTTTTTTTACGTCCAAATTTCAGTCCGTTAATAATCCTTAATCACCTTATTTGAACCCTTAATTGATTTTATAAATCATCAATTACCAAATTTTTCGGTATAATTTTTTTTTAATTAAATATTTTGTCATTTAAAACCTTTACATCTCGATCCTAGTCCCTGGATCGCAACCTTTACTTTTTTTTTCTATTACGAGCGTCAAAGTGCTCAACATTTACAATTTAATATCAATATAAACATATTTACTTCATTGTTCACATTTTTAAACATATCTTACTTCCCTATGATAACAATTACCTTTGAATAATTGTTACACATAACTTAACCTTACTTATCCGATCAGGATCCGTAATACCACAACCATATAGATAGAGCTATAAATTGTACTAAATTAACCACATTGATTACTATAATTAAAATATACTACATTTACATTGACAACCTTTAATGATGCCGCCATAAATCTCTCACTCAATTTGGTACTCTCAGATTCATATTTTTACCTGAAAAGGTTTATTTTCATACAAGAATGAGCACGACGGCTCAGCAAATTTAACAATAAACACATTACATGCCTCACGTCTCATATAACATAACATACTCTGTGTATGTCATATATCATGTCTTGTGTTTCTACTAAAGTAGTATATTTCACGAGCATCGAATATTGCAACAAATTTCATGTGTACACATAAGGCACGTTATCAATTAATCACGTAACAGGAATTTCATAAGCAATTGAGCAATTTAAGTTACATATAACAATTAAACAATTAATCATTACTGAAAAACTTGCCTTGGTCCGTAGTTCACTAATAGTCGTAACTCGAACAAAAACGTATTGCACGACCTATAATTATTTTAAATATAGTCAGTTACAACAACAACACGCCAGTTTAGGTTAATAACATATATTGTACATGTAAATTGACATGCCGAATATAACCTAAGATGTCCGTTCGCTCGTGCTTATTTCCTGATAATTTATCTCGATCCGTACATTAATGGTTTAATATCCGTACATACATGGTTTAATATTTAAAACATGTAAATATAATCTCAACTTCACGTTCATCCAATAAACCTTTTAAAGTCTCTAGAATATCATCCTAGACTTTTCAACCAATTTTTCATAATTTTTGGATTATCCAACAAATTTCTGTAATTATTTATATATATAAAAGCTATTATTTAATAGCTTTAAAAATATAAATAATCACTCAATATACATTTGTATCCCCCAAATACCATCAATATTTTTCTTACATTATTATAAAAAATTTCACCAAGTTTCGTAATTTTTCAACATTCATAGAATTTTTCATGAATTTCCACTTATTTTTACATTAACTTTAAATAGCCTTAAAAAATACAATAAATACTATGCTCTTCAATAAAGTACCAAAATTTTTCAAAAATTCTGGAATAATATAACAATAATGCTGTCTAGAGAAATTTCAGCACAAAATATTTTTAGTAATTAAATTTTAATTTTTATGCATTGAAACTTCTGAAATTCACAGTAATTAACACGTTTATCCGAAAATTATGAATCTTAAGTCTATTCCACACGAAATTTAATTCTATACAACTTTGTAGAAGAAATTTTTTCCAGATTCTGTACCAAAATGAACAGACTCTGGACAGATTCACGTTTCACTGCGCTAAATCTTCCGAAATTCATAGAAATTAACTCGTTTATTAGAAAATTACGAATTTTAAGTCCATTTCACATGAAATTTAATTATCTACAACTTTGTAGAAGAATTTTTTTTCAGATTCTGCATAAAAATGTACAGAATCGTCACTGTTCGTGACTGCTTCCAATAATTTCTATAATTTAATATTTTTAATCCAATTTTTTCCACAATAATTACTCTAAACATCATATAATCCATAAATATACCTCCAAGAATTATCTAGAATAATTATTCTAATTATTCACTAATTTTTTCACAAAATTATTTTATTACTAAAAATATTAAAATAAATCAATTAAACTAATTTTATATCTTTCCAAAGCTTGAAAACTTTCCTTGAAGGCTTGTTCTACACCTTGGTGGCACCAATATTTTCCTCTTTTTTGGTAATGGTGGTGTACTGGTGAGTGGCGTGGATGGTGGTGGGAGAGAGAGAGGAAAATTTTTGTGTTTTTTTTTTTTACCTTCTTTGATATATATATATATATATATATATATATATATATATATATATTTATTTATTTATTTATTTATTTCCTTTCATTTACACAACTCTTAGTCAAATCGGAGAAGCCCACACATCCGCTGACTTGCCCATGCCAATCATCGACTTAACCACTCTCTGACGTTCCAAAATTACGCATGCATAACATTTTGATACAATACGCAATTATTTCGTGTAATAAATATTTTATATAATGTATATAAAATATTTATTTTAATTCACCAAAAATCATAGCATGATTTATTATTAATATTTATACCCTTTTAAGGTACAATATTTGATAAATTTTGTACACGTATAATAACATGCATGTAATTATATGAGGTAATTTATACCTCCAAAATTCATAAAATAATTCATACGATATATATAAATTATTTTTCATACATTTTCACTTTATTACTTGGACAACATGTTACATTAACGTGTTCACGTTTCTGAAATATTATTCTCCATAAAAAACATAACAATTCCATTATATAATAAACATAATTTTAATAACTTAAAACATTCTTTTTTCTAATTTATTTTCATTTCTTTACAATTTACACTAACTTCTTTATATATTAATTATATAATTTAATATTATATAATTTATATATTTACATTCTCCTTTCTTAAATAATTTTAAACCTTCACCCTAATTATTGATTAATTATATAATCAATATTTTTAATCTTACTAACTTCCTCATTAGCTTTTCATTAATTTTCGGATTAATTTAATTATTAATCTCTTTATTTTCATAATTAATGAAATTTATAATTATCCATTAAACATGCACATTTAAACATGCTCATTTATATATATATATATATATATATATATATCTCATTCATATATCTTACATTATCACATAACACCTTTTAAATAATAATTTCTGCACCTCTATAATTATTTAATTGTACAATTTTTTTATTGTACTATTACATGAAATTTCTTTTATTCTTAATAAATTATTTTTAAACAATTTATTTATTTTTTAATTATTTTAAATCAACACAATTCATTACCACCTCTGTACAGATTTAATTTACCAATTAAATCCCTTCACATACATTAAATCACATAAAATAATAAATAGTTTAAATAACTTTGATGATTTTGTTGATTAAATTCTTATTTAATTTTATTAAAGAAATCTCAAAAATTCAGGTCCTCACAATTTATTTATAGACTACATAATTTTCCTAATCCGAATTAAAAATCTTATTAAAATAAAGTATAAAATAAAATCCTAATTTATTTATCCTATTCCAATTTGCAATTGGAATTCTCTTTAAATATAACCATCCTTGTATTTTAATTCATTAGGACCACGAGGAATACTTTGCATGAAAAACGCCTGTAAACTATTGACGGAATTAACCAATCACAGGAAAGTGGTGGGGGAACCCACGTGCATGGAATTGCAACAAGAAAAGCTGCAACCGCCTAAGCCACTCGCCATGCACGCACGTTGAACCACATGCTGTCAAACAAAGCTCCCACGCCATGCGCGGATCATTGCCTCTTGAACTGCAGACCAAACATCGTTTCTGCTGCTGGTTCCTAACCTCTTCAACCTATGTGCGCATGGCGCGTTAATAGTCTGCAACCTCCCATTATTTACAGCTTTGCCACTCTCAATTCTTTAATTATCGTATTGCTCCTAGCAGTTATTGTTAATTACAAAATTGCCGCCAAATTTTATTTTTTCTACAAAATAAAATAAAAAAATATAAAAATAATAAAATGTATAAAATTAAATAAATTATCTAAAACACTAAAAATACTTAAGAACTCGCAAATAATTAAATATAAAATACCTAATAAATAGATATAAAATCTACTTATCATTACTCTTAACAAAACCTAATAACATATTTATAGTATTAAACTACTTTCCTATGACTAATTGAAAAAAAAAATAATTAAATTATAAACTAAATAAAATTATTGAAACTAAAGCTCAAAACAAAAACGGGCTGAATATAAATTTAAATCATTGATTTTTCTTAAATAATAAATAAAAATAAATCAAATAAGCTAAAATTCCATATAGAATAAAATATAAGAAAATTCGAATCTTTTTTGTTATTTTCCACCGCATCATATACAAGTTATGATAATATCATATTTAAGAAAGTAAATGGAGAAATTTAAAAATAAATTGAAACCAACAAATTGAGGTCGTAATTAAAGGATATAAATAAAAACAATCATATTAGAAAATTCTAACTAATTAAGTGAATCTAATAAAATATGCTAACTGAGAAAAAAAATAGTTTTACTAAAATATGTTACGAGTTTTGAAAATTTCACATAGCCACTTCAAGCTTTTTCTTGGTAATGCTTCTTTACTCAGTTTTCAAAAGGACTATCTTCGTATAAATAAAACGATTTAAGTTTGCTTATAATAATAAACTACGTATTGAAAAATATATACTATACTTTCTCTATTTTATATTATTTGATTATTATTAATTTTTTAAAATTAATTTAAAAAATTTTTAAATTTAAAATTCGCATAAATTCTTTTAATTTTAATCATATAATTTGAAATTGAAAGAATACATATAAGGCACATTTAAATTTAACTTTTTGTTAAATGAAAGCAATTTCATCTCATCTTTGTGCAATAGATAAATCAATCAATTATCATGAGAGAAAGATGGAATACTTTTATATAGAAATCAATAAACTCTAGCAAACTCAGGTATATAGCAATATCAATAAACTAAAACTAGACAAATAAAATTAATCAAAGACAAAAAATTATCGACCACGTTGTAAAACTCAGAGAGAGAGAGAGAGAGAAAAATAATTTTATATGAAGAAAAAAAATTGTGTTTAATTGCCCTATTAAAATAGAATAAATCATTCACATTTTTTTCAAATTTATGAATTTTATTATTTAAAGGAGGTTTTGATCACTTTTGTGAATTTTTATATGTAAACTTCTTTTATTAATAACTTTAAAACTATTCAGTTGCTGAAAAATATATATGTAATTGGGGTACTTTTGTTTCCTTTTTATAAATTAATAATAGATTTAATGTTGAGATTTGCTTATTATATTGTTTATTTTATTTTAAAAGAGATTTAATTTGAAAAGGAATTAGAAGGGTAACATATCTTTATTATATTTGCTTTCTTAAAAATATTAAAAACTATGATAATGATGCTGTATTTTACTAATTTTTATATATTATATAGATGGGTAACTAAATTAGTATCTGTCCAGATTAATAATATGCCCCCAACCCTCTATCTTTCTTCTCCCTTGTACAGTACATGAATAACTCAATCGCAGACCCAAGCTCTAGATCTAGAAAACAGAAGAAAACCAGCTCAAATTCTCTAGGGAGAGAGAGTAATTTTTGTGATCGATCGAGCTCTCAAATCTCTGCCCGTTCCTCATCTATTCAGGTTATTCTTTGTTCTTTTACGTTATACATACCAAATAGCTGAAATTAGCGTCTGAACTTTGATTAGCCTTTTTGTTTTGTTTTAGAATTATGCATTTTTATATAATGACATTTGATGAACTGAAATTAAAGTTTGTTTTTTGATATGTTGATTGTAATTTAGAAAGCGTTTTTTGTTTGGGTTCTATCAACTTTGTGTAATTATGCTCATGGGTATTTTTATTACATACCACGAATTGAATTTAGGGTTTTAGTTTTGATCGTCTAATGGTTGTGCACAAAGTTATTGTGTTTTTGGTCATTTGATTCTAGCCAAATTTGCCTCTTATGAAATTTCTTGTGTGTTTGGATTCATTTTGCAGTTTTACAGGAATTGAATTTTAGATTCTGCATTGACACTAGATTTTGAAGATACAGGTTCTGGGATTTCGGTCTTTCCATCTTTCTGGCAGAATATGAGCAATAATAGGGCTCCATTCCCTCCTCCTTTTGGGCAGCCAGCTCCACCTTTGGCTGGGTCTCGTCCGGGTCCACACCCACCTCTGGGTGCCATTCCAAGGGCTCCTGGCGGCCCCCCACAAACTAGCTTGCTGCCCCCTAATGCTGTGCCCAATAGGCCCAGCGGTCCTCCTCCACCATTTGGAGCGAGGCCTCTGCCTCCTGGTGCTTTCCCACCTGCTGGTGCCCCACCTCCCGGTCCTCGTCCGGGTCCTTTTCAGTCTGCCCCTATGACACAAGGTCACATTGTGCCACCCTCTACTGGTGCCCCAAGCCCGTTTAGTAACGGACCACCTGCATTTGCTTCTGGGGCTATTCCAGGTGGACCCCGCTATCCTTCTGCTGGAACTATTCCTCGACCACCAGTTGGAACTCCACCTCCACCACCAATGTCGTCAGCTCCGAGCATGCGATCTTTCCTTGGAAGTCCTCCTGCTGGTTCAACCCCTGGTCCTGGACAACAGGCACTGCCATTTTCAGCACCTCCTCAAGGCGTGCCTCCTCCCCCTCCAGGTTCCACACCATTTTCAGTGCCATTTCAAGGCAGGCCTTCACCTTCGGGTTCTCAATTTGGGTCTCAGACTTGGGCCATGCATTCACAGCAGGTGAGGTTTACATTCACTGCTTCAATTGTATTTTCATTTATGAGTCATCATATTGTTAAGGAATATGAAATGAAAACTTGTTTTGGAGCTGCATCTTATATGCTGTGAAGGAATATGTTTTGATTTTTCAACATTATATATGACTTTCTTACTGCTGCTGATAATATTTGATATTTGAACACTCAAATTTGGAAATAGGTGGGGTATCCTGTATCTGCAACCACTAACTTACGGGCAATAGAATTTCATATTTCTCTAGAGCCATGTACATTGATATTATGAAAAAGAAATTGAAATATTTTAATAGATTTATGCAGATTGAACATCTTCAAGGGATTGGGAAAGAAGTGGAAAATATTCTCTAAAATCTATGTTGATGGTCTTCAATTGTAATCTAAATAAATTCTTTATTCCTTCATGTTGGTAGTGAAAGGTTTTTGACCTGTGAAGATTTACAAATTATTTGCAAGTATTATGACTTGCTCACGATCATGTTAGGCAGTTGCATCTTGTAAATGACTTGGGAGGTCAGTACACACGGGGAACCTTTTGGCCCTTTGGGCAGGCCTTTATTCCTTTGGAAAATTAAGGAAACGAGAAATGCAGGTTGGGTTACAGTTTGTCCTGGTGTCTTTGTACAATAATTGAACTTCTGTCATGAAGTCACAAAACTGTTCGACATAGTTGGGATCTTAAATGATGATAGGTTGTTGTCTTTTACGACATTCTGTAGGATGTTACTTTTATACTTGGTGAATGAAAAGTCCTTGTTGCTTGATTATTGAGGGTTACAACAGTGGCCTTTAAGTAAGTTTTATATTGCAGAAAGGATAGTATATTCCTTGATATATTTTATTACTATAGCATAAAAGAAAAATCGCCAAAGGGGCGAACCCATATAGAGAATGGGGACCAAAAAAAGACATACAGTCCAATGAGTGCTCAAAGTTAGAAAATATCGTTGCACAAATTCCATTTTATACTTTATGAAATGAAGTGTACTGTTGCGGAACGGAAGAGGAAAATCAAGAAATTCATTATTAATTTTGTATTGTTATTTAGAGAGAAATATTTGAATATTAATGTAATTATTTATTCCTTATTTTAAGTAGGATATTCTAGAAGTTTTAAGTAGTAGATATTAATTAGAAGATTGTTTCCTTTTTAAATTGGGAATTTTAATTACAACAATAAATTTCAATTAAGAGATTGTTTCTTTTTTAAATTAGGGTTTTTAATTATGGTAGTAAATTTAAATTAGGTGATTAGTTTTAATTAGAGTAGTAGATTTTCTAATAGGGGATTATATCCTTTTTTATATTAAGATTATTTACTTGGTCGCTAAGTCATGGAGATCCTATATAAAGAATTGCAATCTTTATTATTTTTTAAATTATCAAACATATTGATTGGATAATAAAGTTTTGTGCTTTTGAGTGTGTTTCTCTACCAATTTTATGCGAAGATAGGTACTTTTATTCCTTCTTCCACCTTGTCTTACATCACGTACTCATTAGCCATTCTCCATTCCTCCAAATGAAAAGCATACGAAGCATCAAGAAGTGAACTTTACAAATTGTGTACTCCACCCCGTTCTCTCCCTCCATATATAATACATAATAAATTCAAGCTCCATTTCCCACCTCCTCCCCACTTTAAACCACCTTTAACTACTCGTTACTTCAACAATAGTTTGTGGCATATCCCATGAAAGTTCATTAAGGGATAAAGTACATTGAAAGAGCAGCAACTAAGGAAATGACTTGCCTCCAACAAAGACAGGTTAAGAAGATTTAAAACAATAAGGTATCCCCTCCCGCCACCTTGATCCCTCCCCTAGGTTAGGACAAGTTAGTGTAATAGATTAAGACATTAAAAAAAGAAAAGGAAATGATTTCCCCCCATCTATTTGCAAAGGCAACACCCTATCAAAATTTCCTATTTTTCTTCTCCACCCACCACAACCCA
Organism: Hedera helix; assembly: GCA_947179155.2. Lineage (NCBI taxonomy): Eukaryota > Viridiplantae > Streptophyta > Magnoliopsida > Apiales > Araliaceae > Hedera > Hedera helix. The sequence continues at coordinate 10,047,647 of OX359273.1, read as the reverse complement.
ACCCAAATTATCAACAACATCTCCACACATGAAACACAGTCTTAACTAGCACTAAAGTTTTCCTCATTGCCTTCCACAAAACGCCATTTTACTGGCTGCTTCTTAGAATTCAAATTGGCTTTGACTGTAAAATTTTCAGTATTTCCCTTTCACATCTCTGCATAGTTGTCATGGCGTCACCATAACAATGCCTAGGTGTCCCGACAATGAAGAGAAAGGCATGGCACTTGCCAACTTGGGCCAGAGGTGCTAAGGCGTGCGCTTTGGTAGCTCGACGTCCCATCACAACATTAATTTCAGCCGGAACCTTACACAAACACAGCTCAAATCGCAGCACAAACCCCAATTTTTCCTTAAAAAAATAGAAGGAAATCACTTGTCGCAGCCTCCACCAGTTGTAGCCCAGTCATCATTAGCGTCCAGGGAAAAAAAAAGGGAAAGCGAAGAAAAGAAGCAAGAGAATATCTCTGGAAAATTACAATTTAATACCCCAAGGTTTACGAAGTTTTTCAGTTTAGTCCCCAAAGTTTAAAAAAAAATTAAAATGCCCCCTAAACTTTGAACTTTTTACATATTAGCCCTTGTACTTTTATCTTTTGTATTTGTATATTATGTTTGTTTCTGGCAATGTCACAATGAACATGTCTTCAATCCAATTCTTGATGTTTATCAGCTCCATCCAATTCTATTTTGGTAATAATTCAATCCAATTCAATTCTTGTTCTTGATAGTATAATTTTATATAGAGACTTAGAGAGCATTATACATCAAGAGATATAACGAGTTAGCTAGCAATTTTTTATTTATTTAATATCATTACCATCTTTACAAATTGGACCAAAATTTAACACAAGAGATATGTCGCACTGTTTCAAAAAACATAGATGAGCAACAAAAATATAGACAAGTAAAAAATATAAAAATAAGTTGAAATTGAAGTAGTCCAGATTCTGAGATTTGACAAGTTTTTTAATGTAAAGAGCTGAATTGTTTAACAAACTACACAACAAAAATATAATAGATGTTTATGAAGTGGTATTCGTGAATCATTAAAGACCTATTTAGCAAACTACACAACAATAATAACAAGGTTCTAAAAGGCGCTAGGCGGGAGGCAGGCGGCCGGGGGGGGCCTAGCGCCTAAGGGGCCTAGGCGGGGCCTGGGCGGGGCCTAGGCGGAATTTTTTATTTTATGCCAATTTTAATATTTTATCTTACATTTATCCTAACAAAATAATAATATAAAGGAAAACAATCTATAATAAGGATAATAAAGGCATTTGCTTAAAGTTCAAACATATATCCATGTTGCTAATGTCAAAGTTCAAACAAAAACACGCAATTGTTTAAAGTTCAAACACAAGCAAATAATAAAAAATACAAACTAATAGTCCTCATCTCCATATACCTCTATATCTCTCTATAACTCTTTTTTTTCCTATACTCTTCCAAGATAATGTCTCCATCGAGCTCACACTCGTACTCCTCATTTTCCTCTTCCGTATCATTTTCAGATAAAAAAAAAAATCATGGAGTTTTGTTGCTCTAACATTTCTATTATTTCTCTTACGCTCTAGCACGCTATCCACTTCGGATGCTTCACCAATCGCTTCCCAAGTAAGGCCCGAACAGCCTTCAACTTCTTCATCTATTCTTATGACGTCGTTTTGTAGCTTAGTTATTAAAATTAAAAAAAAAAAATTGCAACTCTAAATTTTTCGATTATGCCTCACCTAATTTCTCTGTCTTGCCCGCCCAGTCCCGTATAATTCTCTGGAGGGATTTTTTTTTCTCCTTAGACATAGGCTAGGCGCTAGGCGGCCTAGGCGTGGCGGCAGGGGAGGGCCTAGTGCCTAGGCGGGGATTAATCGGACCTAGGCGGGGATTTTTAGAACAGTGAATAATAATGGTCTCATTACAAATTATTCAAATTAAAAGCACTACACTTAAAGCTAATAGTTCTCCGGATTATCAAATGTAGTTTCCAGAAATTTTACCATAATAAATTTACCTCTTCACCAATACTTGAGTAAGTGAATAGAATGAAACTAAATAACTTCAATTAGAATTATCAACTATGAAACTATTTTTTCACCATCATCATAAAAATAGATATACACGTTCAAGTGTGATTCAAATTTACAAGGAAGCAAATTGTCAAATTACATTATAAAATCAACTATTTTAAATATAAAATCATAGTTATCACGGCGTCGCCATGGCGACGACATGTCGTCCCGGCGATGAAAAACAGCATGGCGTCTCGGCGACTTGGGTTATAGCTGCCAAGGCGTGCGCCTTGGCAGCTCGGCGTCTCATGGTGAAGCCTAGGTGACGCCATGAGACGACGAGCTGCCAAGGCGTGCGCCTTAGCAGCTCTTGTATAGTAAGATGACTAATATGGTAATACTGACTTCAAATATTAAAAAACTGCAATGTGTATGTCATTCCTGAAGCTCCACTCTTAGCTTGAAATCTTGATACTGTGTCCATATTGAATTTTGAGGCATGATATAATGATGATAATCATACCTTGACATTTCACTATTAAGAACCTTAAAACAATCATTAATTTCAACTCTTGAACTGATACATTGCTCAAAGTTCAATCAAATAGCTGCATACAAATGTACAATACATCAAAAGATATTCAATTGTTGTGGTATATGTTGCATACTTGCATCTAAAATCTGCAGGCTTTTCCATAGATATACAGTTATACAAAAATGGGATTTCTACACATTGTAATGTAAGAGACTTGTGTTGAATCTGTTGATTTATCAGTAGTCTTCAATCTTCATCATTCATCAATCATCATAGCAAGCTGTTGCTTTTAGTGGATGTGTTTGATATCTGTTTCGGAACTTCATTTACTTGTCTTTTGATAAATAAATCCTGAAAGCAATCAAAGCATTCATAGTATATATTAGTATTAGAATGTTAAAGGCAACAACTGGGATGATGTTAAGGTTCATAAACATAGAGAGAAGTCAGAGAACTACCTAGGTCACAGTTTCAAGGCACCTATTGGAAGATTGCAGAAAGGTATCATCTTGTTAATGTTTTATGTATAACCCTTTTATCTTGGTATATCATAAATAACATATAAATGCACCCTGTGAGCGACTTGTCGCCATACGGACGACATGTCGGGCGCCATTTCGCCTAGGCGTCCTGGCGGTCGGCTACCGCCATGACTCGCCGTGGCGCCGTGACAACTATGTATAAAATAACACCCTTAAAAAGATCTGCATAACAATAGTAGTTACAAAAATAAGTATACACCAACACTTGCTGATTTTTCTAATTTTAGCTATGCGAAATACATGAGATGTGAATGAGAAACTCTGCTTCTGCCCGAGACTCCAGCACTTTCCAGTTTGAATAACCACATAGAAGTTAGAATTAGATAAGTATGATCAGTTGATAAATCCTGAAGCTGAATATAAAGACATGTATGAATAAATAGAATAATTTACATCTAGTGATAAAAACATAATTTGCATAATTGTGCTTTTAATGGTATTTCATATAGTTATGTTTTGATTTTTAATTTATATGAAATTTTATTACCAATATACTTGCGTAGTAAATAAATAATATATGAATTGCACACTCTGAACGACTTGTCACAATGGCGGTCACCTTGTCGCCTAGGCGTCCTGGCGATCGGCTACCACCACGACTCGCCATGACAACTAAGTTTCTCTGAATCCCATAAGCCTTAGTGCAGTTGCAATCCATAAAGCTGCCTAGATAGGAGTCCATGATTCCAATTCTGAGTCTTGAAATTATTGTCTAAACCTTGGGTTATAGACCTGATTACTGCACAATACAGTCCCAACATCAGCCACACTGCTTGATCTTTCTACAAGAAATCAAAATTGTTATGGGAAGAGCTCACTTAATGGCCTCTTACCACACCTAGAGTCATGCCAGAAGCATTCCCTAGCCCCATAACCAACTGCAAAATTATGTGTTTATCAAACTCGACTCCATCACTAGCAATGGATTTCCACTAATGTATCCATGAGGCAACCTCAAAATGACCCACTGCCATTCTCTTTCAAAAACTCCCCTCCACCATAATCTCCAAAACCACTTCTCTCTCAACTCTTGTGTTGGAACTTGTGGCTCATAACTAGGAAACTCAGAAAAAGGCCAGTGCCGAGCGAAGCGACCGAAATTAAGATGGCTTCCAATTCTGTTTCAAACTTCGATGTGATGAAATTCGACGGGACTGGGAACTTCGGATTATGGCAACAGAGGGTCAAGGATCTGCTGGTGCAGCAGGGATTGGTGAAGGCGTTGAAGAAGAAACCAGATGCTATGTCGGGTGATGACTGGGAGGAACTACAGATGAAGGCGGTGAGTACTATTCGCTTGTGTCTGGCAGATGAAGTTATGTATCATGTGATTGGTGATGAATCACCGGCTGGTGTTTGGGCTAAATTGGAGTCCAAGTATATGTCAAAGTCATTGATGAATAAGCTATTCTTGAAGCAGAAACTGTATGGACTGAAGATGATCGATGGTTCAGACCTTATTCAACACATTCATACATTCAATCAGATTATTAGTGATCTGCTAAGGATTGAAGTAAAATTTGAGGAGGAAGATCAGGCGCTGATGTTACTATGCTCTCTCCCGGGTTCTATGGAGACTCTCGTTACAACCCTACTGTGGGGGAAAGAAACTCTAGAATTGGAGGAAGTCACGGCAGCCCTGCCCGCGTACAATCAACGCAGGCAACCGACCGAAAGTATTTCGGGTGAAGGGCTTGTGGCAAAAGGGGGAGAGGAATTTGGCAGAAAATCGGATAAGGGAAAAACAGGAGCGCGTGGGAAATCGAAGTCAAGGGGTAAGACTCCTGAGCGAAAGGAGTTGAAGTGTTTCAAGTGTCACGAGACAGAGCACTTCAAGAAATACTGTCCATACAGGAAGAAGAATGAGGGAAATGGATCATGGAAGAAATCTGGACCGTCTAAGTCTGCAAACATTGTGGAGGAGGCATCAGATGATTGTGATGGTGATATGTTGTCAGTTTCAGCAAACGTAGAGCACATGGCAGATTCATGGATTCTGAACTCAGCATGTTCGTTTCACATGTCGCCTAACAGGGAGTGGTTTGACATGTACAGGTCAGTAAATTGTGGTACTGTTCTTATGGGAAATGATGCTTCATGTAATGTCATTGGAATAGGCACGATGAAGATTAGAATGTTTGATGGTGTCGTGAGAACACTTGGTGATGTTAGGCATGTTCCGGGTCTAAGAAAAAATCTAATTTCGTTGGGAACTTTAGACTCGAACGGTTGTGAATATAAAACAGGTGGTGGAGTCATGAGGGTAACGAAGGGTGCTCTAGTGATTATGAAAGCTTCTAAGGTTGGTGGAAATATCTATCGTTTGATGTAGAGCTGCTGCCACTACTGCTGAAGACACTGATGATACTTTGTTGTGGCATATACGGTTAGCACATATGGGGGAACGTGGAATACTGGAATTACATAAAAGAAATCTGTTGAAAGGGGTGAAATCGTGCAAACTTGATTTCTGCAAGTTCTGTGTTTTGGGAAAACAGTGTAAGGTGCAGTTTCGGCATGCAGTGAACAAAACTAAGGGAATACTTGACTACGTGCATTCTGATGTTTGGGGACCAGTGAGGGTAGCTTCAAAAGCGGGATCTCTGTACTTCGTGACCTTTATCGATGATTTTTCGAGGAAAGTTTGGGTGTATTTCATGCGACACAAGTCTGAGGTATTTGAAAAGTTCAGAGTATGGAAAGCAGAAGTGGAAAATCAAACAGGGAGACGACTTAAATGCCTCAGAACAGATAATGGGAAAGAGTACAAGAATGAGTTTTTTCTGAAGTTTTGTGAAGAGCATGGGATTCAGCGTCACTGGACTGTTAGGAAGACACCGCAACAGAATTAAGTGGCAGAGAGAATGAACAGAACTATAGCTGATAGGGCATGGTGCATCAGGTTGAATGCAGGGCTTCCAAAGGATTTCTGGGCTGAAGCAGTAAGTATGACAGTTTTTATTATAAATAGGTCGCCGAGTACTGCTCTGAATAGTAAGGTAGCACAAGAGGTGTGGACAGAGAAAGAGGTAGATTATTCGGGTACGAAGGTTTTTGGTTGTCCAGCATATGTTCATGTTCCTGGTGATGAGCGGTCAAAGCTTGATGCAAAGTCCAAACAGTGTATTTTTCTTGGGTATGAGAAAGGTGTGAAGGGATACAAGCTTTGGGATCCGAAATCAAAGAAAGTTGTGATCAGCAGGGACGTGGTATTTGATGAAGTTTCTATGGTAAAGGCACATCAGGGAGTTCAGAAAACCGAGGCTAGGGAAGTCACCAGCAAACAACAACAAGGCGTACAAATTGAGCTGGAAAATTGTGACACTGAATATCTACTGCCAGCAGAACATGTTGAACAACAACAGCATGAAAGCATAGCCACAGAGAGACCCAGGCGCATTATCAAACCACCGGAGAGGTATGAGTTTGAGGATATGGTTGCATATGCATTATCAACTACTAGTGGGGATCCGTCTACTTTTTAGGATGCTATCATTAGTCCTGAAAGGGACAAATGGATGGAAGCCATGGTGGAGGAGATGAAATCATTGAAAAAGAATAAAACTTGGGAATTAGTAGAATTGCCTGAGGGAAAGAAAACAGTGGGTTGTAAATGGGTATACAGAAAGAAAGAGGCTGTATCAGAAAAGGAAAGAGAGATTCAAGGCCCGATTAGTTGCAAAAGGGTACTCACAGAGAAAGGGGATTGATTATGATGAAGTGTTTTCTCCAGTGGTGAGGCATACTTCAATCAGGATTATCTTGGCATTGGTGGCTAATTATAATATGGAGTTAGAGCAGCTGGACGTGAAAACAACTTTTCTTCATGGTAATTTAGAGGAAGTTATATTCATGGAGCAGCCTGAGGGGTTCAAGCAGCCTGAGACTGAGCACCTGGTATGTAGATTGAAGAAGTCACTATATGGGCTGAAGCAGTCTCCAAGACAATGGTATAAGAGGTTTGATTCATTCATGATCCAGATTGGGTTCACCCACTGTGAGTATGATTGTTGTGTTTATGTTAAGAGTCTTGATGATTATTCTTATATTTTTCTATCACTTTATGTGGATGATATGCTTATTGCTGCGAAAAGTGTGGTTGAAATCAACGAGTTGGAGACTTTGTTGGGAAAGGAGTTTGATATGAAAGTTTTGGGTGTTGTTAAGAAAATACTTGGGATGGAGAATTACAGGGATAGGTCAGCTGGTAAGCTGTGGTTGTCCCAAAAGGATTACGTGCAGAAAGTGTTGGAGAGGTTTTGTATGGCTAATGCTAAACAAGTCAACACTCCATTGGCGAGTCATTTTAGGTTGTCTACAGCACAGTGTCCGGAGTTAGCTGAAGAAGTTCAGGATATGTCAAATGTACCATATGCAAGTGCAGTAGGTTGCTTGATGTATGCTGTGGTATGTACAAGACCCGATTTGCAGTCAGCATAGTGAGCAAATACATGGTGAATCCAGGCAGAGAGCACTGGAAAGCGGTCAAGTGGATATTCAAATACTTGAGAGGTACTTCAGACCATGGGATTATGTTTGCGAGGCTACATGATCAGTTTTCAGTTGTGGGGTATGTAGATGCGGATTATGCTGGAAGGTTGAATGACTTAAAGTCTACAACGGGATATATATTTACACTGGCAGGTGGACCGATTTGTTGGAGATCCATGGTACAACCTTTGGTAGCTCTATCTACTACTGAATCTGAGTACATGGCAATGGCTGAGGTTGGGAAAGAAGCATTGTGGTTAAAGGGTTTTGTGAAGGAATTAGGCATAGATCAAGGTGGAGTACAACTGTATTGTGATAGTCAGAGTGCCATTTATTTGGCTAAGCATCAGGTATATCATGCAAGAACCAAGCATATTGATGTAAGGTTTCACAAGGTGAGGGAGTTAATTGTTATGAGTGATGTGATATTGGAAAAGGTGCACACGTCTGAGAATGCAGCTGACATGTTGACAAAGACTGTGACCGCGGACAAGTTCAAGCATTGCTTGGACTTGGTTAATGTCTCAAAATGTTAGGAGAAGGAGGAGTCCCAAAACCCGTTTGAACAAGTGGCTTATCTTTTAAATGGGCGAGGTTAATCGCCAAGGTGGAGATTGTTGGAACTTGTGGCTCATAACTAGGAAACTCAGAAAAAGGCCAGTGCTGAGCGAAGTGGAGCGTAGCGGAGTGAGGTTGCGAAGTACACTACATTAGGGTTATAATAGAAACAACGCCTATATATATTCTCTATTGTAAAATCCTATGTAACTGGAATCATAATATACATCTTCTCTCTTCGCCTCCGTGATGTACCCGTGTTTGGGGAACCACGTATATTCCTGTGTTGATTCTTTACTTTTGTGTGCGTGTGTGTGATCCTGTTTTCTAACATCTTGATTGACTTACGAGGATCTCTGTTTCCCAAACCTCCAATAGTCAAAGGTTTGCACATATCATTTCAATTTACGAAGCTATGAAGCAACGAAGCGGGTACATGATATAGATACAATACAAAACATGACACGATATTTTCGAAAAAAGTAGGATACAATACGATAGGATACATTGAATTTCAATATATATATATATATATATATACATAGAACTATATATTAAATAAATTGTATGACATAACCATAAGCAAGTAGTTACTTCAAAGTTTTAGTTCATCTAAATTAATAGCACCTATTATGACAGCCAAATGGTGGAAGCTTAACATTTTACATCAAATATCATCATTGTCTCCTTGTTCTAAGACTTATTTACTAGCATCGAATTTATCATTACATAGGCAAAAGAAAGGAGTCAAACATTGCATCAAAAAACCATAATCATTTACAAGTCATAAGACGCAAAGTAGTAAACTAAAAGCAAGATGAAGCAAGCTAGTATTATCATTGGACAAGCCATAACACAGCATTCAAATATTCTTACGTATCAGGAAGTATCCTTAAAGTATCCGAAAGTAACCTTAGAGTATTTGAAATTGTCCGAAATTAGAAAGATTAAAAATAATAAAGTTGGAGTATCCTCGAGTATCAGACACGTATCCGGAAGTATTCGTGAAGTATCGGTGTCTGACACGGATACATCAACGTCCGAGAAGTGCCCGTGCTTCATACTTGCCAAGTGATATTTGGATTCCCATTCAGTCCCCTCCACAAAAACTTGCTCATAATCCACTTTCTTCTACTTTGAGTTGAAGTCAGCAGTTGGAACAAAGACATAAGTTGGTAGGCTTGACAAAGTACTTCTATACATGAGCTTTCCCTCTTTGAAGGTAAATCCCCTTCAAGCTAGTGCAGTCTCTTCTCAAAACTTTCAACCACAAGTACTCAACTCTCACACCTATTATAGCTTTCCTTGCAAGGAATAGGTAGAAACACACAAAAGTACACTTCTTAATTTTGAATAATTCAACTCTATTCATTATGTAGGAATTGTAATATGTAAATAGAAAACCGAATACTTGGATACCAAGTAAACTCTAGTACTAAAAACTCGTATCCCATTAACGAAATAACTTTTGTTATCTAAACAATTTAAAATCGTATCCTATTTTTAGCAAATAACTCTAGTTACCTAAAAAATTTAAATTGAGAAAGTAGTGGCCCAAAATACTTCAACAACCTAATTAACCTAGACTCCTACTATAGTTCCATCGAAGAAAAACGTATTTCATTCTTAGTTTAAATATATAAGACTTAAAAGATAACTTTCTTAAGCGCCTATAGTTATTATCCATGTATACCTTGTCATTTCCCCTTTCATTTGGGAAAGTTCAGCCTTGAGTTTTATGTAAGGTACGGCTGTACATGGGGACATGAACAAAGGGTGGTCATCCCTTGGAGTTTGAATATCCTACACTGCACTCCATGAGCACAATCTTTGGCAGTAAAGAGAACATAATTCGACACAAGCAGGAGATGCAAATGAAGTATCTGAAAATAATAAATGAACATGGTCAACATCTAGTAGTTCGTTGACATTAGTGATGCTTGGCTTAATGGCTTGTGAAAATTATTGGGAGATTGCCTTCCCTTAACCTCGTTAGTGACATCTTCAGTTTCGGTTTTGTCCATAGCGGCTGCTCTTCTTTGATGAAAACCACAATTAAAAATTCAATATTTCTACTAATTTTCTCACCTTTCACTGATGCGATAAGTTTCTGAAGATCGTGCTTTATTTTCTTCAAGCATGACTACCAATCACATGTGTTGTCTTCTGCTTTGTCAATTTATGCTCTTCGACTTGCTTGCCAACTTGGAAGTAATTTTTTTTTAGTATTGCACAAATACAACAGCATAATGATAATATTTGAATGCTTAATCACAACTTTTCTTCAAAATTTGAAGTTTTCGTTCACCCCATTCTAAGTCTTCATGCAATCTCTAATAAGGACTGAACCGATTAGGTGGAGGCCAAGATTGAAGATAACAACCTTTGATTCACTCGTGTAGGTTGTAAATTTAATGGTCAAGTTGCATTGTATGATCTAAAGGGAATCAGGAGTTTCAACATTGAAAGAAGACATTTTTAGAATTTCTATCTCTCTCATTTTGTTTTGTTTAGCTATAACCTTTCTTTTGGACCAAATGTTTTTTCTCTAATTTTTTTTTTTTTGAGAACTTGATAGAAGGGGGGCCTAAGATAGTTTTGGGTTATGGATAATGGTGGGATTGCAAAGGTGATGAGTTTGAATTTTGATGTAGAGACAGAACAGGTGGTGGAAGTCAAATAAAGCCAAGTTTAGATATGATTAGTAGGAGCACCATTTATTGGTCTTTAATTGTTTCTTTTCTTTTTTTTTTCTTTAAGGCAAAACTCACTATTATTTAATTATTATTTTTACCCTTTTTTTGAAAATTTAAAATTTACTGTTAATAATTTTTTTTATCTTAAAATTTAAACTATTTTTTCATTTTATTTTTTGTAGGATGATTTTTATGAATTATGCTTTTATTAATTAATATTAACCTTAAATAGCTTCAAATTACTGTAGAATTTGACAATAAAAGTTTCCATGGAGATTACAGTGTGAAAGAGCTGCAATTCATTAATTTCCCCATTCTTCAAATTTGCTTTTCCTTGAGGCTTTAATGGAATGCATTAGTGTCTTTGTTTGAGTACTTGATTTGCATCAATTAAAAAGGCCATGTATACATTCTCTTTTTGCACTTCCATCTTGAGTTTGAATTCTGAATATAATTATTTGTTCAGGTGGTGCCACCTCCACCAATTCCTGGTTCTAATGAACCCCCGAGGATGTTTGGCATGCCACCACCAGCTCCAGATCAATCTATGGCAGCCATATCACCTGCTATGAGTCATACAGGGACTGCAGTGGCAGGGCCTTCAAAAATTGATCCTAATCAAATTCCGCGCCCTATTCCAAGTACATCGGTCGTTCTGCATGAAACACGCCAGGGCAATCAGGCAAATCCTCCTCCGGTAATTATCTGACCCTTCACCTAGAAATGAAGTAATTACTAAGTTTGATTTCTGACTTTTCTAGATATTATTATTTGCTAGACTCGTAGACTTTTGTCTTAACATTACTTCTTTCATCAAAAAAAACAACAACCATTTTTTCCACTTTAATTATGATTTGGGTATTCATATGAAATTTGATACTATTGGTGCATAGACTTGTGTATGTTTTGATACACACGCACACACACATACTGATGCATCAGACTATATGACATGCTTCTAGTTTAGTATTTCCTTGTGTTAAATGCCTCTTATTTTCCGATCACTCGTTTTTTTTGAAGCCCGCTACAAGTGAGTATATTGTCAGGGACACTGGGAACTGCAGTCCCCGTTACATGAGGTGCACAATCAATCAGGTTATGATTAGTTCTTTCAAATCCATATTCTTATTCTCACCTTTGCATATGAACACTCATTTTTTTTTTCCTGGCAATTTATAGTGTGCGACAAACTTTATGATTAGTACTTTTTCATATTTATGGTTACTTATTTAAACATCTGATAATTTTTTGTTATTTCAACAGATTCCTTGCACTAATGATCTTCTCGGAACATCAGGGATGCAGTTGGCTTTGTTGGTCCAGCCCTTGGCACTTCCTCATCAATCTGAGGAGCCAATTCAAGTAAGGCATTGATTCCACCCGTATGTTGCATATTTAGTTCCAAGCTAAAATCTAAATGGTTTGTGTACTAAGTTATTTTTGTTGGTTCTATTTTAACTAAACAGTGTTATGAAATATCTGTAGCAACGTATCCTGGAACTGAAATCCATGGCAAATTAAGCATATGCTAAGACCAGTAAATTATGTATTATATATGTTGACACACATTAATATCCAGTTGTCAACATTCTGGTCTCAATCATGCCAGCACTACACCTTTCTACAAATGCCTTAAATAAGCTGCAATATCCTTTTTCTGTTGTGGAAATTGTCATTTATTTGACGATGTGAGAAATTATATAATCAGGGTATCAGTGATCTTTGATACGAAGTTAAGATCTCACGATTGATAGCCGTATGCAGTCAATATTCTACATCTTGGGTGACAATTAAGCAAGAAGAAAGAAGAGACACGTTTTGGTTTACATGGGAAATTGTGGAATTGTTTCATTTGCTTTTGTGAATTGAGGCGAGGAAGGAGTAAATGCTCTTCTGACTCTCCCCCTTTCTTCGAAATTTTATAGTCCCACACAGAAAAAGTACAAATTTTTGTGATAGAGAAATGGTGAGAGCTTTGTAAGTATTGGTTTGTGGCTGTCAGTGCTTTAATGCAGAAGAAAGTAATTTCTCAATGTCTATTGTCATGTGTTTTTGTTTGTCAAAAGTGTTGGACGCGTTTAAATGAAGATTTATATATTATGAACATGGCGATGAAATGCCAGATATATGTCCGGGAATTTTGTTAAGAACTGGGATACAGTATACTTGTTTTCGCTACACACATAACCATTTTAAGAAGTGCACGTGTTTTCAAGATTTGAGTTTTCAGATGTTGGACAATACCATATCGATTGAAAATTGTTAGGGTGTTAATTTCAGTAAGCTTTCTCTGCCCTTTTTTTTTTCCCCTTTGGAATGATAATAAAATGATTGCTGATTTATTCAAATTCTTATTTATGTCTCTACATTTTACAGTCATGATTTGTTATATAGGAGTTCCTTTCTCTTTAAAAGTACTATCTTTGTTTATTGTTGTACACATTTGCCTCAATCTAGGGTAATAATAGAAGAGATTGGCATAGCTTATAGTTATGTAAAGCATCAAAATGATTTAGTGACTGCATCATATATAAAGCAAAATAATTTGGTGAATGCAATCTACCTCTTACATAACTAATATTACCTTGTTTTCTAGGTTGTGGATTTTGGTGAAAGTGGTCCGGTTCGATGTTCTCGTTGCAAAGGCTACATAAATCCTTTTATGAAGTTCATTGATCAGGGTAGACGTTTCATTTGTAACTTATGTGGTGAGTATTTATTTTTGTGGTCCACCTAATACTTCATCACAACATTATGATACATTAGTAGTTGATGTTTTAGCATCTTAGTTTAGTTAGGGTTGACAAACATCCTTTGGTTCCCAACATTATCAAGTTTTTTTGTTAGGTTTTAGATTTGGTATTGCTTTAGCTTTATCTTACAGAAGATTGGAATCCTATCTCTTTGTTTGTAACCTTCTGATAGATCATGTATGCCACAGTTGTTTCCTCTATTAATGTTCTTATCTTTTTCTGTTCTTGGAGTTTGGATTATGACCTCGTAGTTAACAACATTTTTAGTATCTGGCTAATATATGAAGCAGCATATCTACATCCCAATTTTTTATTGCCACTAAATGTAGTGGGCTTTCTGTCTTAAGCTCTTTTAGAATATTGTATGCAGCTATTACTGTTGTAACTTGGCTAGGAATTGCATTTTTGCAGGATTTACAGATGATACCCCCCGTGAATATCACTGCAATTTAGGCCCAGATGGGAGGCGTAGAGATGCTGATGAAAGGCCTGAACTATGTAGAGGAACAGTTGAATTTGTTGCTACCAAAGAATACATGGTTATGATCCTATTTTTTGGCATGTACCAATGTCTTTTTTTTACTTTTTTATTTTTTATGTATTGAACCTTCTTTAACTATGAGTGGACAGTAGTTGGGGTTGATAGATAACAAATTTCCATATGAATTTATTCTAAGACCAGCGTAGAGGGCACTGGTTGAAATCAAACTAGGACTTGTTGCAGTACTGAAAGAGTATAATTTATAGTCCTTACATTTTTTATTTATTTCCAGGTGCGTGATCCAATGCCAGCTGTATTTTTCTTCCTCATTGATGTGTCCATGAACGCTATACAGACTGGTGCAACTGCGGCAGCTTGTAGTGCGATCAATCAAATTGTTGCTGATCTTCCTGTAAGTTTGTCTTCCAGAATTTTGAGACACCTGATTATGCATGTTCATTAAACTACTTGTCTGACAATGTGATTTTCTTAAGCACTACATAAACTTAGCTTCCATAATGAATTGCCTTCATATTTGGATGATTTTGAGTTCATGTCATTAAGATTTCTATAGGATCACAGATGGCAATTTATACTTTTTCTAATAAGCTTTTAGAGGGAAGTGGAATCCTACTTGATTGAACTGCAAATTTGGAATATTGCATCTCAAACGACAAAGTTTACACATGAAGCGCATTGAAAGTATTATAGGCTTAGAGCTTTCAATCACTTTGATATACTGGCTTTCTGTTTAAAAAAGCTCCAGAATTCAGATTATGTTCTTTGCATTGTTCCTACATAGTTTTACAAGGGAAGACTGGTTCTGTAAATTTTTGCCTTTTTGAATCCTGCTCGATCTGTTATCTTGCTTGCAATGTGTAAGCAAAGAAATTTTCATCCATCAAATTATTTAGGGTTTGTTGCCGGAGGGTTAAGAATCAGTAGGGATTAATTAGCATTTGATGATTACGAAAGGGGAGAAAATAGGGCATGTCCCTATTAATTAGCCTCAAGAGAGAATGGATGGACTGAGCTTGGAATCCCCAAATGATTGTGAGAGGGATTATTTATAGGTGTAGGAAATCCTATAAGTTCACATGCCAGACATATGCCTATATATTGGGCTGTTACGCCCTAGGTATTTACAGGTCTTACAAATATATGTCTCCTCTAAGGAAGCCTGGCTATCCCCAGTTTCCTGTTCACCAGTCCAAAACCCATATAGATGCACCATCCTGATTCCTATGCGACTCAGGGTAGTGACCTTCATTGTTGAATCTTCCTCTTCTTTAATAATCTAGTCTCAAATCACTGTTCTTCTGAGAGTTCCTTAACCGCTGCAGCTTTGGAGGTATATGGCATATATAGGACCTCAAAATGAAGTGTATTGGCCAGCCCCCTCATGGAGATTGGGCCCCTAGTGGCTGGCCTCCTTATGGAGGATGAGGCCCCCTAGTGGCCAGTCCCTCATGGGGGTGAGACCTCCGACGACTCCGTTTTCCTCTTTTGTGCAATCGGGTAACGGGAGTCGTGTAATTAGTGTTCGACCCTTGTGCACACACCCCTCTTTTACTTTGCGCTCCCTCTATATATATAGGACTTGCAATGTATTGCAGAATATTTATTAATAGCCTCCACGGATGCTTCTAACTTTTGCGACTTCCTCATAGTTATCAAAATTGTACGATACGTGATACTTATCGTACGATTCGGTAAGATGCATTCATTCTTTGAGAATGGTGTGTATTTTATGCAAATCACGGGTGCTATGATTTTGCCCGATACATGAGTAACATGCATGGGTCAGTTTGCTGGCCAGAAAATTAAAAAACATTCGAGTTTGACCCCTAGAGGATCTGGAACACACATATCTGTTTCTATCTCCCTCTGGCGATTGCGACTCTGTCTCCTCTCTCTCTGTTGGGATTGGGCCGATTCTCAATGCTGCTGTATATTGGTGGTTCTGACTTCTGAGTATTCTTTCTCTCACAAGCAGTAAGGGACAGAGCACAGTATGGTCAATATGGTTATGTACTTGTGTCGTTATGTTTTCATTAGTTGGCTTACACAGTAGTATTGTATATCAACATGTGTTGTACATTTCTTTTTACCAGTATTACTTCTTTGTATAATGATTTACCCTACATTAATTAATCATTAATTGCCAAAGATATGGAAAACTAACTCTTAAAAAAAATTACGTATGTAATATTATTTATTAATTAATATTATATTTGACAGAATTATGATACCCTACAGTTGAGCCGCTAACCTGTACCCATTTCGTGTCTAATAAACCGTCTAGTTTTCAAAACATTGGTTATATATTGGCAAGTGTTGGGAATGGTTGTAAAATATTGCTAAATAAAGGTTGTGATCATACTGTAATGCATGTTTCATTAGACATTATTTTGTTTCTGTACTAGTGTACTCTTATTTCATGTAGAAGATGAAAAGCTTTTAACTGTTCTTGCAGGAGGGTCCTCGGACAATGGTGGGAATTGCTACTTTTGACTCAACCATTCATTTTTACAATCTGAAACGCGCATTACAGCAGGTTGATGCTGTTGTCGTAATATTTCCTCATTTTTTCCAATGCTCCGTTTGGACTTAGAAATTAGATGGTCCCCTCTTTTCTCTTTAAATATGTGTGTATGTGTGTGTGTGTGTGTATATATATATATTGTTTGTTTTTACAACCTGGAACGTGCGTTATGGCAACTTGATACACTTGTCGTAATATGTTTTCCTCAAATGTAATTATCTAGAAATTAGATGCTCCCTCTTCATTCACTTATAATTTTTGCTGTAAAATATTTGCGCCTCTGTGTGTGTGTGTGTGTGTGTATGTGTGTGTGTGTCTATATATATATATATATATGTATATGCATTCTACTTGGATAGAAAACAGGTAGCTCTTTGTGGAGAACTTGTCAAAAAGAAGAAAAAAGAAATAAAGAGCTCGCTTGTAGACAAAGCTTCTACATATTTGTTTACACGAGTAACATTATATTTACCTTTCTGACATGAAATATTTGTAATATCTACCTTTTTTTTAAAAACCTGTTTTTGCTAAAAAATTCACCCTATGATCTGCTTGGTCGTGTTACCCATGTGAAAACATTATGTAGGATGTTGGTACTGATATTATAACCCAACAGCACATCCATTTTTATAGCAAAAAGGCATAAATAAAAGTTGAAATTGTTGCAAAACAATTTGAAACAGATGTGTTTGAAATTTATGCTCATAACTAGAATTTGATCTGTTGTTTGCAGCCACTGATGCTTATTATTCCTGATATACAAGATGTTTACACTCCTCTCCAAAGTGATGTTATTGTTCAACTTTCTGAGGTTAGCTCTTTACCTTTCAGTTATTAATTTTTCAGTAGGTATAGATATGCTTCAAAGTGTCAGAAACAAGATTTGCTAATGATTTGATTTGTGCTTTCTTCTGTTGGTAATTTTTCAAGTGTTCTTTTTAAATTGAAACTGGTTGTTTATTTGAGGTTTCAGTGCCAACAACATCTGGATCTTTTACTGGAAATAATACCCACCATGTTTCAAAATAATAGAACTGCTGATTCAGCATTCGGTGCAGCAATCAAGGTATGCCATTTTATACTTGCTGATTATGTACATAAAATCTACCCATATAATAACTAAGAAAGTAATTCACATGCATTGTAGTGCCAAAAGCTTCTATTGTAGTACATCTTATGCAGGATAATATTGCCTCATATCTTCTTTAGTGAATTGTCGACCTTTACCTGTAAATTTTTATTTTGTCTTCTTTGGAACTAAAAGAAGTTCCAAAAAGCCTAAACATAGGATTAAATGTGAGTAGTATAGGCAGCTTTCATTCATACAACATGAATAGTTGAAACCCTCGTTGGCAGGTGTGTGTTCCTTTTTTATTTGTTGAGATTTTAATTAATTGAAGTTTTATTTCTACTTGCCATGATTCCTCAGTGTGAATGTTAAACTCTACATGTTCTTGTCGCAATAGCTGCCTTTTATGTAGCTATGGGTGTCAGCATAAAGACAAACAGTAATGTTTATATGAAGTTGACATGCATATTGTTATTTTTCTTAGGCTGCTTTCTTGGCAATGAAGAGTACTGGAGGCAAACTTATGGTATTTCAGTCAGGTAAGCTCATTAAATTCTATCTACTTTTTACTTATTTTTCCAAGTCCTTGGATTGGCATGTTTGGTGTTTTGATCCTTTGGGTGTCTTCTCTTGTCGTTCTTTTTGTTCAGTTATTAGGTTATTGTCTAGTTTTTCATTTTCGTCGAGCCTCTTATACTTGGAAAGCTCCCTCAAAGAATATGGCTTTTATTTGGTCCTTAACCCTTGGTCAGCTTAACACTAATGACATGGATCAGAGACGTAGGCCTTGCAAATTTTTATCCACAGATGTGTGTTTTATGTGTATAGGATAGTGAGTCTCATTCTCATTTATTTCTTCACTATTCAATGGCTTCGTGGTTGTGGTCTCGTTTGTTTAGCGTGATGGCTGAAAATTGGATACATCCCTCTTCAATTGAAGGCCTTTTACCATGTAGATTTAGTGGTTTGTCCATACAAGGGATAGGAGTATTCTTTGGAGATGTGCTTATTTTGCCATGTTGCGGGGAATTTTGATCTGGAAGAATGCTAGAATTTTTTGTGGTCGAACAATGAATATTAATCTGCTGTGGGATAGAGTGTCTTTCTTTGATTCTCTCTGGGCTCATGCAATGGGTGAGCTTTTGGAGGAATTTCTTTGTCCAATCTTCATTGAGATTAGTGGACACTAATGTTCTTATTTTTGTGTCAAGTT
This sequence comes from Hedera helix, assembly GCA_947179155.2. Taxonomy (NCBI): domain Eukaryota; kingdom Viridiplantae; phylum Streptophyta; class Magnoliopsida; order Apiales; family Araliaceae; genus Hedera; species Hedera helix. The sequence goes on along the minus strand of OX359273.1, from coordinate 10,028,755 downwards.
TCCATTGAGGCTTGACTGGGTTTGCAAGCTAGAACCAGAAAACAGGGGATTAAAGGGGTAGTTTTAGATTAGAGTTAGAATTGGGGAAGAAGAAAGAGTTAGAATTGGGGAAGAAGACGAAGAAGACTCATATTGCCTTTCATTTCATAATATGTTTCTCTACTCTCTACATTTGTTTAGCTCACTTTATATAAAAAAGGATCACATGGATCTGCTGAGAACAGAAAACAAGAAAAATTACTACTATTCCCTCTTAACAATTCACATAGCAAACATTTGCCTTAATTCTAGGAGTTTACTTGAGTACTATTACTAAACTGCCCCTCAGTTTATACTTGCCTTGTCTGACATTATGGTTCTTATTTTTCTTTGATTTTTCTTTTCTTTTGGAATGACTTCATATCCTCATGCGTTGTATTTTCTTCTCTTCTAACCAATAAAATCTTTTTCTTTTATCCAAAAAAATGTTCTGTCTTACTTTATCGTACTGGAAAGTTTTGCTAATTGTCTTGTGATCATTTTCTTCGCATTCTTTTAAAATTCGTCCGCATCAAGGCATGCACCTGTATTGCAATCAGTTTCTTGAATATTGATTTGACGAAACATTCTTATATGCCTATGATACTTGGAAAGTACCAATTGGGAAAGTTGTTGCAGGATTTATGGATCTTGGTGTTCTTATTATTGTCTTTTTCTATGCAGTCTTGCCATCTGTTGGCATTGGAGCCCTTTCTGCTAGAGAGGCTGAAGGTAGAACTAATATCTCTGGAGCAGAGAAGGTATGAACTTCTGAGACATGTTTGCTTTGTTGCTGGACTTTCAAGCTTTGGAAATTGCATGCATCTTGTTTTTTTGAAACAGTAGATTTTTGTATTTAATGTTGGGTTTTTGTTGAAAAATCCTAAACCATTGAAGTGCAGCATGGGTTTGGCTTAGGTAGTCGTCCATGTGGTTTATTGTTCATTAGTTTGTGCTTCTAAACCTTTCATGGTAAAGCATATACACCAAGTAGTTCGATGTGTGACAGTGCATCAATATTTTGTTATGTGACTATTGATCGTCGAATTTAGGAGGCTCATAAGTTGCTCGAACCGGCAGACAAAACATTAAAGACGATGGCTATTGAATTCGCTGAGTACCAGGTGACATTTTAATTGTTTCCTTACCTGGATAGATTTGTTTCTTATTCTTGTAGGCCTGTTGGTTGAGATATGTGATCGTGTTACAATTATTCATGTTTAGTTATCTTTATTCTTGACATTTCAGGTCTGCGTTGATGTATTCATAACTACCCAAACATATATAGACATTGCTTCTGTCTCTGTCATTCCAAGGACTACAGGAGGGCAGGTATGGTGACTGAAATAGTTGAAGTTACTGGCTTACAGCATAGTGCTTTGGTTGAGTGTTGTGAAATTGATTATGTCTTCATGCATCTGTCTTAAGAATTGTTTTAAAAAGCATTATCTGTTCCATCTGGTCATCTAATGTGTATATTGATTGAGTTAACTGTGATTCTAAATGAGCCAAGCTGCTGTAAAGGGTTGGAAGTTTCTTATGTACAGAACAGCAAATCTGCTACGAAGCAGCTTTAGTTACTAGATGTGGCAGTAGTAAATTCCCTTCTAATTGTAATATTTACAATCACGATTAAAATCTTTAAGCTTGCTTATTTCTTAACAAGATTTCTTCTTGATGATGAAAAATTGAAAACCACATGATTAATTTATGACGTATGTTTTTATCATAAATATTAAATATTTTGACCGAATGATTTCCTTGTTATTTTCTTCTAACTGGTAACTGTGGCACGCACAATGTGTGTTCACTTTCTTTTCATTACTTTCTGTATTTGTTTTTCAAAATTTATTTCAAATTTCAAAAACTAAGTGATTTTGTAGCTATTCTTGAGAGAGGTGGGTGCAAGTCTTATTAGTAAGGGGAAGAATTATAGGTAGTTATCTATATATCTTTGACTGGGAGGGTCTTAGTGTCCAATAATAAAAATCTGATACAGCTTCAGAATGAAGATAGCATGCCTAACTACTTTCTCTGAATTGATTAATATTTAACTTATTGTAGTTATTTAAGTGGGTTACTCGTTCCTAGTTGTCTACCAGTTCCTTTATGAAAAGCATATTCCTGCATTTTTAGTAGTCTAAGTTCCACTAGTTGACGTGTGGAACTCAAGTTTTCATGTTGTACATAAGAAGACTTTATATTTAATGTCTATGCTGTGGAAAGCAGAACAGCCAAATTGGGGGATGTATGCTGAGCAATTGGGAGGAATTTTGATTAAGCAGTATATAGTGTTCCATTGTAAATATTGTTATGCTCGTTATAAAGGCATAGTATTTGCTAGTTATTTCCTTTTTGGCGCTGTATTCTGCTTTTGACATTGAAGACATCTTAAAACCCATTTTTTTTAGGGTAACTGGGCATTAGGTTCTTGTTGCTTTTTGCTATTTGCTGCCTTCATGTTTTTGCCGAAGAGTTTTCAGTTAATCAATTGGTTGATTTTTTTTGATACTTGTAATCTGCTTACTGTTAACTGACTTTTGTCTTCTATTTGTGCCTACTAAAGATAAAGGTTATGTAATTTGTTAAACTGATTGCCAAGTTCTCGATATAACATAGAAACTATACTAGTTGGTTAAAAGGAAAGTGATCTACTTGGCATGTATGTATCCCCAGTTAGCATCTTATTATTCAACAATGAAAATATATCTCCACCTTGTATATATATGTATTATATTTGACTTATCAAAAGGAGTATGTATATATGGTATTTTTCCTACTGTTCTTTTCTTTGCTTCTAGCCATTACTTATGGTGGTTCTCTTTTACTTACTGGTTTCCTTCATTAAGTAATTTTTCAAGACTTGGACCATAAATTTTACACTTTCTTCCAGGTGTATTATTATTACCCTTTCTCTGCTGTTTCTGACTCTGCTAAGCTTTACAACGATCTTCGATGGAACATCACAAGACCCCAAGGTTTTGAGGCAGTTATGCGAGTTAGATCCAGCCAGGTGAATTTCAAGCTGATTTGCCCCCGCCCCCCCCCCCCCCCCCCCCCCAACCCACACACACCCCCCAAAAAAACTCATATTCGGGTTATATATGTTAATGTCGTTAGAGTTTTATGAATGGTAATGGGAAGGAAATGATTGCATGATTTATAAAAATATTCCTTCCTCTTGCAGGGCCTTCAAGTTCAAGAATATTCTGGAAACTTTTGTAAACGCATTCCGACAGATGTGGACCTACCAGCGGTCTCTTTCTCTCCATCTCTCTGTTCAATTTAAGCTTATTTATGCACCTCCACACATTTAATGTTGCAGTTTTTTGATCTTTTAGTTATCCATAACAAAGTGGAAACGCTCTAATGTGCTCATGGGTTTTGTTCATTTAAATCATGAAATGGTTAACTGTGTGCAGTGTTGGTTATGTAGCGTTTGGTGGACCATAATTAGGACATTTTTATTTTATATGGTTTAATCTAGAGTACACTTGATTTCTACAAAATAATTTGTTTCGTTCAGTTGATATAATTGCTCAAATTAATAACCATCAGGTGCAAATAACTTTAATTTTTTGTTAGTCTAGAGCAAGCTTTACTTGTAGATTGATTTTTTCAGCTGTCTTCTTATACAAGTTTCCCTTTTAGTCCTGGTGGATTTATGCATGATTTATCTATCAGAATCTTTTATCATTTCGTGGTATGATCTTGTTTCAATTCTGATTCAGCCTTCCCTTACGCAGATCGACTGTGATAAAACAATAATGGTAACACTAAAACATGATGAGAAATTACAGGATGGCGCTGAATGTGCCTTTCAGGTTATATTTGTCTTTCGGCACTCTATTTTGTACTTGATATTTTCAAATAAGTCTAAGAAAATAGCTACTTTCAGCCTTTAAATCAAATTATCCATTTGTGCAGTGCGCTCTTCTCTACACTACTGTGTATGGCCAAAGAAGAATACGAGTTTCTACTTTGTCTCTGCCATGCACCACCATGCTGAGTAATTTGTTCCGTTCCGCAGACTTAGATACGCAGTTTGCCTGTTTCTTGAAGCAAGGTAGTTGGTTCTGTGTTAGTTAATTTCTCTTACTTTTTAATGAACTTGGTACCTCCATTTTGGACTAAATCGATAGTATTTCCTCATTTACATCTGAAATATTAAACATAAGCCAATTCCTCAGGACACGCTCATGATTGTTTTCTTCTCTTTTTCCCTTTTATCCCCTTTGTTATCATGGATGTTTTACTCGGCTAATAGTAGTCTGTCTTCTATAAGCCTTAAATTGCGCACTGTTATATTTTTTCATTAGAAGGATACTAATTATTACTATTCTCTTTTTCCTCTTTATAGCGGCAAATGAAATTCCTTCCAGTCCACTCTTGCAAATAAGGGAGCAAGTGACAACCCTTTGCATAAGCATTCTGCATTCGTACCGCAAGTTTTGTGCTACAGTGTCGTCAGCCGGACAACTTATTCTTCCAGAGGCTCTTAAACTGTTGCCTCTATACACACTTGGTATGTTTCTTAGTGCAGCTCAAGTATATGTCTGTTATCCTGAGGGTATTATTAGAAAATTGATATTGTACAGTAAAAAAACTGGACTTTCTTAATTTGTTTGAAACCCCCAAACGTGATATTCTTTGTGAGACAGAGAGACTGAGATGAGAAATAATTGGAGCAGAGAAGTCAGAAGGTTAGTGACGAGTCCCACGTGAGGTCTAACCCTTTTAAATTTAAACCTCATCTTTAGGAGTAAATGGGTGGCGAAGATAAGGAAACACATTCATCGGATGATTTGTTTTCAGACCCATACTGGTCATCGAACAGAAATAATTAATAGGCGGATTGAACTAGTGACATCATAATTATGTAGTATATGTATAAATAAATATTATAAATTGTATTAAATAATTATTATATACTCCTATTTCAAAATATAATACCAATTGCATTTTTATATTTTGAAATGGAGAGTATCATTTTAAATAAGTATGTATTTAATAATTAAATATATTAATAAGTATTATAAATTTATTTGATTTGTATTAAATATACAAAAGTAAAATTAATGTAAAAGTGATAATGATAGTGCAATTATTTTCTCATGAATTTAAAACTTTTAAAATCTGTATTCATAGCATTAGGACTCTTATAGTCCAATTGTTAATACAATATTAGTTGAAAATAGGACTACACTAGACTAGAAAAATATGAAGCACATAGAAATTGTGCCAAGTTGGTGTGTAAGTGTGGCCCGCAATTTACTTTCTCAAAATCTTTCTTGTTACTCGGTCATTACAAATTATCTCCTCATCTTTTCACTTTCCAGGCTTACTTTCTCAAGTTCGACTACTCCTCCCATCTTCGTGATGATCGGAAAGCTACTCTTCCCTTAAAATCTATAATTTTTCTAACATCTGCAAGTAAATCAAGCAAAAGCAAAGTAGTAACTCACACACACATGATCGCTGAATTCAAAAGTAATTTTTCTTATGATTTTTTTTCTTGGTATAATTTCAAACCAGTTAAAATCACTGACTGGTCACCTGTTCAAGCGGTCTAACCACCAGATCACCGATTCTTAGTGGTTTCTTGACACTTCCAGTTTAGTGGGGGCTGACCGGACTGTTTTGCCGATGGTTCGCAGTTTAACTGATACGACCAGCCGGTTCGGTCCGGATCTTACAACGTTGATCTAAAGTACTTGTCTATGTGATTTTGAGTCTATGGTTTGAAATGTCTTAATATCCAGCAATGACTGCCAAAAAACATTCATTTTTTTTCTGTTTTATAAATTGGATGGAGGGAGTATTCGTTAAAAATTTAGGGATAAGACAGAACATCTATTAATCTGTTAACAATATTGGACTTGGTTGAAGTCCCTGTCATTTTACAGATGTTGGAGTTGCTGTGTTGTAATTTTCTTTAATGCAAAGGTTTGAGATACCTCTTGAAAAGAGTATTTCAGCTGCTATTTCTGAAGATACTGTTGGTAAGTTGAGTTTCATGCTTTTGCTTTTCAGCTTTGATTAAAAGTACTGGACTGCGAACTGATGGGCGTATAGACGATCGGTCCTTTTGGATCAATTATGTATACCCTCTCTCTACTCCTTTGGCTATCCCGTTGGTGTACCCCAGGATGATCACTATTCACGACCTTGACTCGAAGGTAAGAAATTATTCTATTTGGTTCTGATGTATTTTAGTATTTATATGCTCATTATTCAATTTCTATTTCTGTCTTGGTTGACAGGAGATGGATGGATCTCTTATTCCTCCTGCCATTCCACTTTCAAGTGAGCACGTGAGTGATGATGGAATCTATCTCCTGGAGAGTGGCGAGGATTGTTTAATTTATATTGGGAACTCGGCCAATGCTGATATCTTACAGCAACTTCTAGGCATTTCTTCTGTTGGTGAAATTCCGACCCAGGTATCTGTGTTGTGTTTTGCTATTTTTATTATCATTACTTTTGCTATTTTTCTGTGTTACATGGAACACCATGTCTAAAATTCAGATTGCTAAACAAATTTGCACCTTCTGTTGAACTTCAGGCTCATGCTTTGTGGATAGATTTTGCTAGTAGATGGTTTTCATGACTTGAAATTTATGAAGTATTCAATCAAGTTATTTGTCTTACCTTTTTCTTCTTTAGTGTTTCTCAGTCGTGTGTAATGCTATGTTCACTCAGTCAACATGTGCTCTGTCTAAGCTGAGCACTCTACGTCAACAGACGCTTAAAACTGGACTTTATCTGAATTTTATAGAAACTGTTAGAACTTAGAAGAACTTTTGCTTTTGAATAATGGAAGAAATTTTGTTAAACTGAGAAGAGAGTCCAGAAAGGAAGGAGTAGTCCTCCAAAGAAACAGAAGTTTGAAAATAAGGAAAAACTTATGAAGCACTGCTGGTCAGTCTCTATATAGTTTTTAAGTAGCAATACCTCTAAAAGCTCTCATAGCTGAATCCCATTGCGATGCTAGAATTGGAACCCAGTCCCAAAGAAGAGTAAAAGAGAGATGGGTTCTATTGATTTTGCTAGCATTCTTTCCAGTCCATGTACCTCATTAAATGTCAAAACAAGTAGAATGAAGAGAATGAAGAGGGTAGAAACTTATCATTGAAGATTCTAGCATTTGTCTTTGCCAAATGCCTGCAATGAATTGCAAATGCGTTTAATTACCTGCCTGGCTAGTTGCTAATATGCTAATGTATATCCTCTTGGCCTTGTCTGTCAGTTTGTATTGCAGCAATATGACAATTCATTATCGAAAAAGCTTAATGATGTTATCAATGAGATAAGGCGCCAAAGATGTTCTTACCTCCGGTACGATCTTTATTGCATTTTTCCTTGCCCATTTTATAAGAATCTTCCCGACTCTGGTTTCATGAATTTATTCTTCTTTGATTTAGGATTTGTTAATCTATTCTTTCTTCATGTTTCTCTCTTTCTCTGTTGCAGACTAAAATTGTGCAAGAAAGGAGATTCATCAGGTTAGTGCATGAGAACAACCTTTTACACAACTTCAGCTTTACCATATTATACATGTTCCATCTTTATTTAGTAAACCAGTTAGATACTTTCTAATACCAACTCAAAATTTAGCATTTTGGAAAACTGTGAAAAATAAATCATATAGGGTGCTGGAGGTTTCTCAAAATTCTATTGTTTTTAATGTATTATTGCATGCCAATAAGATGAGGCCCTTCATATTTCCTTGGATTACAAATTTCTACCTTAATTTTTTGGCATCTTTCCTTATTCTTACCGTTTCTTCCCCCTCATCATCCTCCTTGGGATCAAGAAATGCTCTGATATAATGAATTCCTTCGGAACGAAAATTTGTGACACACTGTTGTGAATTGGACCAGATTATATGGCATTAGATTTGTTAGCAGGTTAAGACATTCTTGTCAATTTATTTCATTTTGATGCTTTAACTATGAGACTTGTCAAAGTTAATTCTTTTTGAATTCTTGTAATTAGTAGTAGTTTCAGTCTTGCTAGATGTACTAAGTACACACACACGCACACAAATATATATGAATGATATATATATATAAAAAAAATTTAGCGTAGATCGATATGTTTAATCTAGATACTCTCTGTTCTTAGCTGATATGTCAACATGTAGTTTTAGGGTTGCGAGTGGCTCATTTGTAGGCTTTATGGGTGTGCAGCACGATTACTATTCAGACGTGATGAACATTTAGAATTACTTGAACTTGTTTAAAATTTATTTTACCAGTCTCGAGGATGATGGGATATGATGTGTGAAACTTAAAGTGAGATTTTAAAGATATTTGGGACAATGAAGGCCCACCTGATCCAATTTAGAAAACTCAAGATTTTTCTGAACGAGTTTTATGATATTTGTGGACTTTGTAGCCCTCGGTGTTTGGGTGGTGACGTCAATGTTATTAGGATGACTTCTAGAAAAATTTGGATGCTTGAGGGTTACTACTAGTACAAGGTGTTTTGATGATTTAATAAGTTGTAAGTTCAGGGATATTGCACATTTGTACTATAAAATGCTCACTTTTTTCTGTTTTAGGCGAGCATTTTGTTGGTACTCACGCTTTTTGTTTCTTGTTCAGTAAATGTGAGGATGAGTTTCCTGAATAGGCTCGGTAGTTCTTAAGTAATTTCTGACCATTTTCCAACTGTGTCAAGTCTTTACTAGGCCCCTAAAATGGGGTTAGAAGCCCTTTAAATTTGAAAATAGTGTGTTTCTTATCCGGGGCTTTTGGAGTTGATTAAGAATAGATGGATCGCGGAGGATTGTGTTGGTTCAGCGGACTGTGTTTATGAAAAAGTTGCGATATTGAATTGAAAGTGGCATGGACAAATGTTTTGGAATGTGAGTGATAAATCCTAACGGGACGTGGGAGAGATTGATAGCCTTGAAGAATCTAGGATGCTATCTGATATTTAATAGGTAAGCTGGCGCAGTTGCAACGAGTTTGAAGAGGTGGTTTTCAGGAAGGAGACAAGTTTGAGGCAGAAGGCTAGGATTAAGTGGGTGAAGGATGGAGAATGTGATTCAAGACTGTTCACAAGGTTGCTAGTGGAAGGAAGCTTAGGAGTTTCGTCAAGGAGAGATTGAGCTAGAGTCTGGTGAGGTTATTAGAAATGAGGATTTTATTTCCAAAGAGATTACTGGGATAGGAAGCTTTTTGAGGAGGTTGAGATTTGACCAATGGAGTGTGAGTTCCTATTTCAAGAGAGAAGGGATTTTGATTGGAGAGACCTTTTGAGAAGGAAGAGGTTAGGACGGTTGTGTTTGTGATCACTAGCTGCTAGGGATAGAGTGCTTGGTCCTGAGGATCTTATAAGACCTAGGACATACAAATTATTGACCGTGTCATTAAACCCATGAGAGGAGGATTACATTGTTGTGAAGCTTAATCTATAGTGTTATTAACATGATAAGCTGGTATAAATAGAATATTGAGAAATCCTTTAAATAATGAAACAAAAAATCAAACGAGGCTAGAGCTCGAAAACAATTTGCTAAGCAGGTTAGTGTATTATTTTATCAAGTTTTATTGAAATTGTGTTATGTGCCTCAGGAGATTTCTAGAAGTGGTCTAATGTTAGTTTGTGACAATGCCAAGAAGCCTGATGGGTCAATAATGGGTTTATGCGCTACAGAGGAAATCTACTTTATGTTGCAAAATCCTTACTAGAATTGCCACTATTACTTTCCTTTACCTAGTTTAATTTCACAAGGACAATGTTTGGCTTCCATTGATTATTATTATATGTTAACATAAAGACTCTAGCCTAGTAGCCTCCTCCCAGGGTTGCAGAGTTAATACTACATCTAAACCAGTTAAACTCAAATATACCAAGAATTTTATAATGTGCATACCTTTGTTTTACAAAATAGTATTAGTAGATATGGATCCAGATCCAGCAAGGTCTAGGCAGTATCTGCTACATAGCTCTTTGCTTATTTATCCAGATTTTGCTTAGAATTACAGTCGACCAATAATTTTTAAATAAATTTTACATCAGCTTGTTTGATTTTCTGCTCTTGATTTAGTAATATTATCATATTATATTAATAGACACGTAATGGATAAGTGTTGAATAAATTGATGTTCTTTTAAAATGAATATTCTTTTTGTGGATTTTCTTTTCAAATATTTTCAAAATGAATATTCTTTTCAAATATTTGTATTTATCAGTTTTATTGTTTACCAGGAATGCTGTTCTTTTCATATATGGTGGAAGACAAGACTCCAAGCGGCCTTTCCTATGTTGAGTTCCTAGTACATATCCATCGGCAAATTCAAGCTAAGATGTCTTGATGGTTCCTTGTTTCTCTTTTTTAAATGTCTGATGGCCTGCCACACATTGGGGATTGGAGGAAGAGGAAGAGAAACCAGAAAAAGCAAACAAAGGATAGTTTTGCAAATAGAGATTTTGTAGTTTTAACATAGCATAAATTATTAATTTGAATTTTTTATTCAATAGAGAGCGTAATTTAGTAAATATTTTTAACTTATTGCTTCTCCCCTTTTACCTACTTTCCTTTTCACAACTGGTGCTGTAAATCTGGATAACAGAATGTAAACCAGTATTTTGATTAAATGGAGAATAGTGTTGTATTTTCTTTAATGAAATTTACACCTTGCATCAAAATTCCCCCTTATAGTTAATTTTCACTAGTTTATTAGTCCGTAAGTGGGAGTTACGGGTTTTGTTTTGTCGTTATTTTATAATTTTATTGATAATTTAATAATTTTTATGTATAATTAATAGTTGAAATTCTGTAATCAAATATATAAGAAATAATAGCATCACAATTTATAGAACTCAAAATAATCTAGATAAAAATAATAGTAATTGTTTAAACATATAATAATAGTAAATTTTATTTTGTATTGAGTGTAAGTTTGTTATATTTTATAAAATTATAATTAAATGTGATCATAATTAAATGCATTAATAAAATTTGTAAAACGAATAAACGAATAAAATTCATTTTGTACATTGATATTTTCAAAATGTGATATTTGCATCACATATTTTTTGTGTCTTGACAAATAGCCCTACGCTTCGGATAAAAAATTGTTAGACGTGTGCACTATACATGCTCTTTTTAAGGGTAAAAACATCTTTTCACATTTGAGCAAATATTTTAAGATTTTATTCTCTCTTTATTTTTCTAAATAATTTTCTATTTTTTTTACTATTTCTTTATAATTATTTTATAGTACTGGAGTATTCACATGTATATATTTCAATATGTATAATAAAAAGATCTACATGACCGTATATTAATAGCACGAGACTCCGCTTTTAAGACCACTTAATAACTCATCATGGATGAGCTCATAAATGATCCTTCTAAAAGAAGATTTTGTTCTAATAAGGCCATCAATTAGAGAGTAAAAATGAGTTTAATTTTCAGATCTAATTGAGTGAGTATTGAGATGGAAGAACACAAAACTATGATTTCAGATCTAGCTGAGAGAGTTTGATGACAGTAGGAGGCTCGCACGCAAGATTATAATTTGCTTCATGACGGTGATATTTTTTCTCTCCACAGATTTAATGACGGGTCTATTATTTTTATCGCTTTGGTGGGAATTTAATGATGGTTGTATTGTATTTGTGGGTTTAGTGATGAGACTAAAGGCGGCGATGTGTTTTCAAGATTGGATCTAGTGGTGGCGACGGTGGTAGCGTGGAAGGGTGGAGAAGACATAGTTGGTAAATATAATACTTCATCAAAAATACTTTTAAACATAATATAAGTGTTTGAGATCTTTTTTCTTCTCTCTACATATCTAATGGTGGTTGTATTGTTTTTGTGGGCTTGATAGTGAGATTGGAGGTGGCGGTAGTGTTTTCTAGATTGGATATAGTGGTGGTGGTGGTGTGAAAGGAAGATGAAGACATTAATTATTAGTAAATAAATGGAATAATTCATCAAAAAATGGTTTTACATGATAAAAGTTTATTTAGCTTCAAGGCATTGATTTTTTTTATTTTTTTTTTCTATCTACAGATCTAATGGTAGGTGTATTATTTTTATAGATTTGGTCGTGATATTGGAGGTGGCGGTAGGGTTTTCTGGTTGAAACGCAACTCAACTCAACTCTTCAATAATAGTCATCTTTTGAGTATATTCAATTAAGATTTTTAAAGACTTTTTTTTAAGTGATAGACAAAGTTCATGGATTTTAATAATTTTTAAAGACTTTTTAAAAATAATTTTTAAAGACTTTTAAAGACTGTATAAAATAAGTGACAGACTTTTTACTAAGATTTTAATAGATTTTTGAATACTTGTAATATATTTTGTAGTTTATAATTGTTAATTAGCCCATGTTTTCATGAACGGAAGTAAATCTCATTATTTTATTGAATTATTATGGCATGAGATTTTATGTGTTGAAAACTTTCATATTATTCTACTCATTTTATAATACATTTAAATACTCGGATATCTATAAAACTTTAGAAGCTACAGACGCAACAACATCAAAATTAAGCTCACTTTTCTTTTGACTATATATATTTTATGTATATGCGCACGTTTTTCGCTAGAAAAGAAGAGAAACAGAGTGAAAACTAAACAGCTTTTAACTTATTGTAAACCATTAAATACAACTTATGTTATTGTTATCACTAACCCACAATTACGTGGAAGTTAAGCTTGGACTAATAACGTGAATTATTGATCTCACATACGGTGTAGATTGTACGAGGAACGTTGAAATTAATATAGTGGTAACACATCGGTACATGCAAGTTTTTCAAACTTTATCGTATGTGTTACATGCAAATCTTCGATGATACATGAAATTATGTGAACTTGTGCTACTTGATAATAACTGTTGTTAATATTTCTTTGATAATTAAAGTAAAATTGCCTATATAAACTTTATAGATTAACGTTATGAAACATGAATAAATGCAAAGCATGATGAATATTGAGAATGAATATATGCAAGACATAAGAGGCATAAAGCATTTAAGAATGTAATGTAAAAAGAAGGTAAAACATGTTTAGTATGTGAATTACGTGTTACGTGGAGATCTATTGAACTTGCTGAGCAACGTAGTTGCTCACTCTTACTTTAAATACACATTGCAGTTATGTTGTGAACTTTGAAACTCCCGATAAAGACAGTGATTAGAAGAATGAATGTTAAATCAAAGTACTTGCAGTCTGAGCTAGTGCTGAAGAATTCCTGTATTAATAATTTACTCACGTATCGATGTAACATTCTCAAGGTAGTCATACCTAGTAATGTTAAATGTTATAAAATTTATTTATGTATCATCTAGCTAAATTAGAGGAGTGTTAATATCCCATGTCATAGGTAAGTTGTCAAAGAAGAATATACAGATAAATAATTAACATGGGATTGTGAATTAGGTCATTCATAATTGATATAATAGATGTAGTATAATGTAAATAATTTGAGGTGCTATAGAATTGATCGTGATGATCTAAAATTGTGATAAGGAATAGTAAAAGTTATGAATTTTGGAATGAAGAGAAATGTTTGTATAAAGTTGGTATTAAAGCGAGGGTTTGTTTATTATATTATGGTTGAATGTTGTAAATATAAAGATAGAAGTTGTATCGTGATGCACTAGGTTCGCTAAAATAGGTGTACGAATTTGGGAACGTTACATTGAATGTACTTTTTTTTTAGCAATTTTTGTAGTTGTACCATCAACTTTTTCATCTACACATGTGTCATCCTATATGGAGCCTTCGAAATTGGCGTCATTTCGGTGCTAAGTCGATAACGAATTCGATCTCTCTATTAGGTGGAAGACTAGGAAAGTTACCAGGAAACACATCTGTTAATTCCCTTACAACTAGTATTTGGTCTATCTCTAACCCTTTCTATTGGGTATCTATAATATAAGCCAAATAACCTTGGCATCATTTCTTAAGTAACCCCTTTTGCTTACATTGCTGATAAACAACGAGATTTCCTTGGTAACTGATTCCCGTTAAAAATAACCTTTGACTTCGACGTTGTCAAAAGGTTAACGCACTTCTGTTGGTAATCAATCATCGCTTTGTGATTGATTAACCAATCTATGCCTAATATTACATCTAATTCCCCCAACTATATGGAAATAAGATTTACCCTCAACTCATAACCCTTAATCGCTATGCAATAATTCCTAAGTATGTGCTTAACAAGTATTATTTCTCTATTAGCAATTTCTATGTTCAAAGAAAAGTCTAAGTTTTCACTAGGCATTTTTAATTTATTAGTAAAGTCATGCGATATAAAAGAACAAGTAGCACCCGAGTAAGTACATTTATGGTGTTAATTGCAATGCTACCTGACACTATATCTTGAGATGTAACTACATCTCTTATCGTCATGTTAAAAGTCCTTGTTGTTGGACGACCCGAGCTTTTAGGTGTAGTTGTTTGGGCAGAATTACTCGCCTTGCTCCTTCCTCTTTCTCCTTCCTTCTTTGGGCACATCTTGGCTTGATGTCCCTCTACTCCACATTTGAAGCATCCATCTTTCTTTGGAATTGGGCAATTTGTTGTAAAGTGCCCTTCTTGTTCACAGCTATGATAGACATTCTTTCATTCCTTAAGACATGCCCCTAAGTGGCCCTCACCACAAGTTTTACAGGGTTGTACTTTCTTTTTATTTTCTCCCTTTTTATTCTTATTTTCTTCACTCCATTTTCTTTTATTGTTATTTCCCCCAGTACTCCCTTCTCCCTTATTAGTCATTCCCTCAATATTCTTCTTATTTTCTACTTATATTTGGTTAAGGCTTCATCGAGAATTTAAGAAAAATTCTCTAGCTATAACACAACTAACTTGTTACATATCCATGGTTTCAACCCTTCTTTAAATCTTTTAGTTTTTTGCTCCTCCGTATCAACTTGATGAGGAGTGAAACGAGCTAATTCATTAAAATTTGATGCATACTGGGGAATAGTCATGTCCTTTTGTTTCAGGTTTAGAAACTGGACTTTCATATGATTTTGCATGCTCATTGGGAAGAAATTATTGAAAAAGATTTCCTTGAATTGTTCCCAAGCGAAGATGCCTTCTTTAGTCCTAGCTTGATTGGCCTCCCACCAAAAGTTAGCTTAGCCCTTCATTAAGTATGTGGCGAAGTTTGTCTTTTGGTCTTCACCAACCCCAACTATGATAAAGGTTTTTTCAATTCTCTTTATCCAGCATTGAGTCTCTATAGGCTTAGAAGTCCCTTTAAACTCGGGAGGTCCGACATTCTTAAAGTCCTTAAATGTTACTAGGTGTGTTGGTGGTGCATTATTTAAAGGTTTATTTTCTAAGACACCTAATAACATATTAACAAATTGTTGCATAGGATTGTCTTCATTCTGACCCTCCCTATTAGGTTCTCCTACACTCTCGTTATTAATCCATGCTCGTGTTCTTTTTCGAGGTGTTGTCATTCTCTAAAATAAAAGAAAGACAAGTATAAATATGAAATCATAAAAATATTTGCATAACATATTTCATAAACAAACTTTGTGTATTATTAAGTTTTCACATTACAAACTACATTGTCCGAGTGATAAATCACTTTACTACTTTTAACATCCTTTATAAAAATGGGAATGCTAAAAAAAACATATAACACACAAGGAAATGCAACTTCTTTAACTAATATATTAAAAGTCTTAAGTTTCATCTAACGATTTCTAGCTTCATGGAAAGCATTATGGAGCATGTTAGTCATCATTGACCGATTCAGGTCTATCTTGTCTGTGCATCTTCCACTGGGTATCTCTCTACCCTTTTGTGTAGATCATAATATGATAAACCATGATCATTTCTTTCCCTATCAAGATCCACTTGAAGCCTGATCTTTTCTCCTTCCTGGATGTCTAGCAAGGTTCTCAAACGAAGGCCTTTTTGTGCCTCGTCCACCTCTCTTCCATGGCCTTGGTTTTGGCATGCATGGGTTCTATTCCAGATGTAGCTTGCTGAATAATAGATAGCACTACCTCTTCTTCCTCTACTTCTTCATTTTCCATTTCCTGGATTACTAGATCCTCATCGGAGTCTTCCCTTAGACTTGCATCCATTGCGTCTAAGAGCTTTATGTCATGTTGGTGCTCCTCAAGATCTTCATCTTCATCTGATATTTCATTGAAGTCTATCATGGTATGATACCCCGTAGGGTCTTCCATAGGATCTTCTATTGGATCATCTTCCGAATCACTTTAGTTGCCCAAGTTATGAGCATTGACTATCACTTCACTTATGTCTCTCCATTTCAATTCACCAATCATTCTACAAAAGAGTTTAACTTTATTTAGTATATTTCTTTCACATAGTATTTTATGTTTTTAAGATTTATTTATTTCTTTTAATTGTCTAAGAACTCTTCACAAGTCCATTTATTCCTACTTCCTTTTGACTATATCCTAAGGTACTTGTTACCTTAGAGCTATAATCTATAGTTTTGATACAAATCTGTGACGCCCCTAAATCCGTATACTTACTACATGGATCTGATGCTCACTTTTACTATTTTAACCTTAAGATTTTAGATATTCTATCATTTATAACCTCTATATATTCAAGATTCACAGTACCAATATAAGAGATTGTTCCCATTCTTGAGGGGGCTTTCCGACAAAGATACTTTTTGGCGCCAAGTTAGATGACCTAACCTCATTTATTAGTCAAATATTCAATGTGCAAAATACACTCATTTGGATACATATTTTCATAAACAATGGACATTTCTTCATATTAATAATCCCTACCTATCTGAAATTCACAGTATTAAATGATAAGTTTATTTTTGGAATGGAGGGGGCCTTCCGATAAAGATGGCACCTTACTGACGCCAAATCAAATAACCCCAATTCTTACAGAACTCCAAATATAGCACCCCCAAAATCCTCCGCACTAGCTACGGTGGACTCTGTGTGTTAAATTCCACAACCTTTACCGACTTAACCAATGATCTCATAATCATATTGGTTGAAATAGTCTACTTTAGACTATAGATTAAAATTTTCTCTTAGTTAGTCCCTGGATCTTAACTTGATTTCGATCTCATTATTTATACAAGTATCAACTTGTAGTTTATTTGTATATATAGATAACACCATATATAACGGTACAATTTTAACATTAAGATTTAAATATTCTATAACTTTACATATTCCAAGATTCATGGCATTAAACCATTAGGACAGTTCTTGGGAATAGAGAATCTCGCGATGAATGTTTATATATTCATCCGTGATAAATGTTTGCATCTTTATCTGTGACAAATGTTTGTATCTTTGTCCGGTGTAAAATTCTCTTTCCGTACAAAACATACCAAACTAGTTAAAACCCCCACTCAAAACACATTTAGTTATAGTGATATCTATTTATATCAATAATCCTACTTATCTGGCATTCATAATGGTAAGAACAAGCTTGTACTTGGATTCGAGAAACCTAACGATGAATTTGACCATTTCACGTCGTGTAATCCTGTCTCAGATGCTTACAGTACTCATAAATATTATTTACCATCCTCATTCTGATAAGTAATTCATTATCAATACTGTATTAATGTTTTACTATCTCTCTGAAGTTCAGAGTATTGACATAACATGATTAGTCTATATTACCAATACCTCATTTAGATTAATAAAATTTTAACAATTTTAAGTTATATCAAAGTAAGACATAACAACATTCTTATGATAATAAATAATATTATTCATACAATATTCGGTTACATGTTTGTATTGTTCGTATTACAACAGTCATTATAACTTTATACAAATACAAGTAATAAAGCATGAAAACCTAATCTACGCTTCATCTTTATGTTCATGATCTTCTTAACGTTCATCTTTAAATTTGCAAATAAGGTTTTATTCGCAAGAATGAGCATGGCGGCTCAACAAGTCTAACAAATAATAGATACACAGTTTATGCTTTTAGATAAACTTTAACATGCCTTGACTAAACATATTTCTCAATTTAATATCACATATAACTCACATTTCAATAATTTATATCACGTTGTCACACAAAATGTATAAATCACATTTATAACTTGTAAACATAACGCATAATAGTTAGAAGACTTGCATGTTCAATGCGTATTTAAGTTCACGTTGATTTGAGCTCGAATTTGTAGTCTAAATATGTTTAACATATAAATAACAGTCGTTATTATACATAGAAATATGTATCTAATTTAATTAATTATGTACATTTAGGGTTTGATATCGATTCGTTGTTTAAATCGCTTCATTAGATAATTTAATCATGTTAATTAATTATATTTGTTGCTTAAATCCGTCACTAAATATAGTTTAACATGTTAATTTAATAAATTGGTAACTCAATCTGTCGCTAAAGATTGATTTAGAAGCTACCTCGATGAATTTTCAATTAAATTCGTCGCTAAAGAGAGATTAAACTAGTTTTATTTAAGTTTAATTTAATTATATCATGTATAACTATTGTCACAAACCAAATTCGTCGCTAAAACTATTTAAAATTAACTTTTAATTAATTTTAATAAAACTGTCGTAATATCGTCACTAAAAGTGATTTAAATTAAATTTTAATTAATTTTAAATCAAAATGTCGTTAAAAACTACTGCGACGGACAAATCTGTTGCTAAACATAGCTTAGTTGAAGTATAAATTAAGTCTGTTACTCAAAGTTACTGCGACAGTCAAGTCTGTCACAATAGGCAACTTAGACTAGGCTTAAGAAAGTCAGTCGCTAAGTCAGCCACTATAGGTGTTCTCGAGCTTTTTAGGTTTACCGGAAGAATACTGTCACTATAGGATATAGCAACAGGCAAGTCTGTTAATAATTCTCCCCTATTCATGTTCTTCATCTTCCCAGAAGTCAAACGGTCAACACCAATGGACCACTTTTGACTTGAAATTTCTCTCAGATTGTGTACTTTTTGGACATAAAATTTATTTCTAGGTGTAGTACTCATGGTATAATATAACGACATAACAAGTTTGAACCTTAACAACAATACATCAGGAAGTTATTCTTTCGTCAAACAGCCTTAACAAGTTGTTCTTCATTTCTGGGTTTTCCAGAAATTTTGGGAACAAAAAATCAGTGGTCGATCAAGCACTTTCCAGGAAGCATAACTTCCTGTGTAGTGATCTGATTGAGGTTATTCCAGTTTCATTGTCTTTAATTCATAACATACTACAACAACTTGCCTTAATACAAGCTAAACTAACAACATAAAAGGATCAAAAAGTCTGACAAAGTACCTTGTTAGATAACATTTTTAGTGTTTTGGACATAACATAATTTTCTATCATTTCATGCATTTAGATGTTATGAAACTATAATTAAGTAACCCAGATCTCTTATATACATAATATCAGAGATATTTAAACATTATAACATAAAATATAACAAATCATCAAAGATCTACAAGGTATTAGGGTTTTTACCTCTTTGGAGTAAATTTATAACTTCTGCCCATTGATTTGATCCTCGCATGCCATGACTAATATATGATTCAACTTATGACTGATTTTAGCTCTCAAATTTGTAGGTTTCATGAATGGAAAAGCTTGTTATTTATAGGAGAGCTAGGGTTAGGGTTTTATGGTCATTAAACTATTTCTTCTATGCTAAGCTTTGATCATTGCAATCCCAGCTACTTCTGCCGTCCCATGTGCCTCCATCAGTGTTCCATTAATGTTTTCATCATCACAAGCCTTAGGTTGCTTGGTCTACAATGTGTTAGGTTTTCGACACAATGAAAGCAGCGGAATTTAAAAAAAATTCGAAACCCTAAAACAGGATCCATGCGAAAACAGATTAATCAGAGGTTTAAAATTTATTTTACCAATTATGTAAGCTTGAATGGAGACGCTGGTGAATTCTGAAGCAGCCTCGAATCCTTAACACAATCCAACGACTGCGTCTCTACGGTATCCATATGAACGCTCCACGAATCGTTCCACGATCTGCAGCAAAAGGAACCACGGTACTAGCCACCAAAATCAGGATTTCTGAATTATTTTTCTCTCTAGCCTCTTTCTGAAAGCGGCTAGGGTTTTATTTTTGTTCCTTACGTGATTAAGACTACTGATATATCATATATATAGTAGTTAATAGGAATTAACGAAAACCTAATTTAATTAGAAAAATAAAATCCAAATTTATATATATTATATCTTAATTAAGTCTAACTTAATTAATATACATATATATATATAAATTATCCTATTAATTTAAATTCGCAATTTTAAATATTATCAATCATATTGACATATTTAAATACTTACAACTTAAATTAATTCCTTTTTTTTAAATACGTTCTAAGTGTGTGACCCTATAGGTTATTATTATGTTGGCAATAATTTTAAAATCATATTATAAAATTATAAACAGTGAGCGGCATTTAGTAATACATCACTGCTACCCAAATAATAATAAGATCGGTGATTCGATGCAACCTTTTCGTGACCAATGTTTCAATGTAATTTAATCCTTTTAACCTTGACATCCTAGATTAAACTCGAGACATGGAAAGTGTCATACTCTTCATAATTTAATTTTAGTTTTATTGATCAATGAGTAGACTATATGAAACAAATTACTATTTGAGCATGACCATGCATTTCATAGTCCTACTCAATCAAGAGGCCTATGGATATCACCCCTAATATATAAGAGGGTTAAATTCCATCTAGATCACTCATATTCCTCACACGATTCATGATGTACCCAATAATCACCTTCATTGTCCACCCTATTAAATGTGACATTTGATGATATCAAAGTACATAAATTCTCGTATAATAATATAGTGATCTCAGGTCGGAGGATCATTACATCATTGTCACTATGAGAATTTCTTATGACACTTTGCATAATGCTCCACGTAGAATTCTCACGGTGGGTCAGTCCAGTACATTGTTCTCTAACATGTACCTATGCATTGACTCAAATATCTCATATATTTATAACCAATGAGATTTGGCCATTAGTCAATCCACATACTAATCTCAATGCATCATTGTTGTCCCATTAATAATGATACTCGACTAGGGATGTAAGACCCCGAATTTTATGAAATATAAAATTTAATTTTTCTTCATATATATTTTTTCATGAAACAGTAAGTGGTTAAATTGACGAAATTGAAAGTTAAGGATGTTATGTGCAAATTTTATTTTGTCGGACAATATTCGCTTTGTCGGGGAATATTCGTTTGGTCGGGGAATATTCGTTTGGTCGGGGAATATTCGTGTCGTACGACGGCGCCGAAATAACTAATTATTGGTGGAACCCACAACGGAATATTTGTCGGATATAGAAAACGACAGAAGTAACCTTTTAAAATAAAAATAGTCAACGGTGTTAACTGTTAAAATACCGGTAATAAAAGAATAGTAGAATACGGTAATTTATGGTATTTTTCTGTAGCACACGGTATTGCACAGTGTCTCATATTATTGGTCTGATAATTGACACCGTAACTGTTGCGCATCATTTCATCAATAATTATCACTGCATAATATTTTATGTTATCAATTCAATAATTGTTGCTACACAGTATTTTGCATTATTGTTACTACACGACATGTTGCATTATTAAACCAATAATTGTCACAGTAACAAATGCATAGTAATTCATATTATTGATCTGACAATCGACACAGTAGTCGTTGCATTATTTTGAATTATCGTTATCACTGTGGTAGAATTATTTTAGTTGTCATGTTACTAATTGGTATTTTTGCTTTATTAAAGAAAAAAAAAATATTATTATTTTTCAAAAATTACTATTCACTACCGGAGTTTACTATTCATTCCCGGAAAAATTACTATTCACTGACGGAAGTTACTGTTCATCTCGGGGAAAGTCACTGTTCATCTGCCGACAGAAGTTACTGTTCATTACTGTTCACTTTTTGAAAATTTTAAAATTACTGTGCAAAGTTACTGTGCAAGTATTGAAAATTTTTAAAACGTTTGCGCAGCCTCGGCTGAAAATTTTTCAGCCACCTACCACGCATAGTAACTTCTTTTCTCCTATAAATAGCTTGCTCAGCTGAATAGAAAAATCACACCTAAAACATAGAATTTTTCTATAAGAATTTTATGAGTTTTCTCTGAGAATAGTAAGGTTATTTTGAGAGTTTGAAAGCCAAAAGGAGTGCAGGAATTTTTCAAGTAAGTCTTTTATTAAAAAGTAGTAATTTCATAAATTCCTATTTTTCACGGTATTCACAAATCTTCCTTTAGAAGACTCTTCTTTGAGAAGATTCATTTTTAAAAGCTTTCTTTAGAAGATTTATTTTGGAATATTATTTTAAAAACTATTTAAAAGTAGTTATTTTATACTACAAAAATTATGTTAAATATATATAATTTTAAGAATTCATATTATACGAGTTATCATACACTTTGAAATTTATATGTGGTAATTACTAATTTTATTATAAATATATAGGTTGATCAATCTCATTTTTATCAATATCCAGTCACCAGATAAGGTAAGAAATGTCATTTTTTTTTACACTCTTGAACTTGCTACGGTAAGGGATATTATTTTCTTTCATACTCCTGAATCGAAACTTATTATGGAACTATTGCTTCTATAATTCCTGAAAATATTATATGTTCCATAATAGTTGAATTTCATTATTTCAACTGAACCTTCCTATTTTCTGAACATTTCTATCGAGCTGTAATCGTTATTCTGAACTGTGGAGCTTGAATATCATTTTTAAATTTCACTTCACATCATGTTGGCAATTTGGACATTATTTGAATCTGCACAAAGTAAACTTCCGATACCTATTGTTTATCCTGTTCTTCTATTCATCATTTGTATCACTGTTATTTATATTAATCATCAAGAATCAAGCTGTTGTGAATATCTGTGGCCGGGGGCACAGATGTGATATAATTGTTGAACAGATGATAGGTTAAAGGCGATATACTAGGTTAAAGGCGATACATCTGTTCGGTGTCTTTTATGGCACGTGGTGAATGTTCTCTTTGGCCCGTAGTGCAAAGATGAGCTGTTGATTGGTATGATTATGACCAAAGGCTGAATCTGGTATAATCATGACCGTTGGTGTTATATTGAATGTCTTTGGCCCGTAGTGCAAAGATGAACTGTTGATTGGTATGATTATGACCAAAGGCTGAATCTGGTATAATCATGACCGTTGGTGTTATATTGAATGTCTTTGGCCCGTAGTGCAAAGATGAACTGTTGATCTGCATGATTATGATCAAGAACTGTGAATTTTTATTATCATGACTAATGGTATTTCAGATGATAAAAGTTGATGATATTTTTACAAAAAAGAGAAGCGAGTGGACATTATAGTCTGCATTATTCTTCTAATAGATTGATCATTCCGCTGCTATTATTGATCTGAACGTTGTTTAAGAATTTAACTACAGTTTTTGATATAAACCTTGTAGTCTATTGTATTCTATCAAGAACTCAACTGTTGAAGGCTAATGATAATTTATTCGTCATTATCTTAGTCATGATATTTCTTACTGGGCTATTTGAGCTCACCCTTTCTTTTGTTCCATTGTTTTCAACAGGAGATGAGAACGTAACGGGGTCTAGCCGGGGGATGGAGTGAGAGTCCGAGAAATAGTTGTCTTAGTCTTCACGTGTTGTAAAATAGTGTGACAATAATAGTGAAGACTTAGTTGTGTATTATTATACACTGTATTGTTGTACGTTGTGCCTTGTTGTAATAATTTTGTTGTAGTCTTTTGACGACTCAAGTTTGGGCTGTGTGAGCCTAGATTTGGGGGCGTCACAAGGGACATTTAAGAGCAATGATACTAATTGTAATTATATAATCTCATATTCAAGTAACATACTTGAAGCTATATAATTCGTATCACTATTCTAAGGACTTTTATTATGCTAACATTTATATAACGCAGTAAATGAAATCATAATAAAATAACCCATTTATTCAATCAAATATAATATCAAAAATGTTAAGCAATTATATCAAATAATTAGCCTCTAGGGCATCAACTCTAACACAATGAGCCTACTTTTTTTTATTTTTTTTTTATTAAAGGAAGAGAATTCCAATTTGATTTCTCTTGCATAACATGGCTGAGATTTTAGGGGTAATATGATCATTTTCCAAGCTTCCCAGGGTTGACCTTATCATACATCATGCTTACATCGTCTGTAGTTTCCTCCGTATATTTTTTTATATTATTTTTGTATAATTTTTGTATAATTATCATATTTATATGGACTAACTAATTTAGTTAGTATTTAGATTATTTCTAACCAAATCAGTTCGTTTTTAACTAATTCTGTTAGATATTCGGTTAATTTCCAATCGAATTAATTAATTTTCAACTAAATTATTTAATTTAGTTGAATTATTTAGTTAGCCATCTTGTTTCAAGGTTAGGAAATTTTAAATTGAGTTCTCATAATTTTGATTTTGGAATATATTTTATTTTTTTATATTAACGCTATTCCGTAAAACGAAAAGTCAAAAAGACGAAAAACGTTTTCTCTGTGAATAGTGATTCCCGCTAATTTTTTAGGAAAAACTTTTATTGATTATTATGACTTTATATTTCATATAAACGCTACATTAAATATGAAAAGTCAAACAGACTTAAGACAGTTGACGGTTTTCATTCGATTACAACCTATATTAGGGTTTTAACTTTTTAGGGTTAGGATTTTGGTTTTTGACCTTGAATAACATCTTGATTTCTAATATGTGTTTAGGGTTAACTATATGAATTTAAAACACAAAATCATATCACACATATTACACACATTAAATCTCTAACACATAAGTTAGGTAAAAAATATTTAGGTCAATATTAATCATATATCACATAACTCAGGTTATAATTTCAACTTTTAATTATATACAATCATATCTTTGAGTTGTATTTCTTCTTTTAGATAGCTCAATGTTTATTCGAGCATTCGTTCTCTAGGTTTTGAATTGACAATCTTTAATTAGATCTTGTCAGATCATATTTGAAATATTTGGGATATTACATCCAATATCATTTAACACCCTCATTCAGATGTATAGTTCTGTGTCAATACAGTGTTAATGTTTAACAATTATAACCTTATATCAAAGTAAATATATAACGCAATATGATGATAATAAGATAATATCATTGATATAATATTTATTTACAAAATTTCAATTACTTGTTCGTAATATGAAAGTCATTATGACTGCATACAAAACATATAAAGGATAACAAATAAAATATATCATAGTCTACGCTTTATTCTTTCCTTTTCTCTTAGAGCCAGAGTTTTCTGGTTTTTAATGATGCCTTGGGGATCCCCTTACTGGCCACGGGCGGCCCCCGGTCGTTAATGAACAATCTTCTTATAAAATCTACAACATTATATAATACAATGCAGCTAAAAACTCAATAAATTTAAGCTTTTATAATATTTTCTTGAACTGCGTCTTAGAATCGAAATCTTTATACTGATCTTACAAACTCAGATCATTTATAAATCATGACCTAGTGTATTACAATTATTGTGAGTATACAAAAGCTCACACTTCAACAATGAGTCGCTATGACTATCTACCGTCTTCGCTTAACTAACCGAGTTCATAATTATTAGCACTCGTCTTAATGTATAACTTTTTTTCACTATCATTACAAGGTTTTAATCAAGAATAATACAAAGTTATAATTATCCCAACCTATTACATCAAGAGATTTAAACAATTATAACAACAAGGTTTTATAATCCAAAAATAACTTCAATTATTTCTTTTACGTTTATCGAGATCTTCAAATTTCTCGTACGTCGCTGAAAATGTTTGATTATTGCAAGAGTGAGCACGACGGCTCAATAAGTCTAACAGTTATCACATAACACATAGTTCACATTTAAATCATGTTTTATGCTCCATGTTTCGCATTTTATAAAGACATCATGCTTCTTATGCTTTGTATTTATTCAATTACTTCATGCTTACAATGCATCTCAATATTTACAAATTATATAATTCATATAACATATTGAATTTCATAATATCAATTGTTTATCAACTATTCACATCATATGACTGTACAAAGGCATTTTTAAAATCAGTTCGCACATACAACAAGTGCATGCATAAAAGTTTATACATATAGTAACGGGCTTGCAAGAACATCATATAATACTGAAAAACTTGCTTGATATGCTTCCTCGCTTACGCTTACACTTAAACTATTCAATTTACATAATTTGAAAAACCTAATATGATTATCTTTCAATTAGTAATGCATATAAGGATTCATTTATCATTCTCAAATAAATTGACTTGACAACACATAGTTCCTGTAACGCCCCCAAAATTCCCGCGCTTTCGATGCGGCGGACCTTGTGCGTTTATTTCGTACAACTATCGACTTAACCAATGATCCCATAATCATATTAGTTGAATTAGTCTTATTTTAGACTTTATTTTAGACTATACATTAAAAATTTCTCTTAACTTTGTCCCTGGATCTTAACTTGGTCTCAGTCTCATAAGTATACAAGTATCAACTTGTATTTCATCCGTATAAATGGATAACACCATATATAATAGTCTAATTTTAACCTTAAGATTTAAATATTCTATAACTTTACATGTTCCAACATCCACGGTATTAATTCATTAGGACGGCTCTTGGGAACAGAGAATCTCGCGGTGAATGTTTGTATCTTCACCCGTGATAAATGTTTGCATCTTTATCCGTGACAAATGGTTATATCTTTGTCCGGTGCAAAATTCTCTTTCCGTACAGAACATTACCCAACTAGTTAAAACCCTCATTCGAAACATATTTGTTTATAGTGATATCTCTTCATATCAATAATCCTACTTATATGGTATTCAGAATAGTAATAACGAGTTATACCTGGGTCCGAGGAACCTTAACGATGGATTTAACCAGTCAACATCGCTTAATCCTGTCTCGGATGTACATCACTCACAAGTTATTTACCGATCCTCATCCAGATAAGTAGATCATTATCAATACTATGTTAAGTCTTAAAAATTCTAGGTAATATCAAAATAAAGACATAACAACATTCTGATGATAATAATTTATATCATTCATTCAACATTCGGTTACATGTTTGTTTGTTCGTATTACAACAGTCATTATGACTTATACAAATACAAGTAATAAACATGAAAACCTAATCTACGCTTCATCTTTACGTTCATCTTTAATCTGCAAATAAGGTTTTATTCGCAAGAATGAGCACGACGGCTCAGCAAGTCTAACATACAACACATACGCAGTTTATGCTTTCATATAAACTTTAACATGCATTGACTGAACATAATTCTCCATTTAATATCACATATAACTCACGTTCCAATAATTTATATCACAGTGACACACAAAGTGTATAAATCATGTTCATACATCGTAAACATAACGCATAACAGTTAGAAGGCTTGTAAACATCAGTTAAAGACTTCACGTATCATCTATTGCATAATAACATGACATTATACATCTCATTTATCATTTTAATAATACTAAACAAGTAGCACATAGCAAGAGTTAGAAGACTTGCCTTAAAACCATTTTAGGGTTTTCCCGGAAAATCGTCAAACGCCTACAAAAAGGGTTACGCGACCCCGAACGTTAGTTTATCAAATTTTCCTTTTGATTAAGTCTTAGAATAACTTAATTAGACTATTTCCATAGGTGGAATTATTTGGAAAATTGGCTAACTCAAAAACTCATTTTTAAGCCACTTTTTAAAAAATAGGCAGCATGTTTGGCTGCTAGACCCCGGCTCGATCAAATGGCCACAACTTCTTCGTTTTAAAACATTTTTGAGTCGTTCAAAATTTCACGCGTTCGTAACTTTCGTATCTACAATTTTTATTCAGACCAAAGTTTGAGATTCCTTACTGATTTACACATATTTCCCAGTAATGGGACTGATCTAAAACTGATTCATATTTCTGACCTCTTTTACAGTGACAGCCGTAACTTTGTCATAAGAAAATATTTTTGAGTGATTCTTGAGTCTAAATTGCTTATAATTTCATGATCTACAACTTTTATTTAGATGACTAAGGCAGATTCAGAAATTAAATTTTCGAAAATTACCAAAAATATTCTGCTAGTATATTAGACTTAACTTTCTTTGATCCGATTGGTAAAACATGATACCTCAAGCATTAATTTGCTAAGATAACATGTTATAACACTCGGTATCACTTCATAACATAAAAATAACAAAATCATAAACCTACTTATATAAGATTTCATGACTTTTTCTCAAGAACACGAAGAACGAATCGAAGAACAAAGTTTCATCGTTCTTCGTTTCGACTACTAAAACTTGATGCCACAAGCATTATTTAGCAAGGCCATCATGTTTCATCATCCCATAACACTAAATTACCAAATCATAAACCTACTTATGTAGAAATTATGACTTTTGCTCAAGAACACACGAAGAACACGAAGAACGAAAAATTGTACATGGTAACGACTTATGTTCTTGAGCTTTTGGATTTCATACTTGAAATAATTTGAACATTATAACTGTTTACATATGTGATTATAACACTTTATAATTGACAAAATTTGGTCATTATAACGACTTGTTTACTTAATTATAACAATTTATAATAATACTTCAGAACATACGAAGAACACGGAGAACGGATAAACCGTACATGGCTACGACTTATGTTCTTGAGCCTCATCGAAAAAATAAAACTTTAAGCATAATAACGATTAAGAATCGTACCTTTTATTATTGCAAGCTTTAACTATTTCTTTGCAATCGATTCTTGTCTCACAAGAACTCTCTCTATATTTGCTCTTTAGCTTTCAAAAATGGTAAAGAACTAATGAACTTAAGCCTTTTATTTATAGGAAAACCAAGGGTCGGGGTAGTTTGGTCATTAGTTTAAAAGACCAAGGGCCTTTTAGTTTTTTCTCCCTAGCGCTTGCATCATCGCTTACATCACCCTTCTTCTAATTGGTCGATTCATTTTCCCTTGGATTTAGTTCCAAACAAATCGTGCTAGTTCTTTTTCAGTTAGTGTAATCGTGCTAGTTCTCCCTAGTTTAGTTACACTAACTTAGTTACACATAAACTAGTTTGATTTCAACTAATTAATTAAATAGTATAATACATTAGTATTTATACGTATTTCTTCCGTATAATACATCGTATAATATTCGTATTCTACTGGTATGATACCTCGTATTATTCTCGTATTAATCTCGTATAATCTTTCGTATAATCCTCGAATTATACATTACAATATACATTTATTATTCTCGTATTCCTTCCGTATTCGCTACGTATTCATCCCGTATACGTGAATAGTAATCTCCATAAATTATTTTGGGTAAAACTTTTGTTGGTCAAAATGCATCTACTGTCAATAAAAATGCTATTCAGGAATGTGAATTTTCAAAATTCGGAAGAAAATTTTCCAAATGAATAGTGTTTTACATGTTTTTCGAGTAAAACTTTTATTGGCTAAATAATATCTATACTTCATATAAATGCTATTTCTTGAAATACGATATATCAAAATATCGAAAAGAACAGTTAAAAAGACGACAAATATTTTCTCGTAAATCGTGACATTTTCGTCTTTTTCTCCAGAAAATTTTATTGATTCCCTGACATCTAAACCTCATATTAACACTATATCGTGAAATACAAGAAGTCCTACAGATGAAAGAAACAGTTAAACGAATGAAAAACGTCACCTCGTGAATAGTGTTTTTACACGTTTTTCGAGAAAAACTTTTATTGACTGTTACGTGTTTTCAAATCGTGGGAAGGTTGAATCTTGAAACGGAATGTCAATTTGACCTTCACATTTTGCTCAAGGGCCTAGGTTATTTCCTAGGGTATAGACCCTAGGGTTAGGGTTTAGGTTTTAACTCTTTTTCCAATTTAGGTTTTTGTCCTAAATTGACTTCTGATTTTTAATAAGTGTTAAGGTTAACTACTTGAACCAAAACACAAAATTCTACACATAGATAATTCATACAGCACATTTAAAAGCTCAATTCAAGTTTTACTAATCACATAACACATAGTTTAGGTTAAACAATTTAACCTCTTAGTTATATACGATCGTAGTTTCGAGTTGTATATATTCTTTCAGATAGCTCAAGGTATGCTTGAGCAATCAATCTTAGGTTTTGAATTGATAACCTTTGCTTAAATCTTATTAGATCACTTTGAAAATATTTGGGATATTACAGTTCCTTATTTACTAACTCATAAATTATAGGACAATATTATCACCCTTAGATAATATTTTAATTAACGACCAGTATTATTATACATTAATAATACCTCATTCAATTATAAACGTTATTAAGTATTGAACAATATCTTAATTAGTTACTAATATTATTAAGCCCTTAATAATATTCACCAAATTGCTAATATCATTAATCTTTTAATAATATTTCATCACTTGCTCTTATCATTAAATATATAATAATAATTTACTCCTTTAGTAATATTTAAAGACTTAAACAATTAAAATGTAAATTATTTAATCAAATTATTATTTCCTTAATCCATTCACTTTATTTATTAGTTAATTAAATAATTAATTTAATCAACTTTACTTGCTATTTATCATTGCATAAACAATTATCTTATTAACCTTATTTTTCTTTAATTATTATTTAATATCATTTAAATAATAATTAATTAATGAACTATCCCTATTTATTATTTAATATTAATTAAATAATAAATAATTATTATTAACTTTATCTCCCTTTAATTATTATTTAAATAATAATTAATTAACTAATTATCCTTTTTCCTTATTGAATATATCTCACTTTAATCATTGTTGTACAAAAATTAATTACGTATCTTGTTAACTATATTCCCCTTTAATTACAATTAGATCTCAATTTAATAATAATTAATTAATGAACTATACTTATTATTTAATGTTAATTAAATAATAAATTTACTAACATTTATCTCCTTTAATTATTATTTAAAGTCAAATAAATAATAATTAATTAAATATAACAACCTTACATATTACTTAAATTTCAGTTAAGTAATAAGTAACAAGTTTATTAATTTTAACCCTTCTTAATTATTATTTAATAATAATTAATTAATTATCTTTACTTATTATTTAATGTTAGTTCAATAATAAATAATTAGAATAATATTTAATATCAATTAATAATAATTCATTAATTATTACCCTTATTTATTATTTAATATTAAATAAATAATAAATAGATAATTTAATTACTTTTAATTCAAAATAAATTATTCTTAATTTCCTTTCTAAATAATTAATCATTGTTAATTATTATTTTAAATAATTAATTTCTTTAAATATTCTTAGTTTACATTATTTATTATTTAAAGTTTATTTAAATAATAAATAATTATTTTATTTGAGTCTCATATTAATTATATTAATATTTAAAATATTACCCGACCCGTTTAATTAATTAAAACTGACCCGAACCGACCCAAAGTTGAACCGGGCCAACACAGTAGTAGCCGGGGAGCCCAAGGGGGCTTAAACAAGAGCCTAGACGCTTGCCTTTTAGGATTTCTTGCAATGTGCAGTTTTGTTTTTCTGATTTTTCATCTCATTTGCACAAACCTCAACTCCTTTACACAAACCTGAATAAAATGAAATCTACAAATTCAAATAACCTCAAATTAGCCTTGTTGGATTTGTATCTTCTTGAACTATAAGATTCCATCATTGAAATATATTTTTGGACATGTTTTGATCACAAAAAATGGGCTTAAAGTGGACTATTGTGTTTAGGATTTTGATAATGAGCTTTTTTGGTTCCAAAAATCATAACTCACTCATTTCAAAACCTTTAGAAGTGATTCCAACTAGGTTTTACTCTTAGCTTACATATATAACATGTGAAGAAAGAAAATCACACATATGGCATATATGTTTCAAAATGTAGAGCTTCGAATCACATGTTCGATTCCGTCGGCAGAAATCGTTTTCATGCTTTTTACTAATTTTTTTTATAATAAATGCACACCAATACACATGTTAAATCCATTGAGCCCTATATTTACTAATCTAGCGTAGATATAAATATTTAGAGCTTTGAAAATAAGTTTTTTACCATAGAAATCACATAAACCACAAGAAAATGTTGAAAACTAGGGTTTTGAAAGCTTTTATATCTCTTGGGCTTGTGTGCACTTTTTCTTGCCTTTCCAAAGTAGAAGATAAAGTTGTATGTCCTTCAAGACACCTCTTAGCTGTTGTGCACTACCTCTCCTTAGCCTCCTTTGATGTAATATTTACATAACATCTCAAGAACACTAAGTGTTTTTCTCTTTAACTTGCTCTCTCTTTTTCTCTCTTCAAGATATCCAAATGAACTAAACTCTAGCATACAAGGGAGATGCTCTTATTTATAAAAGTTAGCTAAGTGCACTTAGGCTCCATTAATCCACTAACATAGTTGATTAAGGCTAATTAAGCAAGCAAACACACTTCCATAATTTGAAAGGATTTGATGGGGCTTGAGAGTGATTTGTGGGATTAAGTGTTCTATGCACATTTTGAGCCTTGAACCCTCTTAGGGCCCCTCCCCAAGTTGGCCAGTCAATCCACTTTTTCCCAACCATTTTCCATTTATTTTTCCCTTGTGTGTGTGTGTGTGTGTGTGTGTGTGTGTGTGTGTATATCACCCTTGCATTGATTTGGGCCACTAGTTTGGATATTTGCATAATTTCTTTGGGCTAATTTAATTTTCCTAGCATTGGATTTGCTAATTTGATTGATTTAGCTACCATTTAATCCATTTGGGCTCCTTATTTAATTACATGACAAATTATAAGTCCACTTAAAATTTAAATTGGATTGGACTTGTTAAATAAACCAATTGGGCTAGTCCACTATTAATAAAATTCCTAGTTGAACTATAAATTATTATTATTAATATTTCACACATTAATATTAATTAATAGCCACATTAATCAATTTACATAATCCAATTAGATTTGCTAGAAATCAAGTTAATTGAATTATTACATAACTTAATAATCTTATCAATGTTTTGATATTAAATACCCTAGGTTAATCCATTAATTCAAATAACTCATTAAGTGGACCTTAAATTATTTGCCACATAAGTAAGTAAATCACACAATGATTTAATTTAATCGCACAAAAATTTAATTCATCAATAATTAATTTTATTAATATCAGTTAGAATATTCATGGTCGTTACATTTTTATCATTGTTTGCAAATAAGAGTTTATTCGCAAGAGTGAGCAAACAATTACTCAACAAGTATAAATACATAGCATATTGAACTCACACCGATATGGATTTAAATGAATCATAGATCAACAAAAAGATATCACAAATATTTTAACATAGTAAAGCTGTAACGACCCCGAAATTCGACCCATATTTTTACCTTAAATTTTGTATTTATGATACATTATCTTTCTTATGTCCAAATTTCGGTTCGTTAATATATCTTTAACCACCTTAATTGATCCATTATCTGATATTTAAAATCATCAATTATCAAAATTCTCATATAAATTTTTTTCTTTTTCTCCATCATTGTATTAAAATATTTGTATATTTAAAATCCTTACATTCTGGATCCTAGTCCCTGGATCGTAACCTTTACTTTTTCTTTCCTTCATGTACCATAAAGTTCAACATTTAATTTTAATGTTGATTATATTTCCACAATTATCCTTTATTTAAAAATTCATAATTAACCATAGCGTAATTCTCTATCGTAACATTTATCTCATACATTTACAGTTCATAATTTAATTTTACTCATTCTGTCTGGATTCGACATATCCGTACATACATAACATCTATAGAACTTAGCACATGTATCCACATTGAATGAAAAATATAACGACAACATTTCCCCACCTTCTAGGCAATTCATCTCTAATTTAATCCAGTATTCTTGAAATTTATTTCATTGCCTGCAAAAATGTTTATTAAGCAAGTAATGAGCACAACGGCTCAGCAAGTTCAACAGTTTATATTTCACGTAGCACATACCTTAACATGCTTGGTGTGTGTCATATATCATGTGCTTGTGCTTCAAATATAGCAATATATCTCATATCGTTGCACAAAGAACACATTGTGGTCATATTAAACACGTATCACATAGCACATAATTTGTACGTATTTAAAACAAGAATTTCATATCATAATAATTCAACATTTAACATAAAAGGGACTGAAGAACTTGCCTGGTGTCCAGTTATTTAAATTGATAGCTCAAACTCTTAACTCGATCAACCTATGATCATAAAATAATCAAATAATAATTATTTAACTCCTTATGATATTAATTTAATTAATTAATATCATCTCTAGGCCAATTATTAATTTATATGGCCAACTATAATAACCTCATTCCTTAAAATATTAGCATAACTTAATATTTAATACCTTCACTACGGACAACCCGGCTCATTGAGTAAAATTTAGCATATTTGGTTGTCCGAAAATTTTATTTATTCATTTTCTAACATTTAAACTCATTAGATTAATATTTAAAATATTTAAATATTAATCCCCAATATTTAATATTTTTACAAAAATATTAAATTTAATGCCCAATCATCATTTCTATATTTTTAGTATTTTTCTATAATTTTCTATGATTTTTAAACAATTTTTAAACATTTATTTCAATTAAAACTAATTCTGGGGGCATTTTGGTAATTTCCGCGCCCATAGGGACATAACCGGTATTTTCTAAAAAGACTGGGGGCATAACCGTAAATTCAGTAACGTTAGGGACAAAATCGGAATTAATCGAAAAGTCCAGGGACATTTTCGTACTTTCCGCGCTCCTAGGGACACGCTGGGTATTCACCGGAAAGGACAGGGGCATTTTAGTCATTTCGCCCAAAACGCGGTCGCGCATTGCGCGGCCCATCCTGGTTGATCCAAAACGACGTCGTTTGGTGGCCTGTTCCGGAAACTTCTACCGCGCGTCGCGCGGCACGCCCTTACTGCCCAAAACGGCGTCGTTTTTGGCCCTGTGACACTTTCAGCCGCGCGCAATGCGCGGCCCTGTCCAGTTTTCTTTCTTCTTCCCGCACAGTGAACCAACCATGAATAATTAACCAAAAAATCCAAATCTCTTCACAATTTTTACAACATAACACATCCAAAAATCATATTATTCATAACTATTCATCCAAAAATTGTTGGGAATAATTTTCTTAATTATTAACTAATTTTCTACAAAATTATTTTATCACTAATAAATATAAAATAAATCAAACAAATTAATTTATACCTTCTAAAATACATTCCTTGAAGCTTAAAATTCATCCTCATGATGGCTCCAATATCTTCTTTTCCTTCTTGTAGCCATGGTGGTCGGTGGTGGCTAGGATTGATGGTATTCGGTTGGAGAAGGAGAGAAGCATGTTTTGTTTTTCTTGCTTTTTCCCTTTTATTTCCTTCTTCCTTCATATATATATATATATATGTAAACCATATATTTGCATGAAATGTTTTTAAATCCCTCTTAAGTCCACCGCCTTACACGCCAACCAACTTAGAAAATTCTCGGACGTTCCAAATAGCATGCAAACTTTATTTAATACATTATATAATTATTTTGTATAATAAATATTTTATATAATATATAAAATATTTATTTTAATTTACCAAAAATCATAACATGATTTATAAATAATTTTAATACCTCTTTTGGGTACTTTACTTGACAAATTTTGGACACGCATAACTCCATGTATGTAATTATTTGAGGTAATTTCCATCTCCAAAAATCATAAAATAATTCATAGGACATATAAAAATTATTTTTCATAATTTTTCACTTCGTTACTTGTACATCATGTTACACTAACATGTTCCCGTTTCCGAAATATTATTCTTCATAAACGTCATAATAATTTCATTATACATAAACATAATTTTTATTAACTTAAAATATTCCTTTTTCTTATTTATTATTCAATTTCTTTAATATTCATATTAATTTCTTTATATATAAATTATATAATTTAATATTATATAATTTATATAATTACATTATTCTTTTAAATAATTTCTTAATCTCCTCCAACTTTATTCCATTTAATCGCCTTATATAAATTACATAATTATTCTTATATAATTTATATAATTATTATTTTCTTTATACCTTATTTTAATTTCCTTATATAAATTATATAATTATTATTATATAATTTATATAATTACCTTTCCTTCTCGATTAATTTTCTAAATTTCTTCCAAAATTCTTGATAAACTCTAAAATCGATAACTACAATTTTACAAACTTCCTCATCAGTTTTCCATAAATTCTTGGATTAATTTAATTATTAATCCCTTAATTTTTATAATTAATGAAATTTATAATTTTATCAATTAAACATAACACACATATATAAATGTATATATATAAATATATACATATCTAACTCCTGCATTTCACATTACCACATAGCCTTAATTTAATTATAATTTCTGCATTTTCATAATAATTTAATTGTACAATTTATTGTATCCTTACCTGACATTCTTTTATTCCTCATAAATTGTTTTTAAACAATTTATTTACACTTCAATTATTTTAATTTCAACAAAATTTCATAGTAATCTCTGCACAGATTTAATTTATTAATTAAATCACATCACATACCTTAAATCACATAATATAATAATTAATTTAACAACCTTGATAATTTTATCAATTAAATTCCCATTTAATATTATTAAAGAAATCCTGGAAATTCGGATCCTCACAAAAGCTAAGTGATAATCTAACCAAGAACTAATATTCGTTCGTCTTTTGGCTCAAAACTCTCAATGGATATCTATAGAGGATCAACCTAACAATATCCTACGTTATGCATTATATACACGACACTAAACTACTCATGAATAGTGTTTAAATTGGTTACCCAACACATCATATTTTCCCTAATAAATAAGGGTTGTTCATCTTAGTTTATTTTATATGCAGAGGTCGCCCTAAAACAACTTGGATTGACTAAAAAGCTCATACAAAAAATTATCAAAATTTAGTACTTCATGAATAAACATCCATTTATTAAGTTATGCCAAAATGAATAGCAATAACTTTATTTCAAAAATTGATAACACGTTGCACAAAGTGCATAAAAAATAGTGTACAAAACATGTAATCAAAAGTTAGATGGAAGACTTGCCTCTTTCGTCTTTAAAGATTTAACACTTTAACTTATTTTGATCTTCGTATAGTCTATGTGGTGTACAAGGTTTTAACATACAATTAGTCATAACATGAATCATTTAAATTAATTCACTATAACTTAAAGTAGCATTCCCTCAAGTCAATCACATTTGATGTGATATACATATACTTTGTAATCTTATTTGATTTATTAACTAAAGTATTAAGGCATTTCTTTATTTATGGCTAATTGGTTGAAATTAGTTATATGAATAAACCCATAGTTTTGGAGCAATGCTTTTAGAATCATAATGTTGATTATGCTAATGAGATCTAAATTCAAAATAGCTCAAAACTAAAATGTTCCTAATTGTGAGATCACTAAAATGGGGATTAGTAAATCCGGATAGATTGGTACATACTATGTTTACTCTTATGAAGAGGATGATTGATCTCATAATCATTTGTGTAGAAACTAAAGCAAATATATAGGTGCTTATTAGAGAATAAGTTCACTGAACGTGACTCGCTCAATGAATACCTAATGGAGTTTTATTTGACTGTCAATAGGAGTTCCTTTTATGATAGTAGTATAAGTGATCCTTGGACTTGTGATCATCATAGTACCTTATGTATGAAGAGTTATATTTTTGCATATTCTTTAAGACCTTTAGGGTATATCAAATGGTATAATTGAGTGTAATAAGTTATACATGGAGGTAGGCGCATGGTCAAAAAATGATCTACCACTTCTAGTAAACGAAGAGAATGTTCTATGTAATTCGATAAATGACAATTAGAAATTCTTGGCCAATGTGGAATGAAAATAAGAATAGAGTTTCTAATTTACATTAAAGTTGTACATTTGAGAATTGAAATGTATATGATCAAATAAAATAAGACTTGACAATAATTTCATGTCTTATATTTGATTGGAACATTGTGTGGTAGAAAGATTGAATTGTGCGGTAACTATTCGCTGAAAGATTCTTTTATGATTAAATATTAAAATTTATATTATCTAGAAAGTTATTGATCGCTAAGGGGGTTTACCCTTATTGTGGAATAAATATTATTTATTAAATAAATTAAATAGTTTAATTCATTTATATAAATAAGATTAGAATTGTTCTAATTAATTTATTCTACAACCGGTTTAATATGGAGAACCTAAAGGGTCATACCACAAAAGGGTAATATTTATTTTAAAAGGGGATGGAATAATAATAATAATAATAATAAATTAAGTATATTTAATTTATATTATGGTGATATAAAAATTAAATAGCTTAATATTTATAATTTAGTATTTTAAAAATACTAATTATAAATTAATAAAAGGAGTCTTATTATTATTATTATTATTATTATTATTATTATTATTATTATTATTATTATTATTATTATTATTATTATTATTATTATTATTATTTAGTTCCTAAATGGTTTAGGAATTAATAAATAAATAGTAGTATTATTATAAATAATTAAGTTATTAAATGGTTTAGGAATTATAATTATAATAATTAATTATGTTACTAAATGGTTTAGTGATTAATTAATAAAAAGTACTCTCATTATTAAATTATTAAGTTTCTAAATGGTTTAAGAATTGTAATTAATTAATTTAATTTCTAATTAGATTGAAAATTAAATTAAAACCCTAATCCTATATATTTTAGGATGGTTATCGATATCTATAAATAAGAGAAGTCTTATTATGAATTAATGTTACATACTCTTTCACAAGAACTAAGAGAGTACTTCATAATTTTTTACATATAAGGAAATAGAGAGAGAGAGAGAGAGAGAGAGAAAGAGGGAGAGAGAGAATTTATATATATATTGGATTTTAAATTCATAAAATGGATATTTTTTGTATTAATATATATGTTGACATTTATGATATTACAAATGAATTGATTATAGATTGTCGACCAATATGATTAGATTTATTTTATGTGGATGCATTGAATGAATGATTTTTAATAAATGGGGTCTGCGTAGCTCGTCTTTCTCTAATTTTTTATTTTAAATTATATCTCTCTCCTATGTACTTTTCCTTGACTGCGATCAAGGTTTTTATGTAATGTAAATAGTTTGTTGTAATGACCATGAATTTCATTAGTCATTGTAATTATAATTAATAAATAATTAGCAATGAATTTAAAATTTTTGATACTAATTAATTGTGCATTAGATAATTAAATAAATGTACTTATGTATGTGTATAATTATTTAAAGAATTAAAGCAAGGTGTATAATTAATTAAAACAAATCTAATTGGATTATATTTTAAATCCAAATGAGTTGTTAAACTAGGTCAAAGATATTAACCTGGTAGCCCATGTAATTAATTTAATTATTAGCCCATGTAATTAATTTAACAAGCCCAATTCTTATTTTAATTAAAGGTAGCATAGTTATTTAAATGCTAGACCAATGTGTTATTTAAATTGAGCCCAAACCAATTCAATGGATGAGCCCAATATATTTAATCCTAAGGTCCAATATGGAGCCCGATAGGAAGTCAAAAAATGGTCAACATTGTTACATATATGAATATATATATATATATATATATAATTAAATCATTAAAAATAAATCAAAAATGGGTGATTAAATCCCATTTTTGCTGAGATTTTAGGGGACCCACTTGGGGTTGCTTGATTTTGTAAATTGCTTCCTTCACACACTAGATCAAAGTGGTTCACCAACTCATGTCACTCAACTTGTCATTCACCTAGTCAATCCATTAAACAGTAATCCAACTTAAGCCTTAGTT
This sequence comes from Hedera helix, assembly GCA_947179155.2. NCBI lineage: Eukaryota > Viridiplantae > Streptophyta > Magnoliopsida > Apiales > Araliaceae > Hedera > Hedera helix. The sequence continues at coordinate 9,988,728 of OX359273.1, read as the reverse complement.
AAACTATGTTGGTGAATTAAGAGATGTTAATAAAGGATTAGCAATTGACTATAAATAAGATGCTCCACACTTGAGTCAAGCTTGCTGGTTCATTTGCTAGAGAATTAAAGAGAGAAACTAGAGAGCTTTTGAGAGAAAAGTGAGAAACACTTGAGAGTTGTGAGAAGAAAGCTAGAGCTTGAGCTTGGTGGATGACACAAAGCTTCACCACTTACTTTGGTAGAAGAAGAAAAAGAGCCTTCAAGATCACAAGGTTTAAAAGTGCTCTAACTTCTCTTAAATTTCATTTTTGTAGTTTAGAATGATTTTTAACTGTTAAAATTTATTTTTAACCGATCAAAACTCGTTTTGATGTGCTAGAAGTATTTAACTATGTAATATATGTATATTCATGGTATGATGTATTTATATCATGTTTTGGTATGTGTAAATTGTATAAAAATGCAAGAAATGCTCATATTGATTTTTACCGGTGAAACTTAACTAAGCATGTTGTATTTTAAAATTTATAAGTTAGAAATTGGATTTTTATGACTAGAAAGTTAGATACATGAGTTTTAAGGAAAACTCAACTTGTATCTTTCAAAAATATAGAAAAACAAAGAAGTTATGGATTTTACAGCAACATAGGTCATTTTTAAACCCTAGATGGTTCAATCTTAATTTTTCTTGTCAAAACGTTTTCAAAAATGTGATTGAACCATAAAATGTTGTAAAACAAGAAGTTAGGAAGATAAAAACACTGTGTTGGTGTCATTTGAATGTATAGATGTTATTTTGTTCAAGTTTGAATCAATAAAACCAAGGATTTGTGAAGTTAGATATCACTTTGTCCTTGTGAGCAGTTTTTAGCCCAGTTCCGTTTGGAATTTGGATTTGTGATCTCAAGAGAAGTTGTAGAGGGGGAAATTCTGATGAGAATGGACTCAAGAATCACCCTAAAATATATTGAAATGAATAAGTTATGGCAGTTTTAGTAAAAGAGGTCTGGACAGCCAAAACGAGCGCCACCAACACTCGGACCTTCTACGTTGAGAGTCCCCGACTCTATAATAAGCCCCTGGACTTTTCGGGAAATGCCGGCTGTGTCCCTAAGGGCACGGAAATTACCATATTGCCCCAAGAAATTAGTTTTAATTGAAATAAATATTTAAAAATTATTTTAAAATTATAGAAAATTATAGAAAAATACTAAAAATATAGAAATGATGTTTGTGCATTAAATTTAATATTTTTGTAAAAATATTAAATATTGGAGATTAATATTTAAATATTTTAAATATTAATCTATTAAGTTTAAAAGTTAAAAAATGGTTAAATAAAGTTTTCGGACAATCAGAAATGTTAAAATTTGTCCGATTAGCCAGTTTATCCGAAGTGAAAGAGTTGATATTAAGTTATATTAATATTTAAGGGACAAAGTTAATATAATTAATCATATAAATTAATAATTGGCCCATAGATGATATTAATTAAGTAAATTAATATCATAAAGAGATAAATAATTATTATTTGATTATTTTATGATCATAGGTTGATCGAGTTAAGGGTTGAGCTATCAATTCAAATAAATGAACGCAAACCAAGGCATGTTCCTCAATACTTTGATTATCTGATATGATATGTTAATTTCGTTTAAATGCATATAAATTATGTGTTATGTGATATGTGGATAATATGACAACTATGTGTAATTTGTGCAATGATGTGATATATATTTCTATAGTAGAAGCACAAGCACATGACGTATGACACACACCGAGCATGTTAAGGTATGTGCTACGTGAAGCATAAACTGTTGAACTTGCTGAGCCGTTGTGCTCATTACTTGCTTAAAATAAACTTTTGCAGGTAAAGAAATAAATTTCAAGAATATCAGATTATATTAGAGACGGGTCGCTCTAGAAGGTTGTGAATATAAATGTTATATTTTCAGTAGTATAACTCAATGTGGGTAAATTGCCAAGTTTCCTTTGATGTGTTGTATGTACATATAAATTGGATTTGAATATGATGAGTAAAGTTTAAATTGTGAACTGTGATAGTTCAAATTAGTGGTTACGGTAAAAGGTAATATATGTTTAATGATGAATGATGGAATAAAGAATAAAGAATAATGGTGTAGTTATAATCAACATTAAAATTTTGAATGTTGAGTTTTGTGATACAAGAAAGAAAAGTAAAAGTAAAGGTTGCGATCCAGGGACTAGGATCGAAATGAAAGGATTTTAAATATCCAATTATTTTAATACAACGATTGAATTAAGAAAGAAAAAAAATTATTGAAAAATTCTGTAATCGATAATTTAAAATCAATTAATGGATTAATTAAGGTGATTAAAGATTTATTAACGGACCGAAATTCGGACGTTAAAGAAATAATGTATAATAAATACGAAGTTTAAGGGAATAAAGTGGGTCGAATTTCGGGGTCGTTACAGTTGGTATCAGAGCCAGAGGTTATAAACCTTAGGAAAATGATGCTTTAGGCTATAACCTGAAGTAAGAAAGAGTATGGTTAGTTGAGTGTTCTGAAAACTCAAGTGTATGGTAAACTCGTGACTCATAATTATATGGTGGAGCCCCTTTAGCGAATGGGCGACTATGGCCTGACTAGGATAAGCTCCTCAACCATATGATTATGGTAAGTTCCTGAGTCAAAATACGTGATAAGTTTGATGAATATGGGAGAAATTAGAGAGCAAGTTAAGAAATATTGACTGAGGTTAAGGAAATCAAAAAGATATAAGATTATAAGGAAGAGATAAAGATGTTAAGAAAGATTTGAATGGAGGTAACGAATTGAGAAAATTCATAAGTTTAATTAAAAATATATTTGAAGGAATAATTGAAAAGATTCAAAGATGAATCTTAAAGAAAATCAGGGGACACCTGATTCAAGTAATAAAGATGACAAGGTAATCTAAAAAGTACAAAAAGAGATCATAATAACATGATCAAGAATGGTAAAAGGATCGTACTACGATACGATCACAAGATAAAGAAAAATGAATAAGGAATGGATTGTAAAGCAAGGTCATGATGGGATCAAGTGAGAATGTGAAATAATAGAAAGACCTGTTAATGGTCAACCAAGTATAGCTTGATGTTATAAAGAGATATGGTACTATAAAATAGTACAAGAAGAATTCAGAGAATGATGAGACATGAATGATAAAGGTTATGATAAGGGGGTAGAAAGTTTGGGTACGAAATTTCAATTGAGGACTCACGTGGTGATTGAGTTACACGATCCTTTGTATGGGCAGGGGATTTGTGTTTACTTAGTTACTATGTGATAATCATTGAAATGTTAGAGGCGCGCTAATGGTTTTAATAAATAGATAATATTAAGTTAGGCATGAGTTCTTAAAACTCATGCATATGGTAAGTCCATGACTCATAATTGTATGGTATGTTTGAGCCCCTCAGCATATGGATAGTCTTTGATTTGTTCTCAGACTACGTATTGCTAGGACAAGCTCCTAAACTCATATTCTTGTGGTAAGTTCCTGGACTCATAATGTGTGGCAAGTTTGATGAACTATACGGGGGTATAGAAAAATTGGAGTACTTAAAAAAGTTTAATATGATAAATAATAATAGTCCTAGTAATAAAATTAATAATTAAATGAAGAAGCAGAAAGTGAATGTTAGGGAATTTAGGATATTCCCACTCTTTAAGCTTTGCTAGACTTCGAAATTTTTGGCCTCAAGTTAATTTGGCACGAATGTGTTTTAAAAATACAGATGAATTTTCTTAAGCGATTTAAAAAGTGTCTATGCTACTTGTTTCGGCTAGACAAAAATATTTTAACATCAAAATGTATTTCAAAAGAATCATCCATGCACCTTTTAGCCCGGTGTAGATGTGATGAATGACGGAATGCTCAACGTGTTGTTGAGACGGTGCGGTATTATTTCGTCATAAGGTGATTCGACACCATAAAGTATGGTGTAGGAATTATTAACGACGGAATTATCAACGTACTATCAAGATGATGTGGTAACATGAAGTCATAAATGATTTTGATTTATAAAAGTATGTCAAAGCTATAAGTCATTGCCATTTGACTCGGCGAGACGTTTTGAAAAGTTTTGACATGATGAATATTTTAAAATTTCTGCGGATTATAAATTGTTAAAAGAAAGTCTATGCTAATTGATCTGGCTAGACAAGCGTTGAAGAAATATAAGTCTGAGCTATTGATTCAGCTAGACAAAATTTGAAATAAATGCATTGAATTCATATTCTTTGAAAGTTATACCAAATCAAATTATTTTCGAATGAATTCTAAGGCTGAGATGAACAAAAAGATTAAGAATATTGCAGGTTGATCGAATGGTCACCTGACATATCAAGACATAGGCATTGCAGACTGATCATCTGACGTGCTAATGTATGGTGAAACATCCATCACTTTAATGACAGATTGATTCACTGTCAGGGTTTGCAGTATGAAGTACTCGGGGAGCGATGTACTGTAAACCGAGATAAATGTTCATTCAGCATAGCATGAAAGTTTTTCCAAAATAAAATTTTGAAATTCCTCTATTCGTATAAAGATTGGAGGGTAGGATGGGGTAGTATTTTATAAATGTGAGCATTAAGGAAAGTAATAATTGTGAAGTAAAGAAATTATGAAATGTGGTGGATTAGAAAATTGCAGTGTGCAATAACTACGAGAAAGGGAGGAAATAAAGATAGGTGGAATAAATGTAAAGAAATTGTGAAGTATGAGTACATAGAAATTTCGAGGACGAAATTTTATGAAGGAGGGGTGAATGTGACACCCAGGATTTTTGAAATAATTTTAAATAAGGGGCATGATGAATTAAGTAAATGTTAGTGTTTAAAACCTAGTGTTGAATGATAGAAATATTAAGGAATGATTTATGAAGTGAAAAAGAAGATTTATATGAATTAAGAAAAGAAGGATAAATGTGTAGAGTGCAAATGATGTGTAATAAAGAGTAAGCAATAAGTTGATTGAGTAAAGGTAAGTATATGATTAAATAAAGGAAATTTTCAGAGAATGAGAAATCAAAGAAATTATGAATTGAGTAAGAATTGAATATTCTAACAGTAATGACCATTATGGGATTATCCATGTGAATTATGGAAATTAAAGAGGTAAATGTGAATATTATGGATTTAGTTGTTATTCATCAAGATAAAGGTATAATAAGGTGCAATAAATAATATACGTATGATTATTACGGCAAATATGATTCCGAGGACGGAATCCTATTAAGGGGGAAAAAATGTGAGGATCCGAATTTTCAGGATTTTATTAATAATATTAAATGAGAATTTAATTGATAAAATTATCGAGATTATTAAATTAATTATTATTTTATGTAGTTTATGGTATGTGATGAGATTTAATTAGTAAATTAAATATGTGCAGAGATTATGATAAATTGTATTGAATTTAAGTAATTGAAAAGTAAATAAATTGTTTAAATTCAATTTATAAAGAATAAGAGAAATTTCAGGTAAATGTACAATAAATTGTACAATTAAATTATTATGAAAATGCAGAAATTATGATTTAATGGAGGTTATGTGGTAATGTGAAATATATTAAATTAGATATGTATATATATACATTTGTGTGTGTGTGTGTATATATATATATATATATATATATATATATATATATATATATATATATATATATATATGTTTAAGTGATAATTATAAATGTTATTAATTATGAAAATTAAGGGATTAATAATTAAATTAATCCAATTTTAAATGAAAAGCAAATGAGCAAGTTAATAAAATTGTATTTATTGATTTTAGATTTAATTAAGAATTATGGCGGAAATTTAGAAATTGATTGAGAAGAAATATAATTATATAAATTATATAATAATAAATTATATAATTTATATAAGAAAATTAAACTGATGTATAAAGGAAATTATAATTATATAAATTATATAAGGATAATTATATAATTTATATAAGAATATTAAAATAATGAGAGAATTAATGAATGTATAATTATTGGTTATATAATTAATTAATAATTATGGAGAAATTTAAGAAATTATTTAAAAGGAGAATGTAATTATATAAATTATATAATATTAAATTATATAATTTATATATAAAGAAATTAATGTGAAAGGTAAAGAAATGAAAATAAATGAGAAAAAGAAAAGTTTTAATTTATTAGAAATTATATTTATGTATAATGGAATTATTATGACTTTTATGAGGGATAATATTTTAAAAACGTGAACATGTTAATGTAATATGATGTCCAAGTAACGAAGTGAAAAATTACGAGAAATAAGTTTTATATGTTATACGTATTATTTTATGATTTTTGGAGGTATAAATTACCTCATATAATTACACGCATGTCATTATGCATGTACAAAATTTGTCAAGAAAAGTACTCAAAAGAGATATTAATATTACTTATAAATCATATTATGATTTTTAGTAAATTAAAATAAATATTTTATATGTTATATAAAATATTTATTACACGAAACAATTATATAATGTACAAAAATACTTCATTTTAGCATGATTCTTGGAATAATCCGGAAGTTTCAAGTTGCATGAAGGGCGGTGGAATTTTTTTGTTATGTGCCAACGTGGTGACTGATTGTGGCTATAAAAGAATAGTAAGAAGGCAAGCAAAAGAAGAAAAGAAAAAGGAAAAAGAAAAGGCAAGAAAAACACACAAAACTTCTCTCTTTCCCTTCTCCACCGTAGCAACCATCTCCACCACCGAACCACCATGACACCAAGAGGGAGAAGAAAGGAATTATTTGATGTCATCAAGGAAGAATTTTAAGCATTTGAAAGGTATAAATACTAATTTATATGATTTATTATGTATTTTTGGTAATAAATTAATGTTGTAGAAAAATTATAAATAATTAGAATAATTATTCTAAATAATTATTTGATGTATATGTATGAATTATACAATTTTTGGAATAATTTTGTGGTGAAAAAGTGGTTTAAAAATGGTGGATTTTGGAAAGTTGGTACACTGTTTACACTGGAAGAAAAGAAGAAACAGTGGCCCGTGCATGGTGCGGGCGTATTTTTTCGGTAACAGGCGACGAAACGGCGTTTTGGAGCCGGGGAGGAAGGGTTGCGCCTTGTGCGGCGGAAGTTTTCGGAACCGGCCAAGGAACGACGTCGTTTTGGACGCGCAATAGGGATGGTTCGCGCAATGCGCGGCTGCGGTTTAGGGGCGAAATGACGGTTTTGCCCCCGAACTTTTCTAGAAAGGACCGGCGTGTCATTTAGCCACGTAAAATGATGGTTAAGCCCCTGAACTTTCCGAAAAATGACCAGCGTGTTCCCAGGGCCGCGAAAATTACAAAAATGCCCCTGGACTTTCCGAGAAATGCCGGTTGTGTCCCTAAGGGCGCGGAAATTACCATATTGCCCCCAGAAATTAGTTTTAATTGAAATAAATGTTTAAAAATGATAGAAAATTATAGAAAAATATAGAAATGATGTTTGAGCATTAAATTTAATATTTTTGTAAAAATATTAAATATTGGAGATTAATATTTAAATATTTTAAATATTAATCTATTAAGTTTAAAAGTTAAAAAATGGTTAAATAAAGTTTTCGGACAATCAGAAATGTTAAAATTTGTCCGATGAGCCAAGTTATCCAAAGTGAAGGAGTTGATATTAAGTTATATTAATATTTAAGGGACGAGGTTAATATAATTAATCATATAAATTAATAATTGGCCCATAGATGATATTAATTAAGTAAATTAATATCATAAAGAGATAAATAATTATTATTTGATTATTTTATGATCATAGGTTGATCGAGTTAAGGGTTGAGCTATCAATTTAAATAAATGAACGCAAACCGAGGCAAGTTCCTCAGTACTTTGATTATCTGATATGATATGTTAATTTCGTTTAAATGCATATAAATTATGTGTTATGTGATATGTGGATAATATGACAACTATGTGTACTTTGTGCAATGATGTGATATATATTTCTATAGTAGAAGCACAAGCACATGACGTATGACACACACCGAGCATGTTAAGGTATGTGCTACGTGAAGCATAAACTGTTGAACTTGCTGAGCCGTTGTGCTCATTACTTGCTTAAAATAAAATTTTGCAGGTAAAGAAATAAATTTCAAGAATATCAGATTATATTAGAGACGGGTCGCTCTAGAAGGTTGTGAATATAAATGTTATATTTTCAGTAGTATAACTCAATGTGGGTAAATTGCCAAGTTTCCTTTGATGTGTTGTATGTACATATAAATTGGATTTAAATATGATGAGTAAAGTTTAAATTGTGAACTGTGATAGTTCAAATTAGTGGTTACGATAAAAGGTAATATATGTTTAATGATGAATGATGGAATAAAGAATAATGGTGTAGTTATAATCAACATTAAAATTTTAAATGTTGAGTTTTGTGATAAAAGAAAGAAAAGAAAAAGTAAAGGTTGCGATCCAGGGACTAGGATCGAAATGAAAGGATTTTAAATATCCAATTATTTTAATACAACGATTGAATTAAGAAAGAAAGAAAAATTATTGTAAAATTCGGTAATCGATAATTTAAAATCAATTAATGGATTAATTAAGGTGATTAAAGATTTATTAACGGACCGAAATTCAGACGTTAAGGAAATAATGTATAATAAATACGAAGTTTAAGGGAATAAAGTGGGTCGAATTTCGGGGTCGTTACAATATTTCAGCTAAGCCCGAATGCTCTAAATCAGACAAAGGCAAAAGGAAAGCGAATGCGTAGATTAGTAGATGCATGCTAGTTTTAAATTACTGTTATGTAATTACTGTGTAAATCTTTTGTATTTCCCTTAAGATATGTAATGTTACGATTAAGGTTAATAGACCTTGGGAAGTGTAGCCTTTTGATAAGGAACCTTTTGTATTATTCCGCGAAGTTTGAATACAATTTATATATTTCATTGTTGTTAAGTATTGTACAGTGAGAACTAGACCTGAGGTTAAAGAACTCGGATTTGGGGTCGTCACATTTGTAATATGATTAATTAGAATTATTTTAAAGAATTAGAGCCAATAAGCAAGGAGTACTTGAAGACTCGTTTGTGTTGGAGCCCGGGTTAAATATAATAGTTACATTTATGTATTTATTCTTGCTCATTGGGTTTGACCATTTGGTTTATTTGGTAGGTCGAATAAACCAAACTAGAATAAAGTTTATAATCAATCCAAGTATAATATAGTATTCTATATGTGCATGCTTATTTATTTATATTATATATTATCAAACATGTTTTGCATGTTAATTAATATGACTCATATTTTATATATATGTGTGTGCATGTGTTAAACAAGATGAGACAATTAATATTAACAAACCCCTTATGATGTAGAATAAATATTATTTATAAAAAGAATTAAAAAGTTTAATTCATGAATTAAAACAGTTTAATTCAACTGAATAAAATTAGAATGGTTCTAATTTATTTATTATACTACTCATAATATTCAGTTATAACGTTCAAAAATATTTATTAAAAATATCGAATGTCACCTTCTAGCATGGTAAATGTCACACCCCGAAATCCACTTGCTTACTTGGTCGAACTTCGTGCTGACTTGTACAACCTTATTAATTACATTCATTAACTTAAAGGTAAATTACGCAATAAGTTTCTATAAAAACTTGTAATATTATTAATTTGAATCGTGTTACAATTTCCAATATCTTAGTTTCTATAATTTCAATTACAAAAGTTATATAGACTTAAAATTTCACTACACAATATGAAGACGATAATAAATTATCTCTACATCAATTTCTTTACCTCCAAATATTTTCATTATACTTTCTTTGCTGAAATCTAGAAAGAAATTTGCAAGGATGAGCATTAGAATGCCCAACAAATCTAACAGATATATATATGACAAGAGAATCACATTTTCAAGATATATATATATATATATATATATAATAACTCGAAACAAGATTTCAGCGATTATCAATATAGTAAATTGAGTGGTTCACAACCCGTGAACTAATGAATTAGTTTCCTATTTCATTTACACTTCTACAAATGTCCAACCATATTTTGCCTGGAATTTACTGAGGTATTATATATGCGTTGAGCCCCATTTGTACCTTCAGTGTAGTTAGATAGGTTTCCTAACACATCTTAAACTCTTGCGCATTCAAGAGAGTTGTTGGGAAGCTGTCGTAGGCAACCAAAAACAAAATCTTACTTTGAAAAATAAATATTAATGTAGTAGTGAAAGTAAGAGTCGAACCCACATAGGGTGAATTGTTTTAATAAATTCTAATGTTTTCAAAAATATCTAATTAAATGGGGGATTTTGAATTATTAATTATCTAATTAAACTTCAAACAAATAAAACTAAATAATAAATAATAAAGATGAGATAAATCAATTAAAACAAATTTCAGTTCCTTAGTTCAGTATCTCCTTCTTTTAATCAACAAATTAATCAAGTTATTATTATCTTTTCCTTCAATTGAAATTAATAATCCTAGATAACCGATAATCGCCAAGCTACCCGAAATCCTCCTTAAATTATAAATCTAATGCAGCAATCGCTCACAAAAGACCCTAACTATCATACAACCTAGAACTATCAGTCTAGATTTAATATAACAGTTGCATTAAAAATTAGAAAATTAGATTATTCCAAGCAATAATCATAACATCGCAGATTATTTAACTTGCTATCTTGATAATCATAACAATATTCAAAAGTTTGTCCACAATCAAATATTATTAATTGCTACTTATGATCAGATAAAATATCGTTTGCTTAATATCAAATATTAATCTAGCATATGATAAATTATTGATTAACTTAACAAGCCCTTATCAAATTAATCAAGCAAATATCATAAAATAATTAAAACAGATTATCAAGAATAAATCTCATGCATGAATGAATAGATTATAAAACTCAATTAAAATATCAATTAAAAATAAGGTTCAACATCCCTTTAGAACTAAAAATAAAAACATAGCCTAACATGCTTCAAAATAATCTCTACTAGTTGAAAAGCTCTCTCCAAGAAACTAGAAGAAAGATCTCCCAAAAACTTGCAATGAATAATGAGATATTGACCCTCTATTTATAGGCATCTAACTTGTCCAAACCCTAATAGGATTTACAATTTAAAATAAAAGAAAAATAAAATAATTATTATCCTAATCCTAGTTGGAATTAAAATCTAATTTGGAATCAAAAAGTAGCAAAATTCGAGAATAATCCCGTTGCTGGCCAATTTTTGTGTTGCCAAACACGCTTTTAACACGCTAGCTTTGACGGGTCAACACGCCAACCGCGCCTGTGACGTCAGCATGCACCGCTGCGCATTGCACGGAAGCTTTCTTCACCCGGACGCCAAACGACGTCGTTCCAGCTTCGTCTGTTTCTTTGCTACGCGCGCATGGCGCGACGTGTTGCTGCTTCTTATAAAACGGCACCGTTTCTTCTGTTGCTCTCTGCTATCCCCGCGCATTGCGCGCAAGTCAGCTTTCCGAATAATTACCATTATGCCACCAAATTCTTGCAGAATTTACAGATTTGCCCCAAGCTTATTTTTCCTACAAAATAAAATATAAAATAATTAAAAATAATATAAAAATACTAAAAATCCTAAAAACACATAATAAAAAATAAAATTCCTAAAATACTAAAATTAAATAAAAACACATAAATAAAATGAAATATAAAAATACTATAAAATTATCTAAACTAACATAAATTAACTAAAATCCTATAAAACCTATTAAAACCAAAATAAGCTAAATAATTAAACATTTAAGCACACAATAAATATAAAAACTAAGTATTAAGGAATAAAAATATCGTATAATTTAACCCTATCAGTTGTTCAATCTCAGATACTAACATGAGTTTTCAATTGAAATATAACAATGACTGACGTTGGCACATAACAGATAACAAGCATGTTAATGCACGGGGTGCAAAGAAACAACACTTGCATAATAAACGACTTCAAAAATATAAAATACGTTATTGCACGAAGTGCATATTCACAAAGTCAGTTGACCTATACATATAACATTTTGAACGTGCATGGAGTGCATAACAAATAAGTTAGATATTGCCTTTTTATCATTTCAATTGTTTACGCTAATATTGCATTCTTTGTACATCCTACAAAGTATGTTAGTTTAACATAACCATTAGTCCTAATACGATTGTATATTCTAGTGAAGCTTTAATAATTAAATCTTTTAAGTTTTATTTCTAGTATTATAACCGCTTATAAAATGAGTATTTAACTAAATACTTTAAGAAAATTTGAGCATTCTAACTGCTTGTAAAATGAATATTTTCATTAAATACTTGAAGAAAATTAAACATAATAATTGCTTATAAAAGTATACTTTTTTTTATAACTGAAATAATTTGGACATTATAACGGATTGTATATTTTATTATAACATTTTATAACTATTGCTCAATAACACATGAAGAATACGAATAACGACAATCGTACATGACTACGACTTGCGTTCATTGAGCTTTAGTTATAAACTATGAAATGAAATTCGACATTATAACTACTATAAAATGAAGAAATGCTCGAGAACACGGAGAACGACAATCATACATGGCTACGACTCGCGTTCTTGAGTTTTTAAATTAAAAATTAAACAAATATAGTAGTTCTACCTCTTGAAGTTGAAAGTTTTAATTATTTCTTTATAACTTTAGATCACTTCAATTATAACTATTTAAAATATATAGAGAGAGTAATTTTGCTCTTGAATGATATAAAATAATGAAGAACTAAGCTCCTTATTTATAAAAAAAATCAGGGAGAGGGTAAAAGGGTAAAAATAACAACCAAACTTTGGCTCCACCAAGTTTAGTGTCAACGTTGGCTCCAAGTTTGGCTTGGCTTCAACTTTGGCTCTAAGTTTAGCTTCGACTTGGGCTTCAAGTTTGGTTTGGCTTAGCCGAAATCGTTGACTTTTACTATTTATCGATTATTTTTTCGTATTTATACCGTATAATTTTTGTTTTATACATTACAGTAGACTTGTATTAGTCAAAATGTATTTATTGTCCGTAAGAATATTATTCAGGAATGTGAAATTTCAAAAAAATAAAAGATGATTTTTGCGTGAATAGTGTTTTTTAGCGTTTTTCTTTGGAAATTTTTTTATTAGTTCCCAGACATCTATACATCATATTAACGATATTCCATAAAACAAAAAGTCAAAATGACGTAGAGCATTTTTTTCCCGTGAATAATGATTATCGCTCATTTTTCAGGAAATTTTGTTATTCATTATTATGTGTTTTTACTTCGTAAGAACTCCATATCTTGGAACAGAATGTCTAAAAGATGTACACGTTTCTCTAAGGAGCCTAGGTTATATCTTTAGTGTTTAACCCTAGATTAGGTTTTAACCTTAATTAAGGGTTTAGATTATAACTTTTTTTCAATTTAAGTCTAAGTCTTAAATTGACTTCTTGATTTTAATAAGTGTTAAGGTTAACTATAAGATCCAACACACAAAATCCTACACATAGAAATATCACACAACACATTATGAACATCATTCAATATTTATTAATATAACAAATAGCTTAGGTTATAGTTCTAACCTCTAATCATATAAAATCGTAAATTTGATTCGTGTTAGGTCTTTAAGATAACTCAAAGTATACTCGAGCGATTATTCTTAGGTTTAAATTGACAACCTTTATTAAATCTTGTCAGATTATATTTAAAATATTTGAGATATTACATTCAACCCAACTTACAAGAATTTTATCCTTAAAATTATTCTACAAGCATCTTTTGTCATTTAATATCATATTTATAAGTTCTGTAAATATTCAAGATATTACATTATCTTCTCCTTATAAGAATTTCATCATCGAAATTGCAATTAATAATCTCTAATCTTCTCTCCACTATGAATTTTCTTAATTCATCTTTACTCACATTAAATTCATAATACTCAAATTAAGTCCATAATGATCACTTATCTTTATACATTTCTTTTTATAACTCTAGGTTTTAAATCTTCAATCACACTATATCTTTCCTCTTAATCTTCCATTTATATAAGTTTTCAATCAATTATCGTTTTACTAATGCGTACTTCTGCTCTAACTGTTTCCGGTCAATTTTTCTCAAATCTTCAATATTTATAACTCCTTTATGAGTTTAATTCTTACAATCTTTAAATACATATTTATTATCTCCAAATAAATTTATACGGTCTTCAAAATGAACTTCTACTATCATACATATCATTTTTCTTTTATTTCTCTCTGAGTTTACTTATCTCCTTGTTGGTGGTATTATTCTATAAACAAGAAAAGACGAGTATAAACACAAGTATGTAAAGTAGATATAGTAAACAACTTGGTTTCTACAAACATAATTTGTATATTACATGCTGAGAGTTATGAAAGTAGTATGCCCTCAAGCCAATCACATTTGATGTGATAAGCATATACTTTGTAATCTTGTTCATTTATTAATAAAAGTATCAATGCATTTCTTTATTCATGATTAATTACTTGAATTAATCAAATGGATAAACCTATAGTTTTCGAGCAATGCTTTTAGAACCATGATGAGGATCATGCTAATGAGATCTAAATTCAAGATAGCTCAAAACTAAAATTGTTCCTAATTGTTGGATCACTAAAAAGGGGATTAGTAGATCCGGATAAATTGGTACATATTATGCTTGCTCTTATGAAGAGAATGATTGATCTCATAATCATTTGTGTAGAGACACTAAAACAAGTATATAGGTGCTTATTAGAGAATAAGTTTACTGAACGTGACTCACTCAAGGAACACCTAATGGAGTTTTACTTGTCTGTCAATAGAAGTTCCTTATGTGATAGTCGTACAAGTGATCCTTGAACTTGAGATCATCATAGTATCTTGTGTGTACTAAGTTATACTTTGACATATTCCTTAAGACCTGTTGGTATATCAAAGGATATGCTTGGGTATAATAAGGTACACATGGAGATAGGTGAATGATCAACAAAGGATCTACCGCTTCCAGTAAAGGGAGATAATGTCCTATGCGATTCAATAAGTGACAACTCAGAAATCCCTGGCCAGGGTTGAATGGAATTAGAAAGGAGTTTCTAATTTACATTAACTAGAGTTGTGTATTTGTGAATTGAAATGTATATAATCAAATAAATAAGATTTGACATAAATTCCGTGTCTTATATTTGATTGGGACATTGTATGGTAGAAGGATTGAATTGTACGGTAACTATTTGCTGAAAGGTTCTTTTACGATTAAATGTTGAAATCTATATTATCTGAAAAGTCGACTAATCACTAAGGGGGCTTACCCTTATTGTGGAATAATTATTTATTATGAATTAAAGAGTTAATTCATAATAAATGAATTAGAATTGTTCTAATTTATTTATTATACAACCGGTTTAATATGGAAAACCTAAAGGGTCACACCGCAAAAGAGTAATATTTATTTTAGAAGTGGATGTCATAATTGTAATAATAAATTAAGTATATTTAATTTATACTATGGTGATAGAATAAATTAAATAGTTTAATATTTATAATTTAGTATTTTAGAAATACTAATTATAAATTAATAAGAGTAGTCTTGTTATTATTATTATTATTATTACCATTATTATTATTTAGTTCCTAAATGGTTTAGGAATTAATTAATAAGTAGTAATATTATTATTAAATAATTAAGTTCCTAAATAGTTTAGGAATTATAATTATAATAATTAATTAAGTTACGAAATAGTTTAGTAATTAATTAATAAGTAGTAATATTATTATTAAATAATTAAGTTCCTAAATAGTTTAGAAATTATAATTATAATAATTAATTAAGTTACTAAATGGTTTAGTAATTAATTAATAAGAAGTATTCTCATTATTAAATAATTAAGTTCCTAAATGGTTTAGGAATTGTAATTAATTAATTTAGTTCCTAATTAAATTGGGAATTAAATTAAAACCCTAATCCTAAATAGTTTAGGAGGGTTGACTAGATCTATAAATAAGAGGAGTCTTATCATAGATCAAGGTTATACACTCTTTCATTAGAATAGAGAGAGTACTGCATAATTCTCTACATCTAAGGAGTTAGAGAGAGAGAGAGAGAGAATTAGGGCTAGTCACCCATGGTTTGGAGAAACCATAATCCACTTCTTTAATTGATAGATCTCTTGGTGGATCACCTCTAGAGGCTTCACACTTGGGGAGCTAACATTGATCCGTAGAATCTAATCGGTGAATTTGAAAAAGAACGTGAAGAATTAAAGGGAAATGAACTTGTACCCATGGAAGCTTAGTTCTACAAAGGTATAAATTCTTTTATCCTTCCTCAATTAATAATAGTCGCATAAGAAAGATCCGGGTTATTGGTTTGTAAAAAAATTTAAAATCTGATTTTTTATTGCTTCCGTTGCGCTTATATAATTTGATTATATGTATGCCATATTTTTACAAACCAACAAGTTATATAACCGACCAGTGATTTATATACTACCACTAGTTAAAACACATAATTCCCTAGACATCATGCAAGAGAAATTTTACTTGATTAGTATTTACAGCTATGCAATTTTACACAAAAAGGTATAAAGTTTTAAGGTTATTTTATGCGTATTACTTATTTTACGGACATAATATCTCCTAATGACTATACTGTAATACTTGGTAAATATAACTAAATAACAAAATAAATAAAATTATGTATATATATTGATTGGACTTTGTCATTTATTTGGGTCAAACTAATTATTTAATTTATGTGGGCTAATAAGTATTAATAAGTGATGGATAAATTAATTTGATAAAATTGGGTCTTAAAACTAATTGGGCTTAATTTATACGGGGGTAATAAATCCTATTAAAATTAGAAGAGTTACTACAATAAATAAGAAAGAATTACATTTACTAGTACATTTTTAAAAAATATCACAACAAAAGTGTATACATAAAATATTTATAAAATTAGTGCATCTTTAATATTTAATTTCTAAATTAGTGCATTGTTATTCCTTTAATTTAGTTAGGTGATTTAATGGGTAAAGGTTCCAAATTTTAAAATTCAAAATTTAAATTACTTAACAATATCTACACTACCAAATACTCTAATATTTCTTTTCTTTCGTCTTCTCTAAACTTCCTCCGCTGCTTTCTCTTTCCTCTATTTTCTCTTCCTCCACTACTTTTTTTCATTGTCTCCAAAACTTCATACGCCGCTTTCTCTTTCCTCCATTTTCTCCGCCGCTATCTCGACTTCGTCTTCATGTTCATGGTGGTGTCAATGATCGGCGCCGTCATAACCACCATAAATCCATTCTACACCACTGCTGATAAGCTCATAGTGGCATCAATGGAATCTTCACGTTCATGGTGGCGTCAAGAGTGGCGTCAATGGAGTATTCATGCTCATGGTGGCGTCAATGGAGTCTTCACGTTCATGGTTAGTTTTCTTAATTTATCCTGGTAACCAAATACTAGTATGGAGGTAACTAAACAATAGTATGTCGATTTTTTGTTGCATTTAATCTAGATAACCAAATACTAGTATGGAGGTAACCAAACACTATTATGACGATTTTTGTTGCAGTAAATCTAGTTAACCAAACACTAGTATGGAGGTAACTAAACACTAGCATGAAGATAACAAATTCTTGAATGTGTAATAACTAACTTTTTCGTGCAGTAAATCTAGATAACCAAACACTAGTATGGAGGTAATCAATTCCTGAATGTGTAGTAACTAATTTTTTCGTGCAGAAACTCTAGGTAACCAAACACTAGTATGGTGGTAACTAAACACTGAGGTAACCAATTCTTGAATTTATTTATTTTTGGTATGTACTTATATTTCTTGTTTATCGGCGCTTATTATAACTTAAGTTATGTAACGATCATGGTCTTCTTTTTTTTCTCAGGATGGTGATTAACTTTGACTTCTCATTAAATCTCGGCGATGGTGTAGAAGGGATTGGTCAAGGTCATTGACGTCATCATGAACGTGAAGACGAACTTGACGGAGTTTTAGAGGAGATGACTTTAATTATACTTAATGGCATTGGTATGCTAGTGGAGTCAAAGTAGGAGAGAGTGATGAAGACATTGAATTGAATTGAAGTAATTTAATTTATTTCTCCTTGATTTAAGGGATTTGTGAAACTGAAATAATTTAATGTGAGTATTATATTACACTCTTTTTATAATTATTTTATAGATGCACTAATTTTATATATATTTTTTTAATTATTGTATATTATCGTAAAGAACCCTAAATAAATACCTAAACCTAACTTGACTGGCGTTGAAGATTAGATAACAGCGACGCTAAAGAAAAGAAAAAAAAGATAGACGTGGCTGCATATCGTAGAAAAGGAACAGAAACACCATATCTGAATTTATGTTAACATGTAAGTTTGCTTCTGTAAACCAATTAAATTCTAATGTTCAATATTGGAATAAGCCAATTACATAAAATCTAGTATGGTGTAGTGCTTCCAGCGTGAACATATTATAAAATTACTTCATAATGTATACTTACTGTATTCACTTAAATTGGTTGTCATACTTAAAAAGTTAGATAGTGAATGTGATACATATTTAATATTATAATATAATCAAATCAAGTTCCAGTACTTTGGTAGGAAGGTAATTTGCAGCATATAAAACTAATAATTATTATATTTATATATTTGGTGGGCTAGTCATGGTCCTGCAATGTATGGCACCTAATTCGTTGCATTTTTTTCCCCATAGAATTTATAACTACAACTTAAAATAAATAAATGAATAAATAAATAAATTTAATAAACTTTCATGTTTTCATAACGGGTCAGAAAGCTATTTATTTTATTACTTACGTTAATTCACCCAAATTCGTTAGTCAATAACAAATTAAAGATTATTAGATTTGAAATTATAACCTTTACTAAATTTATAAACTATTTATTTATTTAATTACTTATTTAGGTGACTAGTTCGGACGGAGGAAATTTAACAAGATATATTTAAAAAAGAAAATTGGATATTACATTGCTTAATTCAGGTACGGATTCCGTATTCTTTCAGCGATATTCCTTTTATTTTTATTTGTTCATTTTGTTCCTCAATTAGAATTAGGATATTGTTTCGGTACTTTGTTCCTCCTTGAATTCATATGATAATTTGTTAATTTGTTCGTTCTGCTTCTTGCTTTAAATTTAAATAATATCTCATATGATTATTGTTTCTTAAATTCATATGATAATTTGTTTGATTTAGGATATTCGAAAATTTGTTATTGTACTCTTTAGACTTGTTGAGCATATCTAATATTTATTTTGATCATGTAAAGATGTACATGTTAGCGTATCTTTGGAGTTTATTTTTATATTTCTTCAGTTTAACAGGTACATTTAAAACCTTTCAGTTAGTATTGTGTTGCATATGTTGTGACATGAATATCTTTATTTTGTTAGATTATACCACATGGTATACCTAAACTATAACCACTTGTGGGGGTACCACATACATGTCTCTTTGGCACCGAGACATGACACCTTCAGTGGCAGTGTGATCAATCCACGATGTCTCCATTTTGTGTTTTGGTGGGCGATGACCAAATTTGGTGTTTTGTTGTGGGGGGTGTATGGGTCTGCCCAATTTATGTTTGGTTTTGCGGATTGAGGATGTTTGTGCCCAACACACCTTCCGATTTTGCATGCATTTGGATTTACAGTCCAATGTGTGATTTGCCTGTGTGGCATTATTTTGTCTGTGTGGCTATATTTTGACTTGTCTATGTGGTAAAGTATATTTCTGTTTTGCTCTGAGCTCAGTATGAAATAACACACAGTCACTTTGATTCAGCATATTATTTTATTGTGTTATTCGTTTCAGTTCAGTTGATTTAGTTATTCGTTTCAGTTCAGTTTAGTTCAGTATTCTTTTGACTCGCATGTACTGTGATAGCCCGAGATCCCCACCTTCCTTAATTCTATCCATTCTATTCTGGATGACATAAACATAAACCTTAAACCACATTAACCGGGATCCCGTGCGTCAAAACTTAACCTTTGACCTTTAAGAACATTGACTTGACCATAAATGCGGTCCATATTTATTTTTTTTCAAAACTTTATCTTATTTTCCTTGCCTGTCTCAGGATCGCAACATTCACTTATCCTTTACTAGAACTTAGGTCAAACCATTACAATTTGTGACCGAGTCTATTACAATTACTATAATCATATATATTATTATGATTTAACCTGTCAACAAAATTTCGCCATGATCTATTCGTTTAAGGCTCTATTTATATATGCCTGTTCCTGTTCATAAATACATGTACACATCTATATCATACATGTCCTTGTCTACTTATAACTAATCCATACATCAACCTGCTTACCTCATACCTGTATCATGCATAACCTGCTCCATACATATTTTCCATACATGCGAGTTCTAGTATATGTAGACCTGACTAACATCAGAATACATCAAGCTATAACCTTTACATCTTCTAACTGATAATACATCCATGCACATTCATTACTATGAATTTACAAATTATACACTTCTTTTTTCAAATCTAGGTTTAACATTTAAGACCACACTGTTACATCACTTTCATTTATACCATTTACATATAACAACTTTGCTCGTGCTTATCCATGCATTCACTTTCCTTACCTTAGCTTAACCAGAACATCCGGCCTTCTTGTACTTTACCTGAAAAGTTAGTTTATAGCAAGAATGAGCATAAAGCTCAGCAAGTAATTCAAATAACACCTTTCATGCTCACAATTCTAAATATGCGTCATGCATCCTTTACTTTAACATACTATACTTAATGTCACGTAGTTCACTTAGCAATTTAATCCACATAGTTGCACATAAGGCACATTCAACTCACAGGCTATCACGTAGCTCACATAGAATATCTAATACACTTAAGTCTGAAAAACTTGTCTGTAAGCTTTTATTTAACTTAACCTTTACCGCCTCGCTTGGCCTTGTCAATCATTTCTTGCCTCGGGTTGCTAGTCCGAACCTTATCTGTCAATTCATAACTTATACATCAATATTGGATCATAAAACTTAACAATCTTAGTCAAACTTAACTTATAATTACACGACCCATCGTCTCTAATCATTTCACATTTGATGTATTATACCTTACATAGGTTAATAATACATCCTAGTTCATTCTCGACCTTTTTCATAACCTTTAGCATGCTTTAACTTAGCTTTAGACATGTTACATTATGCCATTCATTATCTCATTACACCACAACACCCTTTACATAGTCTATTTTTATCAATCTAGGGTTTACATAACTTATCTCTATCATTTAGAATCAAAACATTTCATTTTGGGTCAAAAATATCATTTTTTTAAACTCTGTCATCCATGGCCCCGGCCGGCTTTTGGCCTAAGAAACCACGGCCCCGGCCGTGACCTCTCAGCCAAACTTGGCCCCGGCCGTGGTTTTGCCTACAAAAATCTGGCCTAGGCCGTGGCCCAGAAATCTGAAATTTTGATTTTTGCTGCTACTTTGGTGAATTTTAATTCTTTAACCGTACATCCAATTGACACCAAATTTGGTACACATGTAGACCTCATACCATAGTATTTTATAAAATTTTCTATTGCCTCATTTGACTTCTCTAAATCATAGATACACTAGTCCATAGGAGGGCTGTCCGACTGATTTCCAGACTTGGAATAATTTTTCAACTTTAAAACCAAGTTTTACTAACTTTGTGATTTTTGGCCATAAGCTTTAAAACTCCATTCCAACACTTTCAACTTTCATAGTTCATATAACTTATATATGACATGTCCCAACTTTCAAAACCGTAAAACTTCGCACGAGGCGATTTTTGTCCGTAAAAATCCATTTCGATTCAAAACGATCGTTTTCGATCGTTCGAATCGCCCTTTTACTCAAATTCAAATCCGTTGAATACTAAATCGACGCTAACATGTGTACTAACATGAAAATGACTTATTTCACTTCATTTTACCTTTAATTTCTCAAAATTGCCAAAAATCACTCTTGAATTGGATTTTCATAAACTTTTGCAAAACTTTTCATTTCCAAACTTAACCTCAATTTCAATTCTTGACTCCATGCACCACATGGGCTAACACATATACATTTAATGACTTTATAAGTCCACACAACTTCTATATGCACGTTCCAGTGCACTTTACAGATTATTACGTTGTCTACACAAAAAGTATAGCCTAATATTTAACTTTCCTTCACAAAATATACTTTTCAACCTTTTATGATTCTTTAAAGCTATGTAGCATAAAATTTCTCATACTACAAGCATATCCAACCTTTCTAACTAGGTTCTCTTCAAAACTATCAACAATTAACACATGATCATGTTTTAAATCATGACTTCTAGCTTAAACACATGCATAATAGTGTACCACCTTTGAAATACTACTCCCAAACCTAGGGTTTCATGATTTACCCATATATAACATGTAATACACATAATCCTTACATAATCAACACATCTACACCAAGCTACTTGCACGGCTTTTCTTATTCTTAAACTTGAATATATGAAAATGAATTTTAAAGCTTAAACTCATTTATACCTTTCTTATGACTCCTCTTTCTTTAGCTTTAAAGCTTCTAAGAGATATATTCTCCACTATGATAGCTTTATCATCTTCCTTTGTACCCTTTTCAAGCCATCCATCATGGTTATTGAACAAACCCTAGCTTCCTTTATCTTCCTTCTCTCTTTAGCAACTTCGAATGAAATAAATGAAAGGAACTAAGCTTTGCTTGGTTAATACATATCTAATATATACATATATGAATTGTACATATCTTGCCAACACTTAACCATCCTTGGTTAAGTTTAACTCATGCTTAGTTAAGGACTTTTAAGATAATTTCCATGGATGATTAATGGCATACTTGACAAATTCATACAAAAAGGATACCTTGGTAATTCCATAAATTTTCAAGGGCAATATAGTCTTTAGCCACAAAACCTAGAGATTTAATTTCTTTTAAATCATAATTCATTTAATTTCAATCCAATTCAAGTCCTTTTTGATCCAAACTTGTTTCACCATGCTTGAATTTTATTCCATATCAAATTAATTCAAACTTGGCTTGTCCCATAATACTTGTCTCACTTCAAAATATCAATTTCATTAATCACTTATAATAATTTACATACTTGCCAACTTGCATAAATTTCATTCTAAATTTTCTACGAATCTTCTTGGTTCTACATTCAATTAATCTCAAATTCTAGACATCTCGATAATTGACTTGCTTATCTTTTTCTATAAACCGCTTCTTTGAGAAGCGAACCTCGACCGGATTACCAAAATCCATCGTCCTTTAACCTTTACTCATAATAATCATTTATAACTTTTAATTCCCTTCGTTTGTTCACTTAATATACATATCTACCAATTTAATCATAATTGCATACAACTTCCTTCGTACTCATTTTTTAGGTATCATCTTCCATTTCTACACATCGTATAACTACATAACTAATTTCAATCCATAATATCAATTTCTTAATAAACTCAAAATGTACATATATCGTTATCCGTATCATTTCTTTAATCATTAATAGACCAATTAGGTCAAACTGTTCATTCTTCCCTGCACATACATATATACCTTAACTTGTCATTTTCATATCCTCACATCTCCAAGCCTATTCATTAAGTTCACTGTTAATATCCATAACTAACGAGTCAATTCAAATATACCTTACTCATTTCCTTTATTCTCTAATTTTAACTTTTCTTTCCATATTACATCAAATACATTTATAAACATACATTGATCCTATCACAAATTGACACAATCTAGTGTCCTACCATAATTCCTGTCAAATTGCCTTAATGTAGGCATTACAACAATCATTCGTCTTAATTTCCTTATAATAACTTTTACCCAACATATTTCCATATCTATCATAATTTCATGCATATTACATCACTTACACACTTTACATATACACTAATCATTTCCTTTATACATTCTCATTTTTGTCGTTCTCTAAATTAACCCATCTTTCTATAGTCAACCACACAGGTCCATTCTAACACCTTGATCACATAATAATTCAAAGTTTATCATTCCTTGATACATCTGTCATTCAACACTAGGTTTTTTTTTTAACTAATAACCTTTACTTAATTATCATAATCCTCATTTGGAATTTTAATAAAATCCTGGGGTGTCACATGTACGGCATTATTTTTACTTTCCTGTGTGGCAAGATATATTTTGAGATCAGTATTCAGCCTTCCATTTTGTTACGATTAATTCTGTTAACTCAGTTATAGTTTTGCATGTTCAGACTTTGGTATTTTTGTTTTTTGTTGGCATTGATATTTGAGATTATCATTCGTATTCTGTTTATTTGGGTTCTATATTTCAATTTTGTTTTTTTGTATATTTCTTTATTTGTACTGGGCATTTGGCTCATGCTGTATTTTTCTTCCGATAGGTACTCGGGGGGATCAAGGGCAAGTGTGAAGAGATGTTCCTTTCAGTTTTGATATTTTGCTTAGTTTTTGTTTGTGTGTAACCTCATTCATAACATTGATACCAATTTATCACGCCCCGAAATCCACCTTCTTGCTTGGTCGAATTTCGTGCTGACTTGTACAACCTCATTCATAACATTTATTAACTTAAAGGTAAATTTCGCAATAAGTTTCTATAAAACTCGCAATATTATTGATTTGAATCGTGTTATTGTTTCCAGGATCTCAGTTTTTGCAATTTCAATTACAAAAGTCATATAGACTTAAAATTTCACTACACAATATTAAGACGATAATAAACTCTCTCTCCATCAATCTCTTTACCTCAAGATATTTTTCATTATACTTCTTTTGCAGAAATTTAGAAAGATATTTGCAAGGATGAGTATTAGAATGCCCAGCAAGTCTAACACACACACACACACACACACACACACACACACATATATATATATAAGAGGAAAATCACTTTTTCAAGATATATATACAGAATAACTCGAAACAAGATTTCAAAGTTTATCGATATAGTAAACTGAGTGGTTTCTAACCTATGAACTAATGAATTAGTTTTCTGTCTCATCTACACTTCTATTAATGTCCAACCATATTTTGCCTAGGATTTATCGAGGTCTTACATATACGTTGAACCTCATTTGTACATTCAGTGTAGTTAGATCGGTTTCCTAACACATCTTAAACTCTTGTCCATTCAAGAGAGTTGTTCGATCTTAAATACTAACATGAGTTTTCAATTGAAATACAACAATGACTAACATGTTGGCACATAACAGATAATAGGCATGTTAATGCACGATGTGCAAATAAACAACATTTGCATAATAAATGACTTCAAAATATAAAATACGTTATTACACGGATTGTATATTCGCAAGTCAGTTGACCAGTACACATAACATTTAAAACGTGGACGGAGTGCATAACAAGTAAGTTAGATCTTGCCTTTTTATCGCTTCAATTGTTTACGCTAATATTGCGTTCTTCGTACTGCCTACAAAGTATGTCAGTTTGACATAACCATTAGTCCTAATACGATTTCATACTATAGTGAATCATTAATAATTAAATCTTTTAAGTTTTATTTTGGGCATTATAACTTCTTATAAAATAAGTATTTAATTAAATACTTTAACAAAATTTGAGCATTATAACTACTTGTAAAATGAATATTTTCATTAAATGCTTGAAGAAAATTAAGCATAGTAATTGCTTATAAAAGTATACTTTCTTCTTTATAACTTAAATAATTTGGGCATTGTAACAGCTTGTATATTTGATTATAACATTTTATAACTATTACTTAAGAATACATGAAGATCACGGAGAACGATAATCGTACATAGCTACAACTTGCGTTCATTGAGCTTTAGTTATAAACTATGAAATAAAATTTGACATTATAATTACTATAAAATAAAGAAATGCTCAAAAACACGTGAAAAACACAGAGAACGGCAATCGTACATGACTACGACTCGCGTTCTTGAGTTTTTAAATTAAAAATTTAACAAACATAATAACGACTAGGGTTTTAACTCTTAAAGTTGCAAGCTTTAACTATTTCTTTACAACTTTAGATCACTTGAAAAATAATAAAGAACTAAGCTGAATATTTATAGAAAAATCAGGGTGAGGGTAAAAGGGTAAAAATGACAACCAAACTTTTGTTCCAAGTTTGGCTTCGACTTTGGCTCCAAGTTTGGCTTGACTTCAACTTTGACTCTAAGTGGATCATCATCCACTATGATGCGTACCTCATCATCATCATATATGATGAATCCATACCATTTAGGTATTTTCGGTACTAAACCAGATTTATGACTTAGTTGTGGTATAATAGGTTTATCTACTTGTACAGATTCCTTCACTTAATCTGTAGTGTTTTGTGGTTCTTAAACTTCTTCAAGATCTATTTTACACGTATTAACCCTTTAAGGAAAAACTCATTTTCCTATCAGGCAGCGTGTTTCAATAATCACATTTTAATTAGTCAAATTATAGAAGTGAGACCCTAAACTTTCTTTAGGATATCCCATAAGTTTACACTTATCAAATCTTGTCCTAAGTTTATCACCGTAAAACCTTTTGACATAAGCTGGACAATCCAAATCTTAACATATTTAAGACTTGGTTTCCTCCCTATCCATAACTCATATGAAGTCTTAGGGACGAAATTTGAAGGTACATTGTTTAATAGATTTGCGGCCGTTTCTAAGATATAACCCTAGAAGGATACTAGAAGATTAGTGTAACTCATTATGGATCATCACCATGTCCATTGTGAGAAAATACAATTTCACTTGAGATGATTTAGAAACTTATTGTTTAAGTATTTCCTTCTCGATCTAATCGAATAACTTTAATACTTTTGGCTTTTACTTTCTATACTTCACTTTTTAATTCTTTGAACGTTTCAAACGATTTGAATTTGTATTTCATCAAATACATATATCGAAATCTAGAATCGTCAGTGAAAGTAATGAATGAATACCCTCCTATTGCAAGTGTTGTCATAGGTCCTATACACAACTGTGTGTGCCATTTCTAACAACTCTGCAACTCTCTCTCCATGTCCACTAAATGTAGATTTAGTCATATTGTCCATGATATAAGATTCACAAGTTGTATTTGATTCATAATCAAAAGGCTCTAAAAGCCTATCTTTACACAACTTGTTTAGTCTTCTTTAATTAACATGACCGAGTTACTAGTGTTGCATGAAGTTATGATTCATATCATCTCTTTGCCTTTAGTTTGTTCAATTTTGAAATACTTTCATGTAAGTTAAGCTTACAAAGTCCATCAAGTAATCAACAATATTTGCTCCATTCCCCACGCACATGATTACTTATCTTTAGTTCAGCCTTCTACTTCTACCTAGTCTCTGCAACGGCTTGCATATTTGAGACCGCTAGTCGGTATCTAATACCCATGTAGAACTTGACTTATAGAAAGTTCTATTTCATTATAAAAAAATCTATATCTACAGTAGAAGCTTCACTAAGCTTCTTCTACTTTGCTACTGCAAGATACTCCTTGCAATTCCTCTTCCAGTGTCCCAGCTCATCGTAATGAAAGCAAACTCCTTTGTCATCGGGATTACTTTTATTTATGTCATTTGTTTAACCTTTATATTTCCTTCTATCTTTTCTGACTCCTCAAAAACACATTTGGTCATCTTCTTCTACTTGGAAGATTCATCTTCGAGTAAGACCTAGTTTTTCTTCGAAGGAAAATGACTCTCAACAGTTTTCAACATATTAAGCAAATCAGTTAAACTCACGTCTAGCTTATTAATGTTTGAAGTGCACAACATATTTTGAATAGGAGTCGGTGAGTGATTCCAAGATTGAATCCTGACTCAACTCTCCATCATTGACAAAACATGTTGTCTTTGTCACGCCCCCAAATTCGGGTTCCAAATACCCGGATCCGGTAATCACGATCCAATACAAACATTCACCTCTAAACAACATACAATAACTAAATGCGGAATAATAAACATATGTTGTTCATTCAAAAGGTGTTACTAGTCCCAAGATACGATAACCTTACACAAAAGTACACAAATACCCTTAATAAAGTATTTAGGGTTTATATTATACATAACAATTAATTTAATTAACTACAAGGCTGCATCTTGAAGTCTATCACTTCATCTTCCCTTTACCCTTGTTCTTTCCCGAAATCTCGGGTTGCACTGCAATAAGGTTTCATGATATAGCAAGAGTGAGCAACTAGTTTGCTCAACAAGTTTAAATAACAACAAGAAACAATATATCATGAATGAAAGGGAATAGCGGAACAATTCAATAATATGAATAACATAAGCAGGAATAATGATTTGCTTTTAAAATTAGGATAGTCAAACAGACTATGAACTATAAATATCCACTGGAGTCAATAGCAGGTTGACCCAATGGTTACTACCAGAAATATGTACCCGAGGGGATCAGCCTCAGTACAATATGTGAATGCATAACATTTAATTTTCGTATTTTGTACCTGATATTAGATACAGGGTACTCCCCTATAATAAAGGGGTGTTCATAATAGTCTAAGAATCCGCATCATCAACGATTTGGATAGCTTTTAAAATCTTTAACATAAATGTCTAGCCGAACAATGGCTTAGACCTACTTTGAACAGTTCTTTAAACAATAGAACAATAATTAAGTACAAGTCAATGATTGTACAATATCAAGTGCAACACGTGCGAATAACAATAATATCGATGTGGAATAATTGTAAAGTAATTAAACCACTCAAAACATGCTTGGAAATAACAGTTCAAGCTTAAATAAATAATTTACTCAATGAAATGAGTTTAGAGATAAGGAACTTGCATGTCCGCTCAGCTACAAATAATTGTCTAGCTTTAACTAACTGGCTTTGAAAGACCTAACATTAATAAAGTTGGTCTAATAATTAGTACGACGTATTTGCATAACTATACGTTCACTTATGGACTTATTTATCATATAAATACTAACACATAATTTACATAAGTCAAAATAATATTATTAACCTTATAGACCCTTAATCATTTTAGGTTAATAATTTAATAAGTTAGAAAATATTTTTCTTAAGTGTTGGACACTTATTAAACCCTTAACAACTTATTACAATTGTTTAAATAAATCATAATTAAATTTATTTTATTTTATTAACTCAATCTCTATTTAATTACTATTTAATCTTGATTAAATAGAAATTAATTAATTAACTTTAGTTATTATAAATAATAACTAATTGTACTTACTGGTGTGATATCGCAAGCACCCAAAAATAAAATCTTACTTTGGAAAAATAAATATGTAGTAGTGTAAGCAAGAGTCGATCCCACAGAGAATGATTAATTTAATCTTATGTTTTTGCAAACAAAAGTTGGGGGATTTTGTAATTAAAAAAATAATTTAAATAAAACTAATTAAAATAATTATGCAAGAAATAAATAAAAATAAAAAGCCTTGGTTTAAGTTAATATCCACCATCAAGAATTTACAACTGATCACTGATGCAAAAATAAATCAATTAATATTTTGAAGATTCACCGTAGAAAGAACTACTCGCAGGTGGAATAATTTTTCTCCTCTCTCCTTAATTTTAGATAAGTAGAGCCACTTGGTCTAAATACCCTTACTATTAAACAACCTCCAGCACTTGCTAAAGATTTAATTTAATAGCAGCATAAAGAATTAGAGAAATCGTTGAACTAAACAACACAAGCCACTTGATTGCATTTAATTCAGATGAATATTCTTCCTAAGATAAAATAATCTTTTGATCTGCAAAACAATTATTAAACTTAGTTGCTTCAAAAATAGCAGTAGATTAATATGAATAATAAACTAGTAGTACTCCTAGCAATTAAACAAATCAATCATAAAATTAAGCATAGAAGAATATTCAATAATCAAAATATAAATTGAACAATTAAAATAAATTAGATCTCACAGTGTATAAATCTTGATGGCTTCAATCAATTAAACCAAGAAAAATAAATTAACTACTCATAATAATAGAGAACACTAAAGAATAGAAGAGAGAATTTTTATTCTAATGAGAGTTATGTGTTACAATGTGTATCAAGCCCTCTATTTATAGGCTCCAAAATCCTCCTAAACCTAGTTGGAATTATTCTTTCCAAACCCTAATAGGATTTAAAATACAAATAAAAATAAAAGGAAAAGAAAAATAATTATTAGCCTAACCCTAGTTGGAATTAAAATCCAATTTGGAATCAAAAAGGAGCAAAATTCCGAAATAATCTGATTTGGGAGAATTAACGCGCAGCCGAACAGAGCCTTCCCTACAGTGCCCGTCGCAGCCTCCCACGCATTGCGCGCCCAGAGCTCCAAAACAACGCCGTTTTGTTCCTTTGCGTGCCACTGTTCAGCGTCTCCGCGCATTGTGCGGACGCTTTTCCACCAAACCGCCAAACGGCGTCGTTTTGTTTCCATGCCAGTTGATCCTTACGCGCATTGCGTGGACGCCAACTTTTCCGTTAATTACATATTTGCCCCCAGTCTTTGTTGTTTTGACAGTTTTGTCCCTCAAGCTTTGCTGAAATTACAAAAATGTCATTAGACTTTTATTTCCCTACAAAATCAAATATAAAATAAATAAAAATAATATAAAAATCCTAAAAACCCTAAAAACACATAATAATAAATAAAACACCTAAAATACTAAAAATAAATAAAAACACATAAATAAAAAGAAATATAAAAATACTATAAAATTACCTAAATTAACTAAAATCCTATAAAACCTATTCAAACCAAAATAAACTAAATAATTAAACATTTAAGTACACAATAAATATAAAAACTAAGTATTAGGGAATAAAAATATCGTATAAATTAACCCTATCACTTACTCATTATTTAATAATAATTAAATAATAAATAATTATTGATTTAATTTTAACCTTCTTTAATTTAATATTAATCAACCCATAATTAATTAATTAATTAACCTCACTTATTATTTAATTTAAGAAAATTAAATAATAGTTTACTAATTTTAATCCTCTTTAATTATTATTTAATGTCAATTAAATAATAGATAATTATTTAATTAATTTTAATTATTATTTAAGGTTAAAAAATAATCAATTCATCCTTATTTATTATTTAAATTAAATAATAAATTATTATTCTAATAACTTAGTTTCCATTAATCGTTATTTAATGCTAATTAAATAATAATTAATTACTTAATTATCCTTATTTATTATTTAATAATATTTAAATAATAAATAATTAATTTATAACAAAAAAATTCTCTCTTTAATTATTATTTAATAGTAATTAAATAATAATTGCTAATTTATCACCTTTATTTATTATTAACATTTTAAATAATAAATAACTAATAAATTTATTTAACTTAACCATGATTTAGCTAACTAAATTAATATTTAAAATATTTAAATATTAAACTTAATGAAAAATATCCTCCCCAATATCATTTTTGTATTATTATCATTTTTGTTATAATTTTAAATTAGTTTTTAAATATTTAAATTAATTATATTTAACCCGAATGACATTTCTGTAAATAAATTGAAAACTGATCCGAGGGCAAAATAGTAATTTCGTCGAAAAAAAACACGGAGGGGCAGAATTGTAATTTCTGCCAAAATCCGATTACCGCGCATTGCGCGTGCAGACGTTAAGAACGGCCCAAAACGGTGTCGTTTTGAGAAGCCGAAGACCGCTTCCGCGCGTACGCGCGCGGAGTAACTTTATCGACAGCAAACGACGTCGTTTGGCTCCGCGTTTTTCAGCCTATAAACTTGCGCGGACTTTTACTTTTCTTTTTTTTTTCTTTAGCGGAATGTGAACAGTGTCCGATAATACACACTTTAATAAAAATTATACCATCAAGTAAGCTTTAAATCCTCAATAAAAATCCAAAAAAATTACCAATCACTTAATATCAATTTATAACATGAAAATTTAATTTTTCATGATTTAACATCATTCTTTTTTTATAAAAAAATTTACATCACATAAACTACCACAAATCATAACTTTTTGTATATAACTCCATTTTGAGTGATTCAAACTTTGTTTTTCTCATGATTTAATGTTCTATAATATTAGAACATTAAACCTAAGGTTTATAAAAATATTTTTGGTCATAAATTCCAAGACTTGTTTATACACTACCAAACACATATTTTAGCATACAAAATATACCAAAATACAAACCAAGCATAGCATAAATATTACTACCACACATTATTAACTATATTAACATATTTATACACACATGTTAGTTTATTTAATTTAAAACAAAAATTAGATTTAGAATAACCATTACCTTGATTTAATGGTTATCTTCCTTTTTCTTCCAAAATAAGTGGTGAAAGAAGATGACATGAACCAAGAACTTCTTCTCTTGATAATTTTGCTCTCAAATATATTTTTTCTACACTCTCAAATGCTCTCTAGCTTGAAAAGTGGAAGAAGAAGAAATGACTAACATAAACTCCTAAATTGTAAGTATACTTACAATTTGGATAGATATAAAATCTATATCTATTAAAATTGCCATCATGAGGGTAGCAAGGATACTTACACAAGCTAACACAAGGAATGGGTTAAATGACACATTAGGTGAAAAGAGGGATGGTCATTGTACTTGAAAAAATAAAACAAGCAATCCATTAAATAAATAAATGAAAAATAAAAACAAAATATCATTTTTCTCTCTCTTCTACCACATGGTCGGCTGATGGCTTCTTCTTGTTCCAAAATTATAGTCACTTTCATGTTACCTTAATAAATAAATAGTTATATAAAGTATTTTTCAAGTGGGCCAATTATTGGGCTTTATTTAAAATATCAATTGGGCTTCTATTAAATTGTTTGGGCTACTAATTTGTCAAATTTTATTATTCTCCACTTGGGCTACTAATTGACCCATGTTGGGCTAATTTAATAATTTACACATTAATTATTCAATCCATGATTAAATAAATAATTAGATTGAATAAATAATTAAATATTCTAACCCATTAGTATTAAATTACTAAATGGACTAATAAATATTATTATTAATATTTTACATTATTTACATTAATTAATAATCATATTAATTAATTTATTATATTTAATTAACTCATTATATTCAATTTAATTAAATATTTAATTAATAGGAAACTTATCAATTATTTTGATATTAAAACTTTAGGGTTTGTTCACTAATTTAAATAACATATTAGTGACCCCCTTTAATTAATTCTAGTAATTAATCACATAATTATTTAATCACGTAATTAATTAATCACATAAAAAGATTTAAATAATCTCGTAAAACTAACTCGTTAGAAATTAAATTATTAATTTAATTAATAATGACGTGGAAATTCTAGGACATTACATTCTCCCCCCCCCCCTATAAAAATTCCGTCCTCGGAATTGTAAAATAAGGTTACTCAAATAAAAACGGATAATTCGCCCTCATTTCCTCCTCTAATTCCCACGTAGCTTCTTCAATTGCGTGATTCCTCCAAAGTACTTTGACAGAATAAATTATCTTATTCCTCAGTTTCTGTTCCTTCCTATCGAGTATCTGAACAGGAACTTCTTCATATGATAAGTCCTTCTCGACTTGAACTGGTTCATAGGAGATAACGTGCTTGTAGTCTGGTTTATACGGTCGTAACACTGCCACATGAAACACGTTGTGAATGTGCTCCAGTTCAGGAGGTAATGCTACCTCGTACGCCACTTCACCGACTCGCCTCAAGATTTCAAACGGTCCTATAAACCTAGGGCTCAGCTTGCCCTTCTTACCAAAACAGATCTTCCCCTTCCAGAGAGATACCTTCAGAAATACGAAACTGCCCACGTCGAAGTTCCGCTTTTGGCGATGCAAATCCGCGTACTTCTTTTGACGATCTTGAGCTACTACCAGTCGATTCCTGATAAGTTGTACTATGTCTGCAGTCTGCTGTACCATTTCAGGTCCAAGCAGTCTTCGTTCACCGACCTCGTCCCAACACAACGGTGTTCGACATTTTCTTCCATAAAGCGCTTCGTATGGTGGCATACCGATACTAGCGTGATAGCTGTTGTTGTAAGCGAACTCCACCAGTGGCAAATGGTCATCCCAACTGCCCTTTAGGTCCATCACGACCGCTCGGAGCATATCCTCCAAAGTCTGAATCGTTCGTTCGCTCTGGCCGTCAGTTTGAGGATGGTACGTTGTGCTTAACCTCAATTGTGTACCCATCCTTGCTTGCAGACTTTTCCAAAAATTTGAC
Source organism: Hedera helix (assembly GCA_947179155.2). Taxonomy (NCBI): domain Eukaryota; kingdom Viridiplantae; phylum Streptophyta; class Magnoliopsida; order Apiales; family Araliaceae; genus Hedera; species Hedera helix. Next base: position 9,954,342 of record OX359273.1, on the reverse strand, counting down.
GTGAAGCGCGGATCTCTGTCAAACACAATCGATATCGGCACTCCATGTCGTGACACTATCTCCTTCACATAGAGCTTCGCTAACTGCTCCAGATTGTACCGTATTCTGATAGGTAGAAAATGAGCTGACTTGGTCAGACAATCCACTATAACCCAGATGGCGTCCAAACCTTTATGTGTCGGCGGCAAACCCACCACAAAATCCATCGTGATGTGCTCCCACTTCCACTCCGGAATCTCTAGTGATTGAAGCAGTCCGCTCGGCCGTTGATGCTCTGCTTTAACCCGCTGGCATGTCAGACATCGGCTGACACATTCTGTCACTTCCCTCTTTATATTCGGCCACCAAAAGTATTGCCTTAAATCCTGATACATCTTCGTACTTCCGGAATGTACTAAGTACCTCATACTGTGAGCTTCCTGAAGAATCTCTTCCCGAAGCTCCGGATCTAACGGTACCCAGACTCTCCCTTCAAACCTTAACAACCCTATGCTATCAATCTTGTAATTATGCTCATCGCCTTCAACAAGTCACTTCTTAATACAATCATAATCTTCATCCTTTTCCTGAGCCTCTTTGATCTTGTCTAATAAGGTCGGGCTTGCTGATACTATAAATAACTTTTCGTCTGTCTCCATCGGATATTTGATCTCCAACTCCAAACGTTCGAAATCTCTCACCAACTCTTTCTGATTTGTTAGCTTCAACAACTTCTCCCTGCCTTTTCTGCTCAAGGCATCTGCTACTACATTGGCCTTGCCCGGATGGTACAGAATCTCACAGTCGTAGTCTTTGATCAATTCTAACCATTGGCGCTGCCTCATATTCAACTCCTTCTGAGTGAAGATATATTTCAGACTTTTATGATCTGTATATATCTCACACTTCTCGCCATATAGGTAGTGCCTCCAAATATTCAAGGCGAAAACTACCGTTGCTAACTCCAGGTCATGAGTCGGGTAACCCTTCTCATAATCCTTTAACTGCCGTGACGCATACGCAATGACCTTGCCGTGTTGCATTAGCACACAACCAAGACCCTTGTGTGACGCATCACTGTACACTACGAACCCTCCCGTGTCGCCCGGTAAAGCCAACACTGGTGCCTGACCCAACCTCTTCTTCAGCTCCATAAAACTTTCCTCGCACTTTTCCGACCAAACAAACTTCACAGTCTTTTGGGTAAGATTGGTCAACGGTGATGCTATCTTTGAAAAATCCTGAATGAATCTCCGATAATACCCCGTTAACCCTAAGAAACTCCTGATCTCAGTCAACGTCTTCGGCTGTTCCCAATTGATAACTGCCTCCACCTTCTCTGGATCCACCGAAACACCGTCTTTGTCGATAACATGACCTAGAAACTGCACCCTCGGCAACCAAAATTCACACTTCGAAAACTTGGCGTACAGCTTCTCCCTTCTCAAAGCCTCCAATGCGATCCGTAAGTGTTCTGCATGTTCTTCCTCCGTCTTCGAATACACCAATATGTCATCAATGAATACGACCACGAACTTGTCCAAGTACTGCTTGAACACTCTGTTCATCATATCCATAAATGTCGTTGGTGCATTCGTCAGTCCAAATGACATCACTAGAAACTCGAAATAACCATAACGAGTTCTGAATGCCGTTTTCGGGATATCCTCCTCCCTCACCTTCAGTTGATGATAACCCGTCCTCAACTCTATCTTCGAAAAGTATTTCACCCCCTTAAGTTGATCAAACAGATCATCAATTCTGGGTAACGGATACCTGTTCTTAATGGTGACATTGTTCAACTCCCGGTAATCAATACAAAGCCTCATTGAACCATCCTTCTTCTTTACAAACAGAACCGGTGCTCCCCATGGTGACACGCTTGGTCTGATGTAACCTTTATCTAACAGTTCCTGCAGCTGAACCATCAATTCTTTCATTTCTACTGGTGCCATACGATACGGCGCCTTCGATATCGGTGCGGTCCCCGGTACCAAATCAATAACAAACTCTACTTCTCTATCCGGCGGTAACCCCGGAATCTCATCTGGGAAAACATCAGCGAATTCCCGTACAACAGGTATCTGACTTAGTTCGCCCTCGACACATCGAGTATCGACCACATGAGCCAAATAACCTACGCACCCTTTTCTGAGCAACTTTCGTGCTTGCATCATCGTCAGACAACTTGATTGTCTCGGCGATTTACTACCGTAAAATATAACTTTGAACCTATTCGGAGTCTTTAAGTGCACACACTTCTTTTTACAGTCAATAACCGCTCCGTGACTCGATAGCCAATCCATCCCTAGGATTACGTCAAACTCTCCCAGACGAATCGGTATCAAATCCACGTTAAGTCTAAACCCTCGTAATTCAGCACAACAGTTCCTATGAATGTAGTCTACGGGAATGATTTCTTTGTTTGCTACTTCTACATTCGTAGGGTGTTCTAGCTTTTCTTGAGGTAAATATAATCTCTTAGCAAAATCTTCAGAAACAAAAGAGCAGGTAGCACCCGAATCAAACAATACATATGCATTAATATCATTGATCGGGATGATACCTGACACCACGTCCTTGGAGTCGACTGCGTCCTGCACAGTCATGTTGAAGGTGCGCGATGTGGGACTGTTGGCCTGGCTGGCTGGCCCTCTAATGCTCAGCCTGTTGTTGTTGTTGTTGTTGCCTCTGTTGCCACTCCCAACGTCTCCCTTCCTTTTTGGGCAGTCCTTGGCATGATGATCGGTTGCTCCACAGGAAAAACATACTCCCTTCATCTTTTTCGGGCATTGTGGAGCCATGTGTCACGGCTGTCCGCAGCTATAGCAAACACTCTTCCCTTTCAAGCATTCGCCCGTGTGGTTCTTACCACAATTGTTGCATTTGCCCACTTTCTTAGCCTCTCCTCCGGATTTGTTACCTCCGGACGATTGACTCTCATTCCACTTTCGTTTATTGGGGTTGCTGCCTTCACTGCTCCTCGTCTTCTGCCCGTCATGACCCTTCTTCCTCTCCTGGTTGAATTTAGTCAGGGCCTCACTGCCACCCTCTGCAATGATTGCCCTTTCCAATAGCTCTGTAAAGTTCTTGATCTTTAATACTGCCACAGAACGGTACACCCACGGCTTCAGTCCCAGCTCAAACCTCTGAGCCTTTCTAGCCTCCGTATCAACTTGATGAGTTACAAACCTTGCCAACTCATTAAACTTGGTCGCATATTCGGCCACAGACATACTTCCCTGTTTTAAGTCGAGGAATTTCACCTCCATTTCTTGCTGCATGCTTTCTGGAAAGTAGTTTTTCAGAAACATTTCCTTAAAGCGTTCCCAGATGATGACGCATTCTCCCGCACGGCCCTTGTTGGCCTTCCACCAGTAGTTCGCCTCCCCCTTCATCATGAAGGTAGCGAAACTAGTCTTCTGTCCTTCGGCCACCCTAGCGACCTCGAACACCTTCTCCATTTCCTCGATCCAAGTCTGTACTTCGATCGGGTTTAGAGTTCCCTGAAACTCCGGTGGTCCAACCAGTTTGAAGTCCTTGAAATTTGCCAAGTGCGGCGCTGGCTGCGGTGCTGGTTGTACTACCACTGGTGGGGGGTCTAGTTTGCATGGCTTCCGCCAGCATTTCTGCAAACATCCTCATAGGATTGGGTTGATCCCCAACCTCACTCTCTGACTCTGGGATACGTTGATTCCATGGTCTACCTCTCGGCATGATCTACTAAAGAGCAAATCTTAGACTTATGCTCATAGTTCTACACATTATGTTAGCCAAATTGACATCTAAATTCAAAACTATATATCAAGCATATTTGATTTAAACAAGAAAATAACTGCATTTATATTCATATACCAATGTTTTAGTACAGACTCAACAAGTGGCATACTTCTATAAACGCTCAAGGCAGAAGTTGCCTAATAACGACTATCCCTTGACGAACAAAAGTGAGGATTCACTACCATCAACCCCTCTAACAGAACAAAAGTTGGGGTCTAACTGACATACTATGCATACATCAAAACATAATGGCTTACAACAGCTGAAACATCTCTAATAGAACAAAAGGTGGGACTCACTACTATCTATCAATACAACTAAAGATACTAACTGGCAATAATCAACGCCTGCTGCGGCGAACTGCCCGACGGTAAGCTTACCGAACCAGCTCATTAACTGCACGACGTCTAATCACGCGGCGACTACTGCCCGTCTCCCGAGGATACCTCATAACTCGGTCCCTCAAACGATCAAAGAAAACGTCCAAAGCATACTCCAGAGTATCAATCCTGGTGGATCTAACTCGAGTCTCTCTCTCCGAGTTGCCTACCCTCATGGTAGCCCTGAGCCAAGCCTCATGAATCTGAATCCGATCTATTCGCTCCCGGTCAAGCTCAGCTCTGGTGGCATAAAGAACTGTCTGACTATGCATTTCTCTGGCGTTTAGCTGATCTACAGTCTGCCTAAGTTGCCTGTTTTGCAATGCTAGTTGTTGTACCGTTGGACTCGGCTAAGATGCAGCCTGCTCCAACTGCTGTATTTTGGCCTGTAATTCAGCCATCTTCTCCTTTAGCTCCATGTTCTCACCAGAGAACATGTAAGTTGCGTCCCTATACTGCTCCTCAGTCTGCTGGTGTATCTGGTTCTGCGCCTCTAGGTGTTGAACCCTCTCCTCTAGCTCATCATTAGCCGTAGTCAGAGTATCAATGATGTCACTGGCGGTAGTGCCCATGCCATCAGCATACTCAGCTGGCTTCTCATCCTCCTCATCCTCAGTATCGGCCTCCTGCTCGCTGTACGGTCGCATCACTCCGCCTCAGACAGCGTCTTCTCGATCTCCCTCCTCGGCATCTGACTTTGGCTCCTCAATCGGGGATATAGGTGCAACGGGTGCATAGCCTACATCCTGCTGCGTATCCATATGGATATCAGTATAAATCACCTCATCCACTGCAGTACTCGACTGTCCTATCTCCGTCATCCTACAATCACACAAATAACACATGTTAGTACCGCAATAAAATATATTCATTGATGAAATGAAATGATATTTTATCATGTACATATCGGCTCGATGGATTTTCTCAATCCATCTCCAAAAATACACAACATGATGAATCTCCCCGATTCATCTCCTAACGCACTTGATAAGAGTTTAGTACTAAGGTTATAACCTAGGTTTCACAATCCTAACGTTTCTAACCTACAGCTCTGATACCAACATGTGACGCCCCCAAATTCGGGTTCCAAATACCCGGATTCGGTCATCACGATCCAATACAAACATTCACCTCTAAACAACATACAATAACTAAATGCTGAATAATAAACATACGTTGTTCATTCAAAAGGTGTTACTAGTCCCAAGATACGATAACCTTACACAAAAGTACACAAATACCCTTAATAAAGTATTTAGGGTTTATATTACATAACAATTAATTTAATTAACTACAAGGCTGCATCTTGAAGTCTATCACTTCATCTTTCCTTTACCCTTGTTCTTTCCCGAAATCTTGGGTTGCACTGCAATAAGGTTTCATGATATAGCAAGAGTGAGCAACTAGTTTGGTCAACAAGTTTAAATAACAACAAGAAATAATATATTATGAATGAAAGGGAATAGCGGAACAATTCAATAATATGAATAACATAAGCAGGAATGATGATTTGCTTTTAAAATTAGGATAGCCAAATAGACTATGAACTATAAAAATCCACTGGAGTCAATAACAGGTTGACCCAATGGTTACTACCAGAAATATGTACCCGATGGGATCAGCCTCAGTACAATATGTGTATGCATAACATTTAATTTCCGTATTTTGTACCTGATATTAGATACAGGATACTCCTCTATAATAAAGGGGTGTTCATAATAGTCTAAGAATCCGCATTATCAATGATTTGGATAGCTTGTAAAATTTTTAACATAAATGTCTAGCCGAACAATGGCTTAGACCTACTTTGAACAGTTCTTTAAACAATAGAACAATAATGAAGTACAAGTCAATGATTGTACAATATCAAGTGCAACACGTGCGAATAACAATAATATCGATGTGGAATAATTGTAAAGTAATTAAACCACTCAAAGCATGCTTGGAAATAACAGTTCAAGCTTAAATAAATAATTTACTCAATGAAATGAGTTTAGAGATAAGGTACTTGCCTGTCCGCTCAGCTACAAATAATTGTCTAGCTTTAACTAACTGGCTTTGAAAGACCTAACATTAATAAAGTTGGTCTAATAATTAGTACGACGTATTTGCACAACTATATGTTCACTTATGGACTTATTTATCATATAATTACTAACACATAATTTACATAAGTCAAAATAATATTATTAACCTTATAGACCCTTAATCATTTTAGGTTAATAATTTAATAAGTTAGAAAATATTTTTCTTAAGTGTGGGACACTTATTAAACACTTAACAACTTATTACAATTGTTTAAATAAATCATAATTAAATTTATTTTATTTTATTAACTCAATCTCTATTTAATTACTATTTAATCTTGATTAAATAGAAAATAATTAATTAACTTTAGTTATTATAAATAATAACTAATTGTACTTACTCATTATTTAATAATAATTAAATAATAAATAATTATTGATTTAATTTTAACCTTCTTTAATTTAATATTAATCAACCCATAATTAATTAATTAATTAACCTCACTTATTATTTAATTTAAGAAAATTAAATAATAGTTTACTAATTTTAATCCTCTTTAATTTTTATTTAATGTCAATTAAATAATAGATAATTATTTAATTAATTTTAATTATTATTTAAGGTTAAATAATAATCAATTCATCCTTATTTATTATTTAAATTAAGTAATAAATTATTATTCTAATAACTTAGTTTCCATTAATCGTTATTTAATGCTAATTAAATAATAATTAATTACTTAATTATCCTTATTTATTATTTAATAATATTTAAATAATAAATAATTAATTTATAAAAAAAAATTCTCTCTTTAATTATTATTTAATAGTAATTAAATAATAATTTCTAATTTATCACCTTTATTTATTATTAACATTTTAAATAATAAATAACTAATAAATTTATTTAACTTAACCATGATTTAGCTAACTAGATTAATATTTAAAATATTTAAATATTAAACGTAATGAAAAATATCCTCCCCAATATCATTTTTGTATTATTATCATTTTTGTTATAATTTTAAATTAGTTTTTAAATATTTAAATTAATTAAATTTAACCCGAATGACATTTCTGTAAATAAGTTGAAAACTGATCCGAGGGCAAAATAGTAATTTCGCTGAAATAAAACACGAAGGGGAAAAATTGTAATTTCTGCCAAAATCCGATTACCGTGCATTGCGCATGGAGACATTAAGAACGGCTCAAAACGGTGCCGTTTTGAGAAGCCGAAGACCGCTTCCGCGCATACGCGCGCGGAGTAACTTTACCGACACCAAACGACGTCGTTTGGCTCCGCGTTTTTCAGCCTATAAACTTGGGCGCATTGCGCGGACTTTTCTTTTTTTTTCTTTCTTTAGCAGAATGTGAACAGTGTCCGGTAATACACACTTTAATAAAAATTATACCATCAAGTAAGCTTTAAATTCTCAATAAAAATCCAAAAAAATTACCAATCACTTATTATCAATTTATAACATGAAAATTTAATTTTTCATGATTTAACATCATTCTTTTTTTATAAAAAATTTTACATCACATAAACTACCACAAATCATAACTTTTTGTATATAACTCCATTTTGAGTGATTCAAACTTTGTTTTTCTCATGATTTAATGTTCTATAATATTAGAACATTAAACCTAAGGTTTATAAAAATATTTTTGGCCATAAATTCCAAGACTTGTTTATACACTACCAAACACATATTTTAGCATACAAAATATACCAAAATACAAACCAAGCATAGCATAAATATTACTACCACACATTATTAACTATATTAACATATTTATACATACATGTTAGTTTATTTAATTTAAAACAAAAATTAGATTTAGAATAACTATTACCTTGATTTAATGGTTATCTTCCTTTTTCTTCCAAAATAAGTGATGAAAGAAGATGACATTAACCAAGAACTCCTTCTCCTGATAATTTTGCTCTCAAATATATTTTTTCTACACTCTCAAATTCTCTCTAGCTTGAAAAGTGGAAGAAGAAGAAATAACTAACATAAACTCCTAAATTGTAAGTATACTTACAATTTGGATAGATATAAAATATATATCTATTAAAATTGCCATCATGAGGGTAGCAAGGATACTTACACAAGCTAACACAAGAAATTGACTAAAGGACACATTAGGTGAAAAGAGGGATGGTCATTGTACTTGAAAAAATAAAACAAGCAATCCATTAAATAAATAAATGAAAAATAAAAACAAAATATCATTTTTCTCTCTTCTACCACATGGTCGGCTGATGGCTTCTTCTTGTTCCAAAATTATAGTCACTTTCATGTTACCTTAATAAATAAATAGTTATATAAAGTATTTTCCAAGTTGACCAATTATTGGGCTTTATTTAAAATATCAATTGGGCTTCTATTAAATTGTTTGGGCTACTAATTTGTCAAATTTTATTATTCTCCACTTGGGCTACTAATTGACCCATGTTGGGCTAATTTAATAATTTACACATTAATTATTCAATCCATGATTAAATAAATAATTAGATTGAATAAATAATTAAATATTCTAACCCATTAGTATTAAATTACTAAATGGACTAATAAATATTATTATTAATATTTTATATTATTTACATTAATTAATAATCATATTAATTAATTTATTATATTTAATTAACTCATTATATTCAATTTAATTAAATATTTAATTAATAGGAAACTTATCAATTATTTTGATATTAAAACTTTAGGGTTTGTTCACTAATTTAAATAACATATTAGTGACCCCCTTTAATTAATTCTAGTAATTAATCACATAATTATTTACTCACGTAATTAATTAATCACATAAAAAGATTTAAATAATCTCGTAAAACTAACTCGTTAGAAATTAAATTATTAATTTATTTAATAATGACGTGAAAATTCTTGGACATTACAGTCTTAATTGATCAATCGAATTGATCAACTTTAGAATACATGTCTTTACTATAATGTCATTGGTCATTATAAATTGGAAGAGCTCCTTAAATATTTTATATCTAGTTGACCTACTTTGCTATTCATACAACTATTTTATATGCAATAATATAGTAGGTGTATCTATTTTCTCGTGTTGACGTTGTAACTCAATACTTATGGGTGCGAGCATGATGCATTAAATTGCATCATCTTGCCATTTCTTAAAATAGCAATATCTTCCTCAAAGGCTTAGTCTGCAACGTTTACAGGGATAGACAAATTAAGGACATTTTGCTAGCTTTTCAGCATTAAGAACTATTCTCAAATTTGTTTAATCAATCTGAACAATTCAGTTCGATTAAATTGTTAGCATCTAATATGCTATGCAGTATTAGTGAATTAAACTTAGCAATATTTTTAAGTGAATTAATAACAACATTAACATGTATTCATTTTATTAATCACCCAGTTAATTAGGTCTTTATTTAAAATGGTGTCTCCCATTATTTTTATCAAACTATATTACCTTCTATATATAGTTTTTACAAATCTAGTTAAAGATTTGCTAGTGAGAATAAGGATCCTATTTCAAATGTATATAGCCTTGTGTGACATAATAAACTATATATAAATAAATTAGTAGACAACTCTTTGTCAATTACATCAACATGTAATTCCTTTTATTTTGCTTCTGAGATTATTATGATCATGTGTGACACATCCAAATTAAAATTATCCAAGTTAAGTTTGGCCTAACACTTTCATATAAGTGAAGAGAAAAACGTTGTCCTTGTGTGACATAACAAAACAGCATTGTTCAATTCTTTTATAAGCATAAAATGTGATAAAACAACATCTCAAAAAAATAATATAAGCCTTGTGTGACACAACAAACTTTTAATGATTATTTGATACTCTATCGTTTTACCATGCTAGAAGGCGACGTTCGATATTTTATTAATATATTTGAACGTTACAACTTAATATTTTGAATAGTAGAATAAATAAATTAGAGTCATTCTAATTTTATTTAATTGAATTAAACTCTTTTTAATTCATGAATTAAACATTTTGATTCATTTTATAAATAATATTTATTCTACATCATGAGGGGTTTGTTAATATTAATTGTCTCATCTTGTTTAGCGCACATGCATATATATATATAAAATACGCGTCATATTATTTAACATATGAAGCATGTTTGGATAATATATATATATATATATATATATATATATATATATATATATATATATATATATATATATATATATATATATATATATATATATATATATAATTAGCATGCACATATAGAATACTATATTCTACTTAGATTGATTATAGACTTTAATTCTAATTTGGTTCATAGAGCCACCAAGTGAACCAAAAGGTCAAACCTAGGTGCAAGAATAAATTAAATTAAATATAACTATTACATTTAAATTCGAGCTCCATTACAAACGAGTCTTCATGCGTTCCTTGCTTCTTTGCTCCAATTCTTTAAAATAATTCTAACTAATCCTATTACAAAACTATTTACAATAAATAGAAATCTTGATCAACAGTCAATGAAAAATACATAGGAGGGAGATAGAATTTACATTAGAAAAAGCGAGGTACGCAGACCCCATTTATAAAACTCATTCATTCATGCATTTAATTAAAATTAAATTCAATCATATTGGTCAATTGTCCATAATCAATCTCATTTATTATCATATATATCAACATATATATCAATAAATAATATTCATCTCATGAATTAAATAAATCATTCCATCTATGTATTTATATCGTTTAATGGGCAATTAAAGTTGCATGAAATTTAATTTCATATTTAAAATAAACATTTTATTTTAATTATAAAATTATTTAAAAATAAATTATTTATTTTTATTATTTTAAAATTATCCAAAATAAACTCTTTTATTTTGAAATTTTAAAATCTGCACAAAATTATCAAACTGTTTGACTAATAATATATATTATAAATATATTATATATGATACTAATATATATATCATAACCTTTCGATATTAAAGCCAAAAATGTATTCCACTTTCGGATAAAGCCAAAAAGCATTCCACTTTCGGATTTATATAATCTATATAATCCAAGACAATATATAGCCAAATCAATACATACAGAAAATCAATTAAATGTTTTAACAGGATCCAAAAGGACTGGATAACCACAAATGGTCAAGTTATTCAATATATTCATCCTCTACCTATATCATTAGAATTAGCCTCTGGCAACAATGAAAACCAGAAACCTTTAGTTATAACTCCTTATGTTGACATACCTGAAAAACCACCGTATCAATAAGAACATTTATTACATGTAAAAGATATTTTACAAGTTAATAAACAAAATAATTATACAAATATTTTCCTTCAAACTATAGGGAAACAACTTAACAGAATTGAAGAACAAACTAAACAACTTCACAATAATTGCCAAATAACTCCCAAACCTATAGAGGTTCAACATGTAAATATAAAACCACCCCTTGAAATTAGTAATTTTAGAATTCGGTCTAATAAAAAAGAAGATGAATTCATGACCAGCCTTACAGAAAAGATGAAATATTTAGAAAAATAAGAAAATCAATTTATAACATCTCTTATGGGAAAAATAAAAGAAACATGAGTAACATCAAGAGGACAAATCAATATGATGGCTAAAACATCTTCACATAATAAAAAGAAATCTGAAGACAAATCTGAAGAATATTCTATATCCCAGATATTTGAAATACAAAATGAATTTCAAGATATACAGAATTTTAATAAAATTTCTTATGATCAGAAACCTACTAATCGTATGACCCTAACAGTACCTAGTCGATATTACTATCTGCGACCTACTCCTCAAGATATTCTTTATGAGGAAGATTTTCTCCATTAACAAAAATCTTATCATGCTAAAACTATTTACGAATGGAAATTATCCAGTCCTTTTGGAAGCTGTCAAAATTGAAATTAATCCTGAAAATTAAACAGAAATTTGAAGACAAGATGCTTGTTATACTTTAATACAGACTATAATAACTCATTTCGTAGGACCAGGAATGATAAATACAGATAGAAACAGAGAACTTTTACAAAACTTAAGATGTTCATCTTTAACAGATTTTAGATGGTATAAAGATGTTTTCTTAATGAAAGTCATGCAAAGACCTGATGCTAACAGTGAACATTAGAAGGCTAAATTTATTGATGGTCTTCCCAATCTTTTTGCTAAAAAAGTTAGAAAAAGGATAAGAGATAAACATAATCAGATGTCTATCCCTTATGACCAGTATTCTTACGGTTATCTTATTGCAATTGTTGTTGAAGAAGGATTATCCTTATGCAATGACATAAAATTATAATAGTTAATGAAAAAATAAAATTTAACAAAGAAAAAAGAATTAGGAGAATTATGTGTTCAATTTGCTTATGAAACTAAGTTACAATATCCTTCTAGAAAACAGAAAAATTCCCATCCCTTTAAAAATTATAAGAGAAAATCTTATCCAAAGAGATCTAACAGATATAGTAAAAAAGTTAAAAACCCTAAACCATATCGAAAATACAGAAAAAAAGACTTCATATTCCAGGAAAAATAAATCTCAAATTAAATGTTATAAATGTGGAGCAACAGGACATTATACTAATAAATGTAGAACAATGTTAAAACAAAAAATGAATAAATTATCCGTTGAAGATAAATTTCAACAAATAATTCTTAACTGTATTTCAATAACAGAATCAGAAACAGAAACCAATTCTTCTGAAAACGAATTAGCAGAAATCTATTATCAATCAGAATTAGAATCCAGTCATTCAAAAAATGAAGAAATTTGTCAAGGATGATGTAAATCAGAAGCTAACTATTAGAAAGCGATTATTGAAATGAATGGTCTTGACTTGGGAAAACCAAGTATTAATGTTGTAATTGATGAACAAAAAACTATGCTTGATCTTGCTGATCAAATCAAAAACCCAAAAATAAAAATGAAATTTTTAGAAATTTGTCATCAAAATCATATTCAAAAAACAGAAACAATTTTCACAGAAAATTGCAGCAGAAGAGAAGTCTTAAACCGTATAAGAACTAATCCTATTAAGGAAAAACCTGTATCCATTCAAGACTTAAAAATGAAAATAAATATTTTAAAGAATGAAATAAAACAATTATAGTTAACAGATCAAGTCATCTTTCAAGATTTAAATAATATTAAACAGAAAATAACTCCTAAAAAAACTGAATCCTCAAAAACAAATGATGACCAATATTTAATGTTATTAAATCAGGTAACATTTCAAAAATGGTATATCATAATAAATTTTATTATTAAACCAGATTTGATAATAAGATATGCAATAGCTTTAGTTGACAATGGAACTGATATGAACTGTATACAAGAAGGACTTATTCCTACTAAATATGTTTAGAAAACTACTTAATCACTAATTAATGCAAGTGAAAATTCCATGATAATTAATTATAAAATACCAGAAGTTTTTATCTATAATCAAGGGTTATGTCTACCAACATCTTTCGTCTTAATTAAAAATAATTCTCAAAATATAATATTAGGAACCCCTTTCTTATGTTTATTAATGCCTATTACAAAAATTGATGCTTTAAGCATTCATACTGTCGACGCCGGGAAAATTGTCTCCTTTTAATAATTACCCTTTCCAATTTTAGCCTTTGTATTTAAGATGAGATTTTGAAAATGGTCGGCTTGAGTGTTGACGAGGTTTGAAAGGTTGATTTTATGATAAGCCAATTGACCAGAGTCGCCAGTTGGTATATTTGAAATGGATGTACCAACTCATCCGATTTTTAGTTTTCGTAATCGTAATGGCTCATATGTGACTCTTAATTAATTGATCTGCGAACTGAGATTCATAGAGTTCGGGGGCTTGCTTAAGCGAGGGGAAGGTGTTAGGCACCCCCCGACTTCCGTGAAACACGGTTACCGCTATCCTAATACTTTTCTTTCCTTTAAATCCTAAAATGTGTGTGCGTGTGTGTGCCTATGAAAATCGTTGGAATGCTTTATTTCCGAAAGTACTTCTGAAATCTCGTTGACCCTGTGCACGAAGGATTCGTTTCGTTTTGAAAAGTTCATCTTTTAAGCTTTCATTTTTTTTGCTAACAAAATCTTTAATGATGACATTTGTGAAATAAGGTATTCGAATCCTTCGTCAAATAGGAATGGAGCTCGTCCGATACTTCCAGTTTTATTTTAGCCTACGGATGATCTAATATCCTAGCTTGCTTGATTTTATGAAAAGCTTCATCGTTTCATTCCAAAATCCTTTTTTCGTGTCGAAAAGGAAAATCAAGCATTAAAATGACGTTGGAGCTATTTGTGGGCATGTAAGCCGTCTAAATAGCCCTAAACGCCCGCAATCACATATTTCACTATTACGGGGCGTTAAACCCGATTTTCGGTATCGATATCGTTTTAAGGCCCGATATTTACATATGTACAAAAATGGCCCACTGTCGTGACTACATACACCAAAATTTGTCCATCTTCGAAATTTGATCACGAGGATCTCATCCCTAGGCTCACAATCCCCAAAATCACCACACAACCATACAAAGGAAAGCTTAACAACACTAGACTTGTTACTATACCGCAAGAACCAAAATTTGCAAGCCCAACACTATGGACTACCCATTAACACAATGAACTACATATTACCATACAGATGTCATCGGGACATTAGGAGGAAATTTCGTTCCAACGGAACCCTCACTAATAATCCATAATCCACGGATCCTCAATAATATAACAAAATACTACATTCAAACAACTCAATAACGAAAGATTATGATAATAAAACAAGTTAAAACTTCAAGGAAAACACCATTTTTTCACCTTGCAAAACGCCAATAAACACCTTATATTTCACTACCAAGTACATAACACAAGATTGACTAAGTATTTGAGCAAAGAAAAATTAATTTCCTTCTATTTTTGGCCAACCCGAGCCTTTCTCTCTTTAAAACTCGCCTTTTCTCTATTTACATTTCATAAAAAATCTCTCTTGCTTCTCTCTCGGCCGAGCAAATGGCGATGTATAGCTGACTGGAGGCAGCCGCGGGTGCATCTGCGGTTGGCCGCAGATCCATCTGCGGCTGCCTGCGATAGCTGTCTGAGCAGCCGCCCCCTTACACCCCCGCCAGCTCACCGGCGAGCTGGGCAGCCGCTCGCTCACCGGGGAGCGAGACCCCCGACTACCGTAAGCGTAGTGGCCATTCGTCGTCCTTGGTGATCCAATCAGGTTTTTCTGGATCAGCTGTTTGCCTTGTCTCAAGTAACCTGATGCTCATTGTTCGTTGTGGGGGCTTTGACCGTAAGTTGTTGTGGTGGCTTCGTGTTGGGGTCCACCTTCCTTTTCTCATGTCGGGTAAAGTGATGATTTTGCCCTCCTATCAGGGTTAGTATAAAAATGCAAAATTTGGGTGTCTACACATATCATTATCAACAACAGATAAATTATATTTGAATTCATAGCTAGACCTTATACTACGCCTAATGTTTTTTGGGAAAGAAAGAAACATGTTATTTTCCTTCTTTATATTCCTGAATTTAATGAGAAAAACATTTCTACTAAGGCTGGACATAGTCAGATGAAAAAAAGCATATCTAGAACTATGCAAAACAGAAATTAAAATGTTATTAGAGAAACAGCTTATAGTCACTCCCCTTGGAGTTGCATAACATTTTATGTCAATAAAAATGTAGAAATTGAAAGAGGTATGCCTAGCTTAGTTATTAATTATAAACATCTTAATAATGTCTTAAAATGGATTAGATATCATATTCCAAATAAAAAAGATCTTTTAGATAGATTACATGATGCTATAGTCTTTTCTAAATTTGATCTTAAATCAGGATTTTGGCATATTCAAATTGCTGAACATGATAGATACAAAAAAAACTTTTATTGTACCATTTGGACATTATGAATGGAATGTGTTACCTTTTGGAGTTAAAAATAGCCCTTCTGGATTTCGACATATTATGAATGATATATTCAATCCATATTCTGCATTTACTATTTGTTATATTGATGATGTTCTTATTTTTTTATCTTCAATAGATCAGCATTTTAAACACCTAAATTTATTTTAAAATGTTGTTATCAGAAATTGATTAGTTATTTCTACACCTAAAATGAAACTTTTTCAGACTACATTAAGATTTCTTGGACACACCATTAATAATGGAACCATTATTCATATAAACAGAAGCATTGAGTTTGCTTCTAAATTTTCAGATGAAATAAAAGACAAAACTCAATTACAGAGATTTTTAGGAAATCTTAATTACATCCGAAACTTTTACCATCAATTATCAAAAGATGTTGCAATATTATTTACTAGATTACAAAAGAATCATTTACCTTAGACTGACCAGCATATACAAGCTGTAAAATTAATAAAATCAAAAGTAAAACAATTACATTGTTTATCCTTGCCAAACCCTGAATGGAAGAAAATTATTAAAACTGATGCTTCTAATCAAGGTTATGGAGGAATCCTTAAACAGCGGAATCCTAATATAAAAAAGGAAGAACTTGTGAGATTCACATCAGGAACTTGGAAATGACCAATTTTAAACTATCTTACTATCAAACAGGAATGTTTAGCTATTGTTAAACGTGTTTTAAAATTTCAAGATGATCTTTTAAATCAGCATTTTCTCATTCGTATTGATTGTTCTGCAGCAAAATAGATCTTTATGAAAGTTGTATAGAATCTTGCTTCTAAGTTAATTTTTGCTTCTTGGCAAAGTATTTTATCTATATTTGACTTTGATATTAAATATATCAAAGGAGAACAAAATTCTTTACCAGATTTTCTAACCAAAGAATATTTGCAGAGTTAATGAATAACCCGAAATCAGTACTATAAAGAATTCCCGAGTTTAAATATTCAAAATAGTACTCTTGGGGCTTCTTCTAGCCAAACAACAAAAGATATTTTGTTAACACCAGAAAAATATATTTTTAATAGTAATTGTGAAGAAACAATTCTCTTCATTGAACAGAATGATGAAAAATTGATGAATGATCCATGAAAAATTAAGAGATGGTATCTTACCACTCAATAATTTTCTTCTCATTTTGACCAGTGTCGATATGTTTGTGAAGGAATTGCTATTGAAACAACATCCATGGAGATTAAACACACTCTCCATGATCGGTCTAGAATCACCAGTCATATTACTTACAGTAAGGTCACTATCCGAAATATTATGCCCATTTCTACTTGGGGTAATCATCCTCATACTACCAGAACTTTTGAAAATCTAAACAAGGAAACTAAATATAGTTATTGGGATTATATTGATTCCTTTACCAGTGTTTTTTATTATCAAAACCCTATCCAAAACTATTCTTGGTTTGTCTGAATATATATATATAAGTGAAGTGTATTAATAACTTTTCCAAAACCAAAACATGCATGCTTTGTTGCTTTTTCAAATGATCCAAAAAAGTGTGGCAGTGGCTTTGTTTGATTTGTAAAATGATTTGACCAAAACAGTGTGTTCATTGCTTTATTGGGTGACACTTATTTTGGGACAAGGTTTTCAATGGTGGCAGCAGTAGCAGCAGCATGTATCACGGTTTATATATATAACTATATATATTAACAAAGCAGTTGCCCAAAACCAAGTAGCCATTCGGTAATAATATATATATTAAAGCAGCCCACTTTTATAATCCGAAATGTTCCAGCGCTGCTACTAATTCAGTAAGTATCCGCCGCAACTGGATTTGGTAAAAATAATATATATATTAATATATTATTCAAAACTCTTTTTTTTTTTAAAAAATAATTTTATACAACAAATTATGCCTAATAAATTATTCTAAACACATACGCATACAAATATGGAATTAAAACAATAAATAATTCGCATAAAGTATGACTCTTGATGCCACTGTTGGTTTGTAAAAATTCATAGACATACAATCAAATTGCATAAAATAGCGGAAGCATGTTAAAATTAAATTTAAAATATTTACAAACCATAATCCAGAATCGACCTTTATACCCAACTATTAATTAATAAAGAAGAAGTTAGAAAATTATACCCTTGTAGAACTCAAAGTTTCAACAGATACAAGTTCAACTCCAAATCCTTCACGTTCTCCTTGAATTTCAACTATTGAATTTCAATGATCAACGTTAGCCACCCAAGTGTTTGGCCTCTAGAGGTGATCCACCAAGGAATAATAATAATTCAAGAAGTGGGTGATGGCAAATCCTAGTTTTCTCGATCTAGAGAATATGTAAGTACTCTCCCAAAACTTATGAAAGTGTATGTATTTACCCTAATCCATAATAAGACTTCTCTTATTTATAGATTTAGTCAACCATCCTAACACCTTTAGGAATAGAGTTTTTAATTAAACTCCTAATGTAATTAGGAACTTAATTAACTTAATACAATAATTATAATTCCTAAACCATTTAGGAACTTAATTATTAATTATGAGAGTACTCTTATTAATTAAATCCTAAATCATTTAGGAACTAAATAATAATGATAATAGTAATAATAATAATAAGACTCCTCTTATTAATTTATAATTAGTATTTCTAAAATACTAAATAATAAATATTAAGTTATTTAATTTATTCTATCCCCATAGTATAAATTAAATGCACTTAATTTATTATTACAATTATGTCATTTACTTCTTAAATAATTATTTTCCTTTTGCGGTGTCACCCTTTAGGTTCTCCATATTAAACCGGTTATAGAATAAATTCATTAGAACTATTCTAATCTTATTTATATAAATAAATTAAATAATTTAATTTATTTAAATAAATAATATTTATTTCATAATAAGGGTAAACCCCCTTAGCAACTTTTCAAATAATATAAATTTCAACATTTAATCTCAAAAGAACCTATTCAGCGAATAGTTCTTGTACAATTCAATTCTTCTACCTCACAACGTCCCAATCAAATATAAGACATGGTATAACTGTCAAGTCTTATTTTATTTGATTATATGCATTTCGATTCTCAAATGAATAACTCTAATTAATATAAATTAGAAACTACTTTCTAATTTTCATTCTGCCTTGGTCAAAGACTACTGGGTTGTCATTTATCGAATCGCATAGAACATTCTCTTTTTTTACTAGAAGTGATAGATTCTTTGTTGATCATTCACCTATCTCCATGTATGACTTATTATATCTGATCATACCCTTTGATACACCTTAAAGGTTTTAAGGAATATGTCAAAATATGATTCATCACACACAAGATACTATAATGATCTCAAGTCCAAGGATCATTTGTACTACTATTACAAAAGGAACTCGTATTGACAGGGAAGTAAGACTCCATTAGGTGTTCCTTGTGCGAGTTACATTCAATGAACTTATTCTCTAATAAGCACCTACATACTTGCTTTAGTATATCTACACAAATGATTATAAAATCAATCATCATATTCATAAGAGCAAACATAGTATGTATTAATCTATCTGAATTTACTAATCTCCAAGTTAGTGATCCCACGATTAAGAATAATTTTAGTTTTGAGCTATCTTGAATTTAGATCTTAGTAGCATTATCATCATCAAGATTCTAAAGCATTGTTCAACAACTTTGGGTTTATCACAATTAATATCATCTATTAAATATGGATAAAAAAAATGCATTTGTATAAATAAACTTTTATTAATAAATGAATAAGATTACAAAGTATATGCTACATTATATCAAATATGATTGGCTTGTGTGCATTCTACTTTTACTTGTGGGCCTCTTCTTTTTCTTGGAAGAATCGTCTACCAACAAGACTTGGTTCTATTTAGATGGAAAGTGACCCTCCGTAGTTTTCAACATGTTCAGTAACTCAGGTAAGCTGATATCTAACTTATTCATGTGAAAATTCATAACAAATTGTGAAAAGGTGTCCGGGAGTGACTGTAAGATCAAATTCTCCATCCATCACAAACCCTAAAGATCTTTAAGGTGCAGTAATATAGTAGGACACAAGTCTCAACGGTAGTGCACTCAGTCATCCGAGATCGAAATTGTGACACCCCAGGATTGAACATGAATTTTAAATGAGGATTATGATTAATTAAGTAAAGGTTAATAGTTAAAACCTAGCTTGAATGACATAAAGTAATAAGGAGAGATTAAATAAGAATTATTATTTAATCAATGTGTTATATATGACCTATGTGGTAGGTTGAATGTATGTATATATGTATATTTGGCAAGATATATATAAAAGGAATTAAAGTTTAGAAATGATGGAAATAAGGAATTTATATGTGAATTGAGATTTTAGTTATGAATGTTAGTAGCAAGATTAATGAATAAGCCTGGAAAGGCAATGATATGAGAATAGCAAGGCAAAGTATGTATGTAGGTGCAAAGAATAAGAAACCGTATGATCTAATCGGTTTATTGAGGAATATTAAGGATTTGATATGTGAATAGTTGAAGTTTACCAAAGAATGAATATATATATATTGGATTAAAATAAGATAGTTTTGTATATGATGTATAAATACAAAATGTGATACCCCGAAAGTACGTAGAAGGAATGTAGATAGTATGTGTGTTGAGAATTAGCATATGTGTGTAAAGTAAACGAATCAATGGACGTTAACGTTGAAATTATGACATTACGAATTTAAAAGAAAATGATAATGGTGAATTTTGATAATTTGATCGAGGTTCGCTTCTCGAGAAAGCGTTTTATGGAAAAGGTGAGTAAAACGACTATTTGAAATGTTGAAAATTGGAATTTATTTATTGAGGAATCAAAAGCTTCATAGAAATTAGAATTTAAGGAATAATATGAAATTTGGCAATTTTGTGAATTATTAATATTAAGGAAATTCGATGCTCAAAGTGTGACAAGCGATATGGGACAAGCAAATTATGGATTATTTGATGATGGAATGAAATTCAAACATAATGAAACAAGTTGGGATAAAAATGGACTTGAATTGGTGCAAAAATGAGCAATTGTGAATTTAAGTGATTAAATTCTCTAGATTTTTGGCATAATGACCAAAGTACCCATGACAATGTTAGAAATGACATGTGTGTCCTAAATTGGTGGAATGACTATGTTGTCTTTGGTTAGACATGTGAATTGACATTATAAGGCCTTACCATGCATGAGTTAACTAACTAAGGTGTGGTTAAGTGATGGAAATTATATACAACACTTATGTAAATAAGTTTTCAGCATTATTCATTTTGGTTCATTCGAAGTTGGTTAGCAAAAGAGCTCAAGAGAAAGTAAAGAGAGAAAGAAGAAGAACAGAGCTAGGGTTCCATGAAAATTGAAGAAATCATGAAAGATCCAAGAGTAAAGGTGGTCAAGGAGAGTTCATAGGCCATCAAAGTAGAGCTTGGAGTTCTAGCAAGCTTGTTAGCAAGATATGGAAGAGCCACAAGAAGGTATAAGCATGATCTAGCTTTCAAATTTGAAGTTTATGTGTTTAAATTCGAGTCCAAGTATAGCCATGTATGAATTCTTGAACAATAAGAGTTGATTAGGAAGTTTATGTGAATTATGTGTTATGTAAGAAGAAACCCTAGACTCAAAGGTGGTGAATCAAAGGTGGTGTAACATTCATGTATGACAAGCTAAAAATCATGATTTAATGCATGGTCAAGTGTCATATGTGGTTAAAGGTGATAGAAACCTAGACTAAAGAATTGGTTATGAAGAAATCACATAAAATTTCATGCTAGATAGCATATAAGAGACTTTGATGATGAAGAATCATGTTTTGTTAAGGAAAGTATGAAATTAAGCTATGAATTGTAGATGATCATATGTTATATATTGTTAGATTTGATGAAAACCTAGTTGAAAGGTATGAACATGTTTGATTCATGTATATTAGCATGCTAGAAAGCTTTAAAGAATTATGAAAGAAAGAGAAACATGACTTAGTTGAGAAAAGTTTGAATATTAGGCTATACTTTGTGTATAGACTACGTAATAATCTGTAAAGTGACTTGGAAGATGCGTATAGAAGTTATGTGAATATATAAAGTCATTAAATGTGTACGTGATAACCTATGTGAAGCATAGAGTCCAAAGATTGAAGATTGGTTTAAGGATGGAAATAAGTAAAGTTGACAAAGTGCTATTATTGTGTAATTTTGGCCATTTTGTGTAATTGGTGATCAAATAAGGCCAACAAGCTAAGTTTGATATAAATACACGTGTTCAAGTTGATTTGGAAGTTATTTGGTTCGTATGACGACAATTGTGGATTTTAAATGTTTTAAAACGTTCGTCAACGATCAAAACGAACCTTTTGGAAAAATAAGTTCATTTGAAAAGTTTTAAAGATTTTGAAGGCCCATACAATTCAAATATGTGCTATATGTGGTAAATGATGAGTTAGAATCAAGTATTGCACAAAGGGGCTAAGAATAGCTTATGTTTTGGAAATGAGAAAATTGTGAAAAGTTGATGAAAATGACGTCAAAGTGTGATTTTTGGCAATTTTGAGAAATTAAAGGTGAAATAAAGTCAAGTGAGTCATTTTTATGGTGTTACATGTGTTTACGTTGATTTGGTAATCAACGGAAGGAAATTTGAATGAAAATGGGTTTCGAACGATCGAAATCGATCGTTTCGATCCTAAACGGATTTTAACGAACAAAAATCGCCTCATGCGAAGTTTTATGGTTTTGAAAGCTTGGACATGTCATATATAAGTTATGTGAACTATGTCAAGTGTTGGAATGAAGTTTTAAAGCTTATGGCCAAAAATCACGAAGTTGGATTTCAATGTTTAAAAATTTTCTAAGTCTGGAAATGTTATGAACAGCCCTCCTAGGGGCTAATGTATCTATGATTTCTATTAGCCAAATGAGGCAAGTAAAATTTTTATAAAATACTATGGTATGAGGTCTACATGTGGTCCAAATTTGAGCTTAATTGGATGTATGGTTAAAGAATTAAAATTCACCAAAGCAGCAGCAAAAATCAAAATTTCAGTTTTTTGGCAGAAAAGAGGACCACGGTCGGGGCCGTGGTTTTGTAGGCAAACCCACGGCCGGGGCCAAGTTTGGCTGAGAGGTCACGGCCAGGGCCGTGGTTTCTTAAGCCAAAATCCGGCTAGGGCCGCGGTTGCCAGATTTCAAAAAAATGATATTTTTGACCCGAAATGAAATGTTTTGATACTAAATGATAGAGATAAGTTATGTAAACCCTAGATTGATATAAATGGACTATGTAAAGGGTGTTAAGGTATAATGAGATAATGAATGGCATAATATAACATGCCTAAAGCTAAGCCAAAATATGTTTAAGGTTGTGAAAAAGGTCGGAAGCAAGTTATGGTGTATTATAAACATATGTAAGGTATAATACATCAAATGTGAAATGATTAGAGACGATGGGTCGTGTAATTATAAGTTAAGTTTGTCTAAGATTGTTAAGTTTTATGATCCAATATTGATGTATAAGTTATGAATTGACAGATAAGGTTCGGACTAGCAACCCGAGGCAAGAAATGATTGACAAGGTCAAGCGAGACGGTAAAGGTTAAGTTAAATAAAAGCGTACAGACAAGTTTTTCAGACTTGAGTGTACTAACTGTCCTACGTGAACTATGTGAAAATTTGACATGTGCACTCCGTGTCATTACGTGATTTAACTGTTAAATGCAATACGTAAAATTAAACATAGTATGATAAAGTAAAGGATGCATGACGCATAGATATAAATTGTAAGCATGTAATGTGTTATCTGAATTACTTGCTGAGCCTATGTGCTCACCCTTGCTACTAACTAACATTTCAGGTAAAGCATGAGAAGGCCGAATGATCCGGTTCAGCTAAGGTAACGGAAGTGAATGTATGGACAAGCATGAGGAAAAATTGTGGCATGTAAATTTGTATAACTGCAAGTTATGTAATAGTTGTTTTTAAATGATCAATCGAGATGGTATAAGAACATGTATGGTTTGTAAATTCCTATAGGTAAATGTTCATGTATGTATTATTCAAAGTAGAGATTGTAATAAGGTAAAGTTATGTGTATGTTAAGTTGAATTGTAAATGTGATAAACTCGTATGTATGGAGTAATTAAGCGGTCAAAATGATATATGACACATGTATGTAAACAGGTATATACGAGCAGGAACAGGTATATGCAAATAGAGCTATATATATAGATGGAATAATGACGAAATTTATTTACTGTATATGATGTAAATCATAATGTTGTATATGATATGATAATTGAAATAGACTCGGTCACAATTGGTAATTGTTTGACCTAAGTTTAATGAAAGGTAAATGAACGTCGCGATCCTGAGACAGGTTTAAGGAATGTAAGTTAAATAAGTTTTAAAGAATTAAAAAAAAAAAAATATGGACCGAATTTATGGTCAACAAATTGGTTTTAAAGATTAAAGGTTAAGTCTAACGCATAGGATCCCGGTTAATGTGGTTTAAGGTTTATGTTCATGTCATCCAGAATAGAATGGATAGAATTAAGGAAGGTGGGGATCTCAGAGCGTTACAGAAATAACTCTTTAGATATCTAATATCTAACAGCTCTACTTTGTTCACCATAAAGATCTTTAAGGTGCAGCAATATAGTAGGAGTATCCATCTTTTCGTGCTGACGCTGAAGCTCGTTAGCCATGGATGCGAGCATAATGCATTGAGTCACAACTACATCATCTTGCCACTTCTTAAAAGTAGTAACTTCTTCATCAGAGACATTTTCTGCAACAGTTGAAGGGACAGACGAATTTAGGATAGAAGAAAGCTTTTCAACAGTGAAAACAAATCTCAAATTCCTTAACCAGTCCGTGTAATTCGGCCCCGGTCAGTTTATTAGCATCAAGTATGCTACGTAGTGATAATGAGTTTGACATTTGTAAAATTCTTCATATGAAAAATAGACAACATTTTAGTATAAATTCATTTTATTAATTTTTAAAATAAATTAGGTCTTTATTTAAATTGATATTCTTCCACTATTTTTCATCAAACTATATTATCCTCTTTATATAGTTTGGTAAATCTAGTTAAAGATTTGCTAGTGAGATAAGGATTCTATCAACATAAAAATAGCCTTGTGTATGCAAAATAACCTATAGTTTATTCAATAGGTAGACAACTCCTTGTCAATTACATCAATATGTAACTCGTTATATTTTGTCTCTTAGATTATTATGATCATGTGTGTGCACATTCAAATCAAAATTATTTAAGTTAAGTCCAACCTAGCACTTCTATATAAGTGAAGAAAAAAATATTATATTTGTGTGTACACAACAGAACAGTAATGTTCAATTCCTTTATAAGCATTTAATGTGATAAAACAATATCTCAAATAATCATTATAAGCCTTGTGTGCACAACAAACTTATATTGAGTAGTTGGTACTCTATCGTTTTATCATGTTAGAAGGCGACGTTTGTGAGGATCCGAATTTCCATGATTTCTTTAATAATATTAAATGAGAATTTAATTGATAACATTATCAAAATTGTTTAAATTAATTATTATTTTATGTGATTTAAGGTATGTAATGAGATTTAATTAGTAAATTAAATCTGTGGAGAGATTTTGATAAATGGTATTGAACTTAAGTAATTGAAAAGTAAATAAATTATTTAAAAACAATTTATTAAGAATAAGAGAAATTTCAGGTAAATGTACAATAATTGTACAATTAAATTATTATGGAAATGCAGAAATTATGATTTAATTGAGGTTACCTGGTAATGTGAAATATATTAAATTAGATATGTATATATATACATTTGTGTGTATATATATATATATATATATATATATATATATATATATATATATATATATATATATATGTTTAAGTGATAATTATAAATGTTATTAATTATGAAAATTAAGGGATTAATAATTAAATTAATCCAATTTTAAATAAAAAGCAAATGAGGAAGTTAATAAAATTGTATTTATTGATTTTAGATTTAATTAAGAATTATGGCGGAAATTTAGAAATTGATTGAGAAGAAATGTAATTATATAAATTATATAATAATAAATTATATAATTTATATAAGAAAATTAAAGTGATGTATAAAGGAAATTATAATTATATAAATTATATAAGGATAATTATATAATTTATATAAGAGAATTAAAATAATGAGAGAATAGATAAATGTGAAATTATTGATTAATTGATAATTATGGTGGAATTTAAGAAATTATTTAAGAAAGGAGAATGTAAATATATAAATTATATAATATTAAATTATATAATTTATATATAAAGAAATTAATTTGAAAAGTAAAGAAATGAAAATATATGAGAAGAATGAGGTTTTAATTTATTAAAAAATTATATTTATATATAATGGAATTTTTATGATGTTTATGAGCAATAATATTTCAGAAATGTGAACATGTTAATGTAACATGTTGTCCAAGTAACGAAGTAAAAAATTACTCAAAATAATTTTTATATGTTATATGAATTATTTTATGATTTTTGGAGATATTAATTACCTCATATAATTACATGCATGTCATTATGCGTGTACAAAATTTATCAAGAAAAGTACCCAAAAGAGGTATTAAAATTATTTATAAATCATGATATAATTTTTAGTGAATTAAAATAAATATTTTATATATTATATATAAAATATTTATTACATGAAACAATTACGTAATGTATAAAAATTAATTAATTATGCATGAAAAATTTGTGGCAATCCGCAAGCTTCAAGGTCGGTGGACTTGATTTTTTACCAAAAATAGTTAAGCTCTTTACTTATTTAAGAGAAGGAAAAAAAAAAGAAACAAAATAAGGAGAAAAAAATAAAAATAAAGAAGAACCGTCTCTTTTTTCTTTCTTCTCTCCATCGAAACTACCACCACCATGACCACTATAAAACTCTATCACCACCATGGAAGGATCATCTTGAGGCCATCAAAGTGAACACAAAGTTTCAAGAAAGGTAAAGAAATTAATTTAGTTGAATTATTTTAGCAATTATGGTGTTGGAATAATTTTGTGGAAAAATAGTAAATAAATAGAATAATTATTCTAAATAATTTTTAGATGTATATCTATGAATTATATAATTTTTGGAATGATTTTGTTGTGAAAATTTGGATCAAAATGGTGTATTTTGTGTATGGGCTGCCTACTGTTTTCGGTTAAGGAAGAAGAAAAAAAATCTGGGATGTCGCGCATTGCGTGGCAGCCATATTTTTCTGGACAGGGGGTTAAAACGATGTCGTTTGGGGCGCCATTTTCGGTTGGCCGTGCAATGCGCGGACATCCCTGCCTTGGGCGCCAAACGACACAGTTTAACGAACACCGGAAGAGGAAGGCTGCGCCATGCGCGGCCGCAATTAAGGGCGAAATTACGATTTTGCCCTCGGTTTTTTTCGGAAAGGACCAGCGTGTCCTTTGGCCTCGTAAAATTACGGATATGACCCTGAGGTTTTCTGTTAATGCCGATTGTGTCCCTAAACGTGCGGAATTTACCAAAATGCCCTCAAAAGTGATTTTTAATTGAAATAAATGTTTAAAAATTATTAAAAAATTATAGAAAAATACTAAAAATATAGAAATGATATTTGGGGATTAAGTTTAATATTTTTGTAAAAATATTAAATATTGAGGATTAATATTTAAATGTTTAAATATTAATCTAATAAGGGTACAATTTAGAAAATGGTTAAATAAAATTTCCGGACAACCAAATATGATAAATTTTATCCAATGAGCCGGATTGTCCGTATTGAAGGTGTTTAATATTAAGTTAAATCAATATATTGAGGAACGAGGTTAATATAATTAACCATATAAATTAATAATTGGCCCAAAGATGATATTAATTAAGTAAATTAATATCATAAAGAGATAAATAATTATCATTTGAGTATCTTATGGTCATAGGTTGTTCGAGAAAGGATTTTGAGCTATCTATTAAATAATTGAACAAGCCAGGCAAGTTCTTCAATCCTTTAATGTTAATTGTTGCCTGTTATGATACGTAAATACTTGTTTAAACGCATATAAATTATGTGTTATGTGATATGTGGATAATATGACAACGATGTGGACTTTGTGCAATAATGTGAGATATATTACTATAGTAGAAGCACAACACGTGATATATGACACACACCGAGCATGTTAAAGTATGTGCTACGTGAAACATAAAATGTGTTAACTGTTGAATTTGCTGAGCCGTTGTGCTCATTACTTGCTTAATAAATATTTTTGCAGGAAAGAAATAACTTTCAAGAATATCAGATATGATAGAGATGAATTACCTAAAAGGTTGGAAACGTAATTGGTATATTTCCAACATCAAAATTCAATGTGAGAAATTCGTTAATTTTACTGTGATGAGCTGTATGTATATATAAGTTGAATCTGGATATGATAAAAGTTCAATTATGAATCGTGATTGTTCAAGTTAATTGTTACGATAGAAATTATTATATGTTTGATTACGAATGATGCAACTAGGAATATTTGTATGAAATTAAATAATATTATATTTGAATATGAGCATTATGACACGGGTAATAGAAAGAAAAAGTTAAGGTTGCGATCCAGGGACTAGGATCCAGATGTAAGAATTTTAACTATACAAATATTTTAATACAATGATTGAATTGAGAAAAAGAAAATTTTATACCAAAAAAAATTGGTAATTGATGATTTTAAAATCAGATAATGGATCAATTAAGGGTTTAAATAAGGTAATTAAAGATTATTAACGAACCGAAATTCGAACGTTAAGAAAATAACGTTTATTAAATATGAAATTTAAGGTAATAAAGTGGGTCGAATTTCGGGGTCGTTACAACGTTCGATATTCTAAATATCTTTAAACGTTATAACTTAATATAATTTACCTTGAGGGATTTATTATTAATTATCTTATCTTGTTTAGCGTGCATGCACACACATATATAAAATATGCAT
Organism: Hedera helix; assembly: GCA_947179155.2. Classification (NCBI taxonomy): domain Eukaryota; kingdom Viridiplantae; phylum Streptophyta; class Magnoliopsida; order Apiales; family Araliaceae; genus Hedera; species Hedera helix. Next base: position 9,925,233 of record OX359273.1, on the reverse strand, counting down.
CATATTATTTAATATGCGAAACATGTTTGGATAATATATAATAAATATATATATTAAGCATGCACATATAGAATACTATATTCTACTTGGATTGATTATGAACTTTTATTCTAGTTTAGTTCACTAGAGCCACCAAGTGAACTACAAGGTTAAAGCTAGGGTGGAAGAATAAATATATATTGAACATAACTATTACATTCAATAACCCTGGCTCTTTTACAAACAGGTCTTCTTGCTCTCCTTTCTTCTTTGCTCCAATTCTTCAAAATAATTCTAACTAACCTATTACAAACTATTTATAATAAATAGAACCTTGATCAACAATCAATGGGAAGTACATAGGAGGGAGATAGAATTATATATAAGAAAAATTAGAAAGACGATGTATGCAGACCCCATTTATAAAACTCATTCACTCATGCATCCACATTCAATCACACATTAATCAATTGTCCATAATCAATCTCATTTATTATCATACATATCACCATATGTATCAATAAATATTATGCATCTCACGAAATTAAAATCATTTCATATATGCATTGATCTCATTTAATGGGCAATCTAAAATTACATGAAATCTAATCTCATATTTAAAATAACTCTTTATTTTAATTATAAAACCATGTAAAATAACCTATTATTTTAGTTTTTTAAAAACTGCACAAAACAAACAAAACAGCGAGGTCGAGCGCAGCTACGCTCAGACCCACCGCAACCGTGCTTTGACTGCAGTTGCACTTATCTCGACCGCAGCTGCGCTCGGACGCGTTGCCAATTTTTCCAGTTCGCGATTTTAGAAAAATAAAATGACTTTTGATTTTTGTTTTAAAAACCCATGATTTTATACAATAAATTACGTCCAATAAATTGTTATTAATACATATCCATACATATACGGAATCTAAACAATTAATAATTCGTATAAAGTTTGGCTCTTGATGTCATTGTTGGTTTGTAATATCCATAAACATGTAATCAAATTACATATAAACAGCAGAAGCATGGTAAATTAGAATTTAAATTTTTTACTACAAACCATAATCCATGATCGACTTTTATGCATAATTATTAATTAACAAGAAGGAGATAGAGAATTATACCCTTGTAGATTTCAGTTTTCCGCAAGCACGCGTTCAACTCCAATTCCTTCGTGTTCTCTTTGAATTTCATCAATTAAATTCATTTGATCAGTGTGAGGATCCGAATTTTCGGAATTATTTAATAAAATTAAATAAGAATTTAATGGACACAATTTTCAAGGTTGTGTAAAGAAATTATTATTTTATGTGAATTAAGATATGTGATGAGATTTAATTAGTAAATTAAATCTGTACAGAGATCATGACGAATTGTGTTAATTTAAAATAATTGAAAAGTAAATAAATTGTTTAAAAATAAATTATGAAGAATAAGAGAAATTTCTTGTAAATGCACAATAAAATTATATGGAAATACAAAAATTATTATTTAAATAATGTTTGTGACGACCCCAAATCCGGGTTCCTTTAACCTCGGATCCAGTTCAACACTAGTACTACTTTTCTTTATTGTTCATGAATTACAACAATATTATAATTGCTAAATAATCATTTATTTACAATTTTACATCATTTCTTTCTATTCCAGAATCGCAATCTTTAAAATCCTATTACCACTTTGAGATCATATGCATAATGACTCAATCACACCATCCTATTATCCTTATACATAAAGGACAACGTCTGAAAATGATATTAAAAATAATATGTAAATGTTCTCTTAACATTTTAAGTTTGCTAATCTATAGCACAACAAAACATAAACTCTTCATATATACTTACACAAGTAAATGAATTAATCTACTCCAAGGTTTTACTACGAAAGCACCTACGATTCAATCTTGATGACTCGTTAGTCAATCTTCATATTTGCCTCTACCGAAGTAATCGGCTTCTTCAAGCTACTCTATAATGTTTTGTTTTAAGCAAGGGTGAGCACGACGGCTCAGCAAGTCTAACAGTTTCACATAACATGTAAAACAGTTCAATCATGCTTCATTCATACTATGCTTTGCAGTACATACATATCTCATGCATAACATGCCTCGCATCTAATCTATGCTTCATGTCTAGTATCTATCATGACATACAGTGCAATGAGAACAATTGTCTTAAATCAATTACCATGTATCAACAGTTCAAGTCAACTTGTTTCACAAAGGTACATTAAAACATCTTTGCACATAACTACGTATGAGCACCTCACAGTTTAATAATAAACTTATAAATCATGTACATAATGCAACATATTCTGAAAAACTTGTCTGGTCGCTTCAACCATCTACGCTTATTTGCGTTTCTTCTTCAACCTACAATTTATATATAGAATTGACATAATCATTAGTTACAATGATTATTAATTAGTCTTAACTTAAGACCTTAACTTCAAATTATTAACCCTTTAGTTGTCCAATAAACGAACCTTTAAGTTCCGGACAAAAACACTATACGATCTTCGTACAACCCGCTTTTAAAAAGTTGTCTAAATTAGTCACAAATGACTATTTTCATTGGTTTAATTCAATTAAACTTTATTCTTAATGATTTGGACATTTAATAATGTACCAAATACCTCAAAATATTATCTATCTTTGATAATATATAACTACATTCAAATATTATTAACCATTTAATAATATTTTAATCCCTTATTTATATTATTAACCATTTAATAATATTTTTAATCTCTTACTAATATTATTCACCATTTGATAATATTTTAATTTATTATTAATATTATTAACCATTTAATAATATTTTAATCACTCATTAATATTATTAACCATTTAATAATATTTTAATCACTTATTAATATTATTAACCATTTAATTATATTTTAATCGCTTAGTAATGTCATTAATTATTTAATAACATTTTCATCATATACTAATGTTAGTACTCATTTCATAACATTTTAGTTATTTACATATTTAATCCTTTAACAATACTTTAACAATCCTCAAATCATTTAATGATTATTTAAATAATAATCTCTTAATTAATTAACCCCATTTATTATTTAATATTCATTAAATAACAAATGATCATTTTATTCACTTCATCTCCCTTTAATTATTATTTAATATCCTTTAAATAATAATTAACTAATTACCCTTATTTATTAAAATAATAAATAATTACCTTATTAACTTCATCTTTCTTTAATTACCATTTAATATCCTTTAAATAATAATTAATTAGCTATTTATTATTTAATATTAATTAACTATTTATTATTCAATATTAATTAAATAATAAATAATTATTTTATTAACTTCATATCATTCTTTATTTATTATATAATAATAAATAATTAGTTATTGTATTTATTTGCTTTAATTATTATTTACTATCAATTAAATAATAATTAATTATAATAATAGCTTTTATTTACTTTATTTATTATTTATAATAAATAATAAATAATTATTAAACTTGGGTCCCAAATTAATTATATTAATTTTTAGGTATTTTTATCCATTTTGGACTTAAATAACCCGAACCGACCCGACCCGAATGACCCGACCCGACCCGAAACGGAAAAGTGAACTGTCTGTGAACAGTGTCAAGGGCCCCGACCCTCCTTTATAGTGCAAAACAAGGGCCCCGACCCTTGTGTTGCAGAATCTGCAGAAATGTCATTTTCAGATTTTTCAACTTTTGCTCTTTTGATTAAAACTACCATAACTCCTTCATTACAAAACATTTTGGGGTAATTCTTGAGTCCATTCTTATTAGAATTTCCCCCTCTACAACTTCTCTTTAGATCACAAATCCAAATTCCAAACGGAACTATACTCAAAATGGCTCACAAGGGAAAAGTGAAAACTAACTTCACAATCCTTAGTTTTAAAAATCATATCTTAACCATAACAACTCATATGAACATTATACCAACTAGGTTTTGTTCTTAACTTATATATTTATCATATCAAAGAAGAAAATCTCATACACAACCTCTAGCTTTCAAAATGAAAGGCTATAAATCACAACCTCAACTAGGGTTTACCGGTAAAAATCGCAATATGGAATTTTCTTCCATTTATTTGCATAACACACATACCAAATCATGATATAAACTTATCAAACTATGAATATACATATATTTCATAGTTAAAGACTTCTAGACCATCAAAACAAGTTTTGATCGGTTAAAAATATATTTTAACCGTTTAAAACTTATTTAAACAACAAAAAGGAAATTAAAAAGGTTTAAAGTACTTTTTAACCTCTTAGATATGGATGATCTTCTTCCTCTTGATATGAGCTAAGCTTGTGCCTCCTCATTGACTATCCTCTAGTAATTTTCCTTTGTGGAAATCTCCAACAATGCTCTCCCTTCTCTCTAGAATTTCTTCCTCTCTCTAAAATTATCACCAAGCATAGAAATGACCAACATTGCTCATGTGTTGGTGATTCCTATTTATAGAACTCTAGGATCCTCCCAATTAAGCTACTAATCAACCAACACTTGGGCATTTAAGGCTTAAACTCATGCTTACTATAGCTTGGATGGACAAGGTGATTGACAAGGATGAATGACTCCTATCAAGGTTGCTTGTAAGCAACTTTTGGAGTGTAAAATAAGCCAAATGAAGCCACACTCAACATTTTCATGTGCCCCCCCCCCCCCCCAAATTCGGGATTTTGTATTTTATTACACCAATTTGGCTTTATTTTTATATCCTATATCATTATATAAGTATCCATATATATATACACCAATATATATATATTGACCACCACTTTGACTACCATTTGGGCTCCACATTGAACTCTAGGATTTATTATATTGGGCTCCTCCAATTAAATTTGTTTGGGCTCAATTTATTTACTACATTGGGCTAATATTAAATACCATATGTTACATTTAATTAAAACAAGCATTGGGCTTGGTTAATTATTACATAAATCAATGTTCAAATTAAATTATATGAACTACTAGGTTAATTAATTTGACCTAGTTTAATAACTCAATTGGACCTATAATATAATCCAATTAGATTTGCTATAATTAATTCTACCACATTGACTTACTTAATTAACTCATTCATAGTTAATTCTCAACACCACCTTTATTTACCTAGCAATTAACCAGTGATTGGTTAATGCTCTCTCTTGTCTGCCAACTAGGGTTATTCAATTAACCCTACACTAGTTAATTCTCTACACTCAATCAATACTTGAAATGCTTCTCTCAACCATTGACCATCATTTGACTTTTAATGGTTTGGGCTACATAACTTACTTTTTATTGGGCTCTCTTATTTAATTACCCTGTTCATGTAAATATTCCCATATTGGCTAACACATATAATCCTTTTGGGCTAGACCACTAGTAGTAATTAAATTATTTGGACTCTTCATGAGGTTAAATCTTTAAATTTATTTGGACCTCTATATAAATCATCAACAAGACTTACAACAATTAACATATTGGGCTTGTTTTAATCTCACCTTTGAATTCTATACCTCAACTTAATAATTAAGTTAATTTCTTAATTAATTACTTCTTATTATTGCCATCATCGGCAATAATTCTAGCTCCTCTATAACTTTAACTCATAACTAATATAATTAACATAATTAATTATATTTCATGACTTTCATTCTTATTTCATATTTAAACTAATTGATTTATTAATTTTATTGAGTATTAATTTACTCATCTCCTTGTTTGGCTAACAAACACAACTCTAGAAATATATAACTATGTATATATATCCTTATAACCGTCTTCACTTATCAAATGAATTTATTTCCTTAATAAATTCTCTATATACATCATAAAATATTTTCACATTTAATTTCTAACAAATACATTATGTAAAAAAAAAAAATGTTTACCCATTTTCTACACATCTTACTTCTCACATTCTAGGTTTTAAACATCAACCTTTAATAAAATCAATTAATATATTATTTAAAATCTTAAAAATATCTGGGATATTACAATGTTAAATGGTAATGTGAGATATGTGAATTAGATGTGTATATATATACATTTGTATATATATAAGTGTGCATGTTTAATTGATATATTTAATTGATAATTATAAATGTTATTAATTATGAAAATTAAGGGATTAATAATTAAATTAATCCAATTTTAAATAAAAAGTGAATGAGGAAGTTAATAAAATTGAAATTATTGATTTTAGATTTAATTAAGAATTATGGCAGAAATTTAGAAATTGATTGAGAAGAAATGTAATTATATAAATTATATAATAATAAATTATATAATTTATATAAGAAATTAAAGTGATATATAAAGAAAATTATAATTATATAAGAATTATTATATAATTTATATAAGAAGATTAAAATAATGAGAGAGTTAATGAATGTATAATTATTGATTATATAATTAATTAATAATTATGGAGGAATTTAAGAAATTATTTAAAAGGAGAATGTAATTATATAAATTATATAATATTAAATTATATAATTTATATATAAAGAAATTAATGTGAAATGTAAAGAAACGAAATTAAATGAGGAAAAAGGAATGTTTTAATTCATTAAAAATTATTTTTATGCATAATTGAATTGTTATGACTTTTATGAAGGATAATATTTTAGAAACGTGAACATGTTACTGTAACATGTTGTCCAAGTAACGAAGTGAAAAATTATGAAAAATAATTTGTATATGTCATATGTATTATTTTATGAATTTTAGAGGTAAAAATTACCTCATATAATTACATGCATGACGTTATGCGTGTACAAAATTTGTCAAGTAAAATACCCAAAAGGGGTATTAAAATTATTTATAAATCATATTATGAATTTTGGTAAATTAAAATAAATATTTTATATTTATTATATAAAATATTTATTACACGAAATAATTACGTAATGCATTAAAATAATTAATTTGCATGAATTTGTGCAATTCCGGAAACTTCTAAGTCGGTTGGGCAAGTTGCAAGTCGGTGGAATTTTTTTTATGCTCCAAAGGGTTGGTCATGTGTGGCTCTAAAAAGAAAATAAAAGCAAGAAAAGGAAAAGAAAACAAAGCTCTCCCTCTTCATGTTGCTACTGTAACGACCTCGAAATTCGACCTATTTTATTACCTTAATTTTCGTATTTATTATACATTATTTCCTTAACGTCCGAATTTCGGTCCGTTAATAAATCTTTAATTACCTTCTTTAATCCCTTGATTGATTTTATAAATCATCAATTACCAAATTTTTGGTATAATTTTTTTTTCTTTCACTTTTCTTATTCATTGTATTAAAACATTTGGATATTTAAAAATTTAATTTCTCGATCCTAGTCCCTAGATCGCAACCTTTACTTTTTCTTTCTATTACAAGTATCGTACAACTCAACATTCAGCATTCAGTATTGTATATCCGTACAACATTCTTTGTTTCATGATTCATAACTAGCTATATAATAGTCTCTATCATTACAATCATATTGAACAATTATGGTACACAACTTCAACTTTTATCATATCCAAATTCAACATATATGTGCATACAACTCATCACAGTAAAATTAGCAAATTTTTCCACATTATAATATAACAGTTACAGTTCCAACCTTCTAAATAATCCATCTCTAACATAATCCGGTATTCCTGAAATTCATTTCTTAACCTGCAAAAGTTTATTTTAAGCAAGTAATGAGCACAACGGCTCAGCAAGTTTAACAGTTTATACTTCACGTAGCACATACCTTAACATGCTCAGTGTGTGTCATACATCATGTGCTTGTGATTCTATTATAGTAGTACATCTCACATCATTGCACAAAGTACACATAGTTGTCATGTTATTCACAGATCACATAACACATAATTTATATGCATTCAAACAAGTATTTACATATCATAACAGGCAGCAATTAACATTAAAGGACTGAAGAACTTGTCTGGCGTCCAGTTATTTAAATTGTTAGCTCAAACCCTTAACTCGATCAACCTATGATCATAAAATAATCAAATAATAATTATTTATCTCTTTATGATATTAATTTACTTAATTAATATCATCTCTAGGCCAATTATTAATTTATATGGTTAATTATATTAACCTCGTCCCTTAAATATTAATATAACTTAATATCAACTCCTTCACTTCGGACAACCCGGCTTATCGGACAAATTTTAACATATCTGATTTTCCCAAAAATTTTATTTAATCATTTTCTAACTTTTAAACTCATTAGATTAATATTTAAAATATTTAAATATTAATCACCAATATTTAATATTTTTACAAAAATTTTAAATTTAATGCCCAAACATCATTTCTATATTTTTAGTATTTTTCTATAATTTTCTATGATTTTTAAATAATTTTTAAACATTTATTTCGATTAAAATCACTTCTGAGGGTATTTTGGTAATTTTCGCGCCCTTAGGGACACATTTGGTATTTTTCGGAAAGGCCGGGGGCATATCCGTAATTTCAGCAACGTTAGGACATGTTCGGTATTAACGGAAATGGCCAGGGACGCGCTGGTAATTTTCAGTGGGTCGGTCGCGCAATGCGCTGCCTTCTCCCCCGCCTTCACCAAACGACGTCATTTGGTTTACTGTTACAAAGCTTCCGCGCATGGCGCGGACCAGCCCCAGATTCGCCCCAAAACGGCGCCGTTTATATCCCCGCGCCAGTCACAACATAATTATTCCATAAATCACATAATTCATAGATATAACACTAAAAATTATTTAGAATAATTTTCTTAATTAATTACGAATTTTTCTCAAAATTATTTTACTACCAAAAATAATAAAATAAATCAAATAATTAAAGTTTTCTACCTTCCAATGCTTGTTTCTCCCATGGATGACATCAAATATCTCTCCCTCCTTGGTAGCCTTGGTGTTTTCCGGTGGCATAGTGGTGGTTATGGCGTTCACGGTGGAAGAAACAAATGAAGAGGAAGAGTGTTTTTTGTTTATTTTTCTTTTATTTCCTTGTTTCTCTTTTTCCTTTTATAGACAAAAAGGAATTAATTGCTTTTAACTTTTTAAACAATTCCACCGACTTTACTATCAATTTCGGATTAACCACGCATGCACAACCAACTTTTCTTTCTCGAATATTCCAACAATCAAGCATACCATTTTAATTTAATACATTACGTAATTGTTTCGTGTAATAAATATTTTATATAAAATATATAAAATATTTATTTTAATTTACTAAAAATCATAATATGATTTATGAGTAATATTAATACATTTTTCGGTATTTTACATGACAAATTTTGTACACGCATAACGACATGCATGTAATTATATGAGGTAATTAATACCTCCAAAAATTATAAAATAATTCATATTGCTTATAAAAATTATTTTTCATAATTTTTCACTTCGTTATTTGGACATCATATTACACTAACATGTTCACGTTTTTTAAATATTATCTTTCATAAAAGTCATAACAATTTCATTATACATAACCATAATTTTTAATAAATTAAAACATTCCTTTTTCTTATTTATTATTCATTTCTTTACTATTTATCACTAACTTATTTATATGTAATTATATAATTTAATATTATATAATTTATATATTTACATTCTCCTTTCTTAAATAATTCTTAATTTCTTCCATAATTACCGAATGACGGTTTTGCCCCTGGGCTTTTCAGATTATACCGAATGTATCCCTATGGGCGCATAAATTACGGATAAGCCCCTGAGCTTTGCTGTTAATGCCGGTCATGTCCCTAAAGCTGCGAAAATTATGAAAATGCCCTCAAAAATGATTTTTAATGAAATAAATGTTTAAAAATTGTTTAAAAATCATAGAAAATTATAGAAAAATAATAAAAATATAGAAATGGTGTTTGGGCATTTAATTTAATATTTTTGTAAAAATATTAAATATTGAGGACTAATATTTAAATATTAATCCATTAAGTTTAAATGTTAGAAAGTGAATAAATGAAAATCTGGACAACCGAATAAGCTAAAATTTATCAGATAAGTCAGGTTGTCCGTAGTGAATGTATTTGATATTAAGTTAAATTAATATATTAAGGGACGAGGTTAATATAATTAACCATATAAATTAATAATTGGCCCAGAGATGATATTAATTAAGTAAATTAATATCATAAAGAGATAAATAATTATTATTTGATTATTTTATGATCATAGGTTGATCGAGTTAAGGGTTTAAGCTATCAATTTAAATAATTGGACTACAGACAAGTTCTTCAGTACTTTCATATTAAATGTTTAACTGTTATGATATGTTAAAACTTGTCAAATGCATAGGAATTATGACAACTATGTGTACCGTGTGCAATGATATGAGATATATTACTATAGTAGAAGCACAAGCACATGATGTATGACACACACCAAGCATGATAAGGTATGTGCTACGTGATGCATAAATTGTTGAACTTGTTGAGCCATTGTGCTCATTACTTGCTTAAAATAAACTTTTGTAGGTTAAGAAATGAATTTCAAGAATATCAGATTATGTAGAGACGGATATTCCTAAAAGGTAACGTTATTATTATATGTTTATATTATGATTCAATATGGATTCATTTTCAAAGTTTGTATTCCCGTGATATATGTACAAAAGCTGGTATTGATGTGATATTTGCATAAGATCCAGACTGATCAAATAAAGTTAAATGGTATATGATAGTGATTTAAGATTATTGTATGGTAAAGAGTAAGATAGGTTTAAAAATGTGAACAATGAAGCAAAGATGTTTGTATTGATATTAAATTATAAATGTTGAGTTTTACGACACTAGTTACAGAAAGAAAAAGTGAAGGTTGCGATCCAGGGACTAGGATCAAAATGTAAGAATTTTTAAATATCCAAATATTTTAATACAATGATTGAATTGAGAAAAAAAAAATTTATACCAAAAATTTGGTAATTGATGATTTTGAAATTAAATAATGGATCAATATGATTTTGAAATTAAATAATTGATCAATTTAGGTGATGAAAGATTTATTAACGGACCGAAATTTGGACGTAAAGAAAATAATGTTTAATATACACGAGAATTAAGGTAGTGAAGTGGGTCGAATTTCGGGGTCATTACAATCAGCGTTAGTCACCCAAGTATTTGGCCTCTAGAGGTGATCCACTAAGAAATATTAAAGATTTAAAAAGTGGGTGAAGACAAACCCTAGATTTCTCGCTATTCTAATTTCTTAGATCTAGAGAATTTGTGAGTACTCTCTCAAAACTTATGAAAATATATGTAACCCCAATCCATAATAAGACTCCTCTTATTTATATATATAGTCAACCATCTTGACACCTTTAGGAATATGATTTTTAATTAAACCCCTAATCTAATTAGGAACTTAATTAATTTAATATAATAATTATAGTTTTCTAAACCATTTAGGAACTTAATTATCATTTATGAGAGTACTCTTATTAATTGATTCCTAAACTATTTAGGAACTAAATAATACTGATAATAGTATTAAGAATAACAAGACTCCTTTTATTAATTTATAATTAGTATTTCTAAAATACTAAATAATAAATATTAAGCTATTTAATTTATTCTATCCCCATAGTATAAATTAAATATACTTAATTCATTATTACGATTATGCCATTTACTTCTTAAATTATTATTTTTCTTTTACGGTGTGACCCTTTAGGTTCTCCATATTAAATCGATTATAGAATAAATTAATTAGAACTCTTATAATCTTATTTATATAAATAAATTAAATAATTTAATTTATTATAATAAATAAAATAATTTAATTTATTCTAATAAGTAATATTTATAAGGGTAAGTATCCTTAGCGATCAATGACTTTTCAAATAATATAGATTTTAACATTTAATCTCAAAAGAACCTATTCAGCGAATAGTTACCGTACAATTCAATTCTTCTACCTCACAATGTCCCAATCAAATATAAGACATGATATTACTGTCAAGTCTTATTTCATTTGATTATATGTACTTCGATTCTCAAATGAATAACTCTAATTAATGTAAATTAGAAACTACTTTCTAGTTTCCATTCTGCCTTGGCCAAGGACTACCGAGTTGTCATTTATTGAATCGCATAGGACATTCTCTTATTTTACTAGAAGTGATAGATTCTTTGTTAATCACTCACCTATCTCCATGTACAACTTATTATATCCGAACATACCCTTTGATACACCCTAAAGGTTTTAAGGAATATGTCAAAATATAATTCATCATATAGAAGATACTATGATGATCTCAAGTCCAAGGATCACTTGTACTACTATCACAAAAGGAACTCCTATTGGCAGACAAGAAAGACTCCATTAGATGTTTCTTGAGCGAGTCACGTTCAGTGAACTTATTCTCTAATAAGCACCTACATACTTGCTTTAGTGTCTCTACACAAATGATTATGAGATCAATCATCATATTCATAAGAGTAAGTATAGTATGTACTAATCTATCCGGATTCACTAATCTTCATTTTAGTAATACTATGATTAGGAACAATTTTAGTTTTGAGCTATCTTGAATTTAGATCTTATTAGCATAATCATCATCATGATTCTAAAAATGAGTTTATCACAATTAATGTCATCTATTAAATATGGATAAAGAAAATGTCTTGTATAAATAAACTTTTATTAATAAACGAATAAGATTACAAGATACATGTTACATCATATCAAATATGATTGGCTTGTGTGCATACTATTTTTAGTTTTATGCCTCAATAACATGTAAACACATAATCATAAACCTAAGTATGTAAGATTTTATGACTTCTACTCAAGAACGTAACAACAAAACTAAAGAATATAATGAAAACTAGTTTCATAGTTCCTAGATTCGTTTGAATAAACATGTTGCCACAAGCATCGTATAGTTAGGCCATTATGTTTAATGACTCAATAACATTGAATAACATAATCATAGACTTACTTATGTATAGAATCATAACTATTACTCAAGAACATAAAAACAAAAATTAAAATTATTTCGTTAACTCTCGAAGTGTTTGCTTTTCTAACTTTTGATTATGTTAGGGCTTCTTGCAAAGATTCTCTCAATATCTCACTAGAACTTTTTTGATCTTGATTTTAGCTTATGAATTGGCAAGTTTTTAAGCTTGCAAATGCTCCTATATTATAGGCTATGTAATGTTAGGGCAAAAGGATAATTAAGCCCCAAAATATCTACCAAATGTGAGCTTCTTAGACAATTCCCCCCGGCCCCCAGGCCGACCACTCTTGGTCTTCTTTGCAATGAGTGCTTTGCTAACATATATTGCACATTTGGTTTTGTTTAACCTAACTTTGATTGGTTCATTTTCCTTCACTTGGATTACTTTTCTTGATTTTGATTGGTTAATGCTCCGTCACTTGGATTGATTTATACCTAGTTAGTTTAACTAGGTTTTCTTTTCCTAGTTTGGTTACTTCAACTTGATTACACCAAACTTAATTTATTTTTAACTAGTTAGTTAATAATCTAGTTCATTCCTAACTAGTTGGTTAAACCGTATAATTCATAAGTATTATACTTATTTTTTGGTATAATTCTCGTATAATACTCATATAATTATCGTATTATTTTCTTGTAATTCTTGTATTATTTTCGTATAATTCTCGTATTATTTTTGTATAATAATTGTAAAAAACTTAAGTGTAATATGGCGTACTGTACAAGTGATTTTCTAGTTTGGTTAGTTTAACTAGGTTTAGTTCCATTTTAACTAGTTAGTTAGAAAAACAATTATTTTGAGTTTTTGTATTTTTGAATAGTGAATACGTATTTATTCCTCGTATAAATGCTATGCCGTAATGCGAAAAGTCAAAAAAATTGAAAAGCATTTTTTTCGTTATTTTTCTAAAAATTTTATTTTCTTAGATAAAACAATAACACGTATATATCATCACATAACACATCAATTAGGTCACAAAATCATTCTTTATTAATCACATAAGATTGTATTACAAGACTTATAAATGTTCGGAACATTATATGAACTAATCTTAGTGATCACCCTATACTTAGTGGATTCCCTACTCGATGAGTAGAAGAGTGGACTAAAAGATCTTTGTGTTCTGAATCACTTAAAATTTTTGTGTCTCATTTACTTTCTGCACCTTACTTTCTGTATTATATTTTTATCTGTTGTGACTGACTTCCACAAGCTAACTAAATTCATAACTAAGATTTTCCTTCAATATTTGATGGGGTTTTCTAAACTAATATCCCGCTGTGCTTAAGTAAATTAACTTGTTTAATTTATAACCTGGTAATCCTTATTTAAAAGATTTTTTTTAAATGATCTATACAACCCCTCTTTTAAATCTCTTAGTGCTTTTGGGAAACAAGAGATTCATGTGAAATATCCTAACAATCTCCAGCTTTCGCTTGAATACCATCACAAGTATCACACACTAAAGTAGTCACCACTGAGCACACATTTGAGTCCCTTCACTTGAATACCATCACAAGTATCACACACTAGAGTAGTCACCATTGAACACACATTTAATATTAAACCACCTCATTGCCCAGACCTCTTAGGTTAAGGATCCACCATACTTTATTATTTTATCTACACTTCTGAATTTACCCGATGTGAAATTCATGTAAAATATCCTAACAATCTTCACATTTCAATTGAATACCATCACTAGTGGCAAACGTGTACCACTTGTAGATAATTGAACAATCCATCTCACATCAATTCATTATTAATGCAGTGGACACTTGTGTAGACTGACCAAATAAACATGTTGGATTACCTCATTACAAAAAAGGTTAATCTTTTTATGTTAAGGCTCCATAATATTTTATTAATCTATCTATACTTTAAAATTTACCCGATATGAGATTCATGTAAAATATCCCAACAGGGAGAATTGTTGTTGAAATTATGTTACGTTTGCATTGAAGGAATAAAATGAATAAAAAAATAAAATGAAAAATAATATATTTGATGATCATTTTAGAGGATAAATCATTCCAATGAAATGAAAGTTCATTCCATCCACTTTATCTTTAATCCATGTGGAATGTAGTAAAATAAAATTCATTCGGATATATGTAATAATTTTATCATTATATTACACCGCCTACCACCAATAACCAACTTAAAATAACTTAAAATCATTGGATCGTCTCTTTTATTCATTTCTTTCAATTCAAAAGAGAGTATTACTATTACAATATTATAATAAAGTTTTTGGATGTGGTGTTCTTCACCAGGTAAAGCAATCCAACGACAAAAAATTATAGCGCAGTGAAGTGATGATCAATCAATTGGAAAAACAAATTAAGACCCCTTTCCCTTATTTATAAGATGATGATTCTGTTTCATCTTTAAATGCAGTAAGCCTCGTGGCTGTCGAAGAAAATGAGGAGGGGCATGGAGTGAACGGTGTCAGCTAACCGACGACCACCAGTAAGGCGATAACGATGAGCCATGGCGGCGTATTAATTGTAAGTATCTTTTTTCTAGCAAGCTATCAAGGTCCAAAATTCCCTTAACATTATTGGAATATTTGAGATATACATCAAATCCAAAAGTACCAAATGCGTTGCTATTGGGAACTCCAAATTACAACTATAAATACAATAATCCGCAAGTAAATATAGCCTCTTGGATTGAGGTTTTCTCGAAAAGAAATATGGACGATGAAGAAGAAGCTTTTGAATTCCGTGCGAAGGAACATAGTTACTCAGATTAATTTGAGGACGAACAAAATTAATTCAGTTTAATTTAAATTTATTTAAAATATAATATGATAAAACGTGCGACATAAAAATTTGAGAAAAATAAACCAAACCGGATAAAACTTAGTAAATTTTAAAAATTGGCCCAATTAAATCATCGGCGAAATGCTTGTCACTCTATTATATACAAGTTTGATAGCCCGTGCAAGGCAGGGGCTAGTTTGAAACTATTTATTTTAAAATTTTCTTTAGAAATTTTTATATATAGTTATAATTTTTTATATAATATTTTAACAGCTAATTTTAGCATATAGTGTTATAGTCTGACGCAAAGGGAAGAAAGTTTCTAAGTTCTAACCATATATAACAGCTCAACCATAAGACTTGAAATTCATGAGAGAAAGGTATCATAGAGCTTTTGCCACATCATATATAAACATTAGCAAACACTGTTCAACAGTTGAACATGATGGATATTGAATAGTAATGCAATTCCACACACATACACAACCTTCTAGCCATATCTCTAAGATCATTAGGCATCCCTACCAATCTTATATAATTCGTTTTATCCATAACACTGTAAATTTTATCCATAGTAATGAAATTTTAATTACTTGCTTAATTTTAAACAAAAAAGCTAATTACTCATATGCTATGCTCAATTATGCGAAAACATCAACACCCATTACACCAAGCAACTTGAATATAAAGATAAAAATCACAATCTTGAAATTTTTTTATGAAGATCCCACATCAATAAACCATTTATAGACACATTTAAAGCTAAATTGCAACAAATTAAAGCAAACCCAGATGACAAAATAAAGTAAATTAGTAACAGTACCTCCCTCTGGTAACAATTGTTATAAGAGCAATCTTATGCACTGCTCTATTGTGTGAAAACATCAACACCCATTACACCAAGCAGCTTAAATATAAAGATAAAAAACATAATCTTGAAATTTTTTATGAAGATCCCATATTAATAGACCATTTATAGACACATTTAAAGCTAAATTGTAACAAATTAAAGCAAACCCAGATGACAAAATAAAGTAAATTAGCAATAGTACCTCCCTCTAGTACCAATTGTTATGATATCAATCTTTATTTGAGGCTTTTGTTCAACAGCAGTTGAGGCCCCCATTTTCCACCGCACCGCGGAACACGTCTCCCGTAGCAGCAGGAAACGACTTTCTCACCGACACCGGATCATAAAAAACACAATTCTTATGAGAGCCAACCAAAGGCTAGTTAACTATTATATATATATATATATATATATATATACACACTCCATTATTAGTCTATTAGCACAGCACACCTTAACCTTTATACTCAAACATTTACAGAGTAAATTTAAAATAGATAGATAGATTATAGATACCTTGATGGCTTCCACTGGAGCAGTAACCTCTGATGTCGGTTCCTCTAAGACGACCAAAAATTTTCCATACAGTAAACCAAAATTATTTATTTTGGTGTCGGCATTAACTCGACGACCATCAGTTGCGCCAAGGACGACGACGCCAAAACAACAACGACAGGTCGGTGGCGATAGTTCACTTTTTTCAAAGAATGGAAGTTTGAAGAATCAAAAGAATTGGAACTTGCGAGGCGGTGATGAGGAATTGTTGATTTGGGACTTCTAGGTTTGTGATAATGAGGTTTAAAGATATCTGATATTGAATTAGGAGAAACCAAAGGACGGAAAGAATCGAAAAAACTAACCGAGGAAAGGAATCCACTTAATTATTTTCAATTTAAGCGAGATGAAGGAAAAGGAAAAGGCGGATGGGATTGTTAATTTGGGGAAGAGGAAGCGCTTGAGAGGAGATGGGGATTTAGGGAAGAGAAAACATCGAGAGGAGTTGAAAAGCATCGATTAATTTTTCAATTTTTCAATTGAACCGAGACCACTCAGCAAATTTTCTAATTGAACCGAGATCATTCCTAATTAATCAAGAGTTGGCTCACCTTGTTTTCAAATTGAAAGGATCGCCTTTGCTGCTTTTATATATGGGTCTGCTTAATGTGTGCCCTAAGGGCATACACTAAGCGCAGAAAATAAGAGATGAGACCCGCTAAAAATTATTTCTTTATATAGTTGCACTGAATTCAATACACGGGGTCCATTAGTATATTATTTTTTTATACATTGAATTCAGTGTACCTACATAAATGTTGCCTAAAATTTGTCTTAGCACTTTAACACGCAAGTATACGCGTTCGATTGTAGTATTTAGCAAACAAGGATATCGTTTCCACGAGGAAATAAATTAATACTGATTAGTTACTAATTTTTAAACCAAATTAACCAAATTTAAACTACGATGGATGATTTCAAGTTGAAATGAAACGTTGTTGAAATTAACTTCTAAATAATTAACTACGTGACTAAATGCAGATTTGATAGCTTAAGATCACAACTTCCCTTAGTACCTCATTTAAGTCAATATACTTCCTCCTCAATTAATTTATTACACTGAATTGCTAACCCATAATTCTTTATAATCACCATGCACCTCTTCTGATAGCACATGACTAAATCCTCCAAAATCTGACCTTGAGATGATAGAATTGTAGGAACACCCTAGTTAATTAACTCACTATATTCCTATGTGAATTAGGTTAATTAGGATTTTAATTCAGATTCTTTTGTTGGTTACAAACGACATATAGGTATATTCCTATCATACATGCGAAACATATTAACCTTAACACTCAGATTATATGGACGTTTGTTATCATACCCTAATCTAAATTTAAACTCCGTTTTTGAACTTTGAATAGATTATCTCAGTAATTGTTAGCTAAACAATTAATCAACACGCACAAGGTATGATAAACAATTCATATACTAACTTCAACCAAAGAGGAAGCAATCAACTAAAATTACATACTAAGTTCCATTGCAATCTTAATGTAGAGTTTAGTTCATAGTATCGAAACAGAACAACATCAAATTACACAATGAATACATCTCATAAATTACACAAATCAAAGATAAAAGGAAGGATTAGAAGGAACTCTAATGGTTGCTCCTAATTTATGCCTTGAATCCTCAGAATTTGCTTCTTTCTTCCTTGCTGCTTATGACTGTTCTGCTCCTTTTTGTCTCCAAGAAGGTCTCTCCCTTTTGCTTTTCTCCAGCTTCAGTTATATCTCCTCCACGTTTCTCTTTTTGGGCGGTTAATTAACTTTCTTTTCTTTCCCTCCAGCGTGCTTTTGATTTTCTTCCTTTTTCTTCAGAATTTCAAAGTTCCAACTTGGCTAATTCTGCTAATGGGCGTCTAGACGCCGTCCTTAGTACAAATCTGGGCGTCTAGACGTCAGGCAGTGACGCAGTAATTACAAAAATGCCATGTCCAGATTTTTTCATTTCTTTTAATCACTTTCTTTTTCACAATTGTCATATATGCCCTGTTTGCTCTAACCTGCAATAAATAAACATAAAAACAAGTTAAACGAACCTACAAACACTTAAAAGTAGCAACTATTAGCTTTAACGATATCGGATTCGTAGGTATAAAACCTACTCATCAATAAACAAATAATATTATACATTGTTTTTTGTGCATAGTGTATGTCCTAAGGGCACAGATTAAAAAAAATCCTTTATATACTAGTATTGATTCCTAATTAATCAGGAGTTGGCTCACCTTGTTTTCAAATTGAAAGCATCGCCTTTGCTGCTTTTATATATTAGTATTGATAGTATTTATGATTGGCCCAAAACTAGAAGGTCCAACGGGCAATGATTTTTTAGCGGAAATTATTACATTATCTAGTATCTAACTTCATTGTATATGCAACAATATCATCTCCATTCACCCCTCCCTCTGCCACCCAAAATGCAAACCCCTATCCTTCAACTTCAATTCCTTCCACAAACTCCTCCGTCACTTCGCCGCCACTCGTCTCTCTCCTTCTCCCAGCGCCGCTCACTTCTCAGCCGCTCCGCCACCACGGGCAGGACCTTTCATAATTTCCAAGTCTTCAATTGTATAAGTTACAGTAGTAGGGCAGATACAAATAAAGTTGAGAGGCAGAAGAAAAATCTAAAGGAGGTGAAAAGGGCTTATCCTTTTCATGATATAGAGCCCAAATGGCAGAGCTATTGGGAGGAAAATCGCACTTTTCGAACTCCTGATGATGATATTGATACTTCAAAACCTAAGTTCTATGTTCTTGACATGTTTCCTTATCCCAGGTACCCTATTTCTATCCCTATATATATAACGGAAATTATCTACGAAATACAAATTAATTTTGTTTTTCACCTGACAATTCAAAGAAAATAAGGCAAAATTATGAAAACATATACATTTTCAACGAATTTATAATAATATAAAATAAAAATGTCAGAAATATTCTGACAACCAACAGAGACCGCTTGACGAGATAATTCTCACCTATAGTTCCTTCCCATTTACTCATCATGGTTGTTATAACATTCTAAAACATAGAACACATCCCTTTTTATTTTATTTGCTTATTAACTCATTTGTTTGTTGTTTGATCGCAACGTGATTGACTAAATAATAACACATCCATTTTGTCTAATTTGTTATTGTTTGATCCTAGGAGATTGATTAACTAGATAATTCCCCGGGTTGTTCCACCTAATAAGGATATTAGATACAATTACAGAAATAAATAACATTGTGGACACGCATACTATTCAAAAGTAGTGAGCTGTGAACGTTCCAAAACATGGAACACATCCCTTCCGAAGCATAAAATTTGGCGATTTAAAACTTTTTTCCCTATTTACTTTAAACTCTATTACTGAACATGCATGATGTAATCACCTTATGATTTATAAATGAGGAGCATTCTCTCATATAGCCCTTAGATCATACAACCAATAGCTAAGATTTGATCAAATGGAAGCTTAGGTTTGTCTATGTAGAATCATCCTAAAAACTATCAAGAATTATCACAAAGTATGATAATCACATGAGTAAATCTAGTTCACTCTATTAGAAACCCTAATAGATAAAAGAAAATTCGAAGGGTGCTAGCTGCTGTAGCCAACTGAGCGCTTTATGGTGTCAAATAAGCGATGACATGGTGTAATTTCGTTGAAAATGCTCTTGTTGTGACACAATGTTTAAAAACAACTCAACTGGTTTTAACTATATCTTTGTAGAAAGTTATTTACAGCGTACCATCTTTCAAATAAATATATTTCATACCAATTAAGTGATCCAAAGAAACCTATCTATATCGTCCTCCATACCATGAAAAGTGACGTTTTTCGTTCCCAACGTACTATATCAAACTACGATATAGGTAGTATAGTTAATACTACATTTTGCTACACACAACTGATGCAAGGCAGGTTTAGAATAGGCTAGAGAATATATTAGAAATGAGAAAGAATGGTTAAAGAGAACCAATCTCTATCGAGAACGGGTAGAACCACACAAATTTTAATTTTCAAATCAATAGATTCAATAATTTGACTGAACTTGTGAGAGTTACAACGCTTTTGTAGATTACTTAAACTTTGATACCTAGTAAAATCCTAATTAAAAGGGAAGCAATTCCTATTGATTAAAAACTCTAGAATATTCTACCTACCTAATATACTTAATATAATACTAATAATAGTTTATCTCTAAAGTCTAAAATAAGAATATAAAATAAATAATTAATAATATTTTAATTCTCTTGTAATGCTCCACATCATTCAACCACGTTAAGATAAGCTCGTCCTTGTAATGAGATTAAGATGAAGTGATATTGAATCATCGATTGAAGCTTTAACATACCTTATCTCATCATCATGAGCCTTATTTTGGAGCACAACAATGATATAATAGAGAACTTCAAAGATTTAGACTTGAACGAACCATCTAAATGGAGAAAGTCCACATGTTCCACCGCAACTGTGTATGTCTTCCTTTCTGTCTTCAACTTGGCCTTCACTTAGTACAACAGATTCTTTATTCGTGTTTGCATAATCAACAAATTCAAGATTTGGTTCCCACTCAGTTTGTGAGTTGGTTTCCTTGATTCCATCTTCCTCGGTAGCTTGAACATATTCATTGATTGATGTATTGGTTGGTTTTGACACTTGTACTTTCAACTAACTCATTGTTAGTTATCGAAAGACATTCTACTGTCATGCAATAAGGTTTGGTAGTTGATAATTGCAACATTCTTTGTCTGCATTTGAAGCTATAAGTTTTGTAAACCATGCAATGATCTCCATCAAACAGATACATACAAGACCTACTAAGCATACAAGACTAACATTCATCGGCAAAACATAAGTACATGAGAAATATACATAGATAGATATGTGGGGCCCAAAGATAATTGGGACAAAGCAAAGCTCTGTAATTGTAATTGAAGTATCGTGTAGCCATATAATTTCAAAAGGGTGTGAAGTCTTA
Source organism: Hedera helix (assembly GCA_947179155.2). Taxonomy (NCBI): domain Eukaryota; kingdom Viridiplantae; phylum Streptophyta; class Magnoliopsida; order Apiales; family Araliaceae; genus Hedera; species Hedera helix. Next base: position 9,903,108 of record OX359273.1, on the reverse strand, counting down.
TATTAACATGATAAGAGACTCGGTTGAATCAATACACATGACTTTTGATGCCATGCCCATACCGAAGAGCCTAAGAAATAATAGCCAAATATATAAAACTTAGTAATATTATTTAATTTATTTTTATTTGTAATTTTAATACTCATTCAAATTAGGTTAGGAAAGTTGATAAGAGTTTGTATAATTCTGGATATATGTCAGCCTTTGGAACAATTAATACACAATTGATTTATTCCCATTCCCAAAAATTTTCCCCCCAACTCAATTCCCTTAAAAAATAAATTCCTATTCATATTTCGTTTTCGACTAAAGTACACTTTGTTACAACAATGTTGATGTCTGCACCTCAAACTCAAAAAGGTGCCTAAGTACACCATAAACTTCATATCATCTAAATAAAATGTACACTTTTTTGCACTTAACGGGTCAAGGGTGACCGGAACTCGCACACGTGTGAATTTGATAAGGGTATGTTTGTCTTTTTCATCTCTTATTCTCCTTCTCACGTCTTCTCTCTCCCTTCATTTGGTCTATTTCCAGACCGAATCCCATTGAAGAAATGAAATGTTAAACCCTTGAGAAACAAAATCGGTCCGGCTATAATCATATATGGCCGTTGACTGGTCCCAACTCCTGCCTGAATTGCTCAACACAATCACCAACAAGATCAAATTCCTCAACGATTACATCCGATTCCAAAGCGTCTACAACGATTGGTGAACCTCAACTCCTAAAACCCCTCCAATCTCCCTTGCCATCGCCCATGGCTCATGCTCTCCACCACTCGCCCCGACAAAAAACCCCACCGCCGCATCTTCTTCAGCCTCTCCAGCAATAAGGCTCACTCCTTCACCCTCCCCGAATACTCTCGCCGGAGCCACAACTACGGATCCTCCCACGGCTAGCTCGCAATCGTTGACGAATCCCCATCGGATTCCGGGTTTGAAAGTTTGTAAAGTTGAGTCTTTTGGTGGGATTATTGAGATTAATGAAGGATTAGAGACACTCAAATGGCGTATTTGCTGGGCTCCGATTGTTAAAGAAGATTAATATGCACGAAGCATTAAGGAGCTCGATTGTGAATATTGGGGTTGTTCCTCAATTGGTTGAGATGTTGCTCAATTTGAATGCCGAATCCTTAGAATTAGCTTTGCATGCCTTTGTCTACACTTCTGAAGGGTAGACTGGCTTTGAAGGAATGCCCTGGCACTATACCGAATGTGGTCAAGTTGTTGATGAAAATTTCCAAGAGTTGTACTCATTTAGCATTGTCAATTTTGTGGGCAATTTTCGAGATTGGCCCCGAAGAATGTGCAACAGTTGCTGTTGATGCAGGCCTAGCTGCGAATCTGCTACTTATAATTCAGAGTGGGTGCAATCCGGTAATAAGCAGCGTTCAATAGAGTTGTTGAAACTGTGTAGTTTGAATTACACAACTACCATCTTCCTTTCCAAGTGCAAGCTTACAAAAACTATGTAATGACTCAAACCCATCTCATCACCAACAATCACTCAATATCAATTGAACCCATTCCTAACTTCATCAAAATGTCACCGTGGTTGCTTTAACTCTTTGCCGCCGTTCCATCCATATGCCTCTTTTAATTCTGCGCCAACACAAAAAGAAAGAAAAAATTGATACCATTGATAATCATAACAAATTAGGCCATGTATAAGCATATTCTTATTGCAATCTAAATACCATCAATTGAAACCCAAATTCAACTTCTTCTCTTTCTTTTTCATCTAAACACCATTAATTGAAACCCAAATTCAACTCCCAATTTCTGTATTTTTTCTAGACGATTTTGGGCTAGAACTATCGAAGGTGATGAAAAGTGTGTCCATGGTGATGTGGTGTGAAGATGATTTAGATGGGAGACTAGTTATTTTGGGAAATAACAATTTGGGATTTGGGCTGCGATAGCTATACTCGGCCATGACTGCAGCCATATGATGACAGGAGACAATTTAAGATGCTGGATTAAAGGTTACGTTGGTGGGTGTTTTTGATGGTGGCAATTGATGGAAGGTGGTGGCAACAGTGGTAGATCAAGGTGGTGGAACAGTGGTGATTGTAATTTTTTTTCTTTCTCTTGTGATGAATTTGGAAGAAGACAGAGAATAGTGATTGGGGTTTCTAATTGTTTAAAGTCATCTACTCAAATTACCCCTCTATAATAAGTATTATAGGCTTAGCCAGTCACTTTTGACCGGTTAAGTGACAAAAGTGTGCTTTTCGTTTAGGTAAATTGAAGTTTGTGGTGTACTCGGACACTTTTTCTAGTTTGGGGGGGGGGGGGGGGGGGTGCAAAAGTCAACAATGGTGTAAGGTTTGGGGTGCAAAATGTATTTTAGTCTTCGTTTTTTGTTTGACCGCTATACTTCCCTTACATAAAGGATAATCATATATTGACATGAAAGGCTTATAATTAGCTTAACTTATTTTAATGAGCCTTTGAGAGGTGTTGGGCATAAATAAAAATACTGCCTGCAAGAGAATGGCTTAAGTAAAATTTTAATGAAAAATAAGAATGTCAAATTAGAGGAGAGAAGTTTTCCCAAATCTAGAATGTCAATTTGAGGAGAGTACAATTTAAGTACCAATTTTGCCCCCATATTTGACATTAATACAATACTAATGGACCACATATATCTATGAGACCAGTGCGGCTACTATAGCGTTTTTCCACATTATACCATTGGCTGACAATTTTCATTTTAATTCTAATTTGTGTATACGCCATTCTTTGAGGGACTGAGGGAGTAGTATATTATTTATGAACACGATGAAAAATTGCGACCATAAATTTCAAGAGTCTTGGAAGTATTGGTGTTCAATACGTATGCGGGCCAGAGTTATCACGGCGTCGCTTTGGTGTCGCCATAGCGTCTCGGCGATGAAAAGATGACACGGCGCATGTCGATTTGATGTGGAGCTGTTAAGGCGTGTGCCTAGGCCTTACGATGTCGGCAGAAGCCTATTTTTTTTAAAGCTTGTTCTTCTTCTTTTTTTTTGGCTGAATAAAAGAAAAAGACGGAGGAGGATGAGGAGAAGTTACCTGCGATGGAGTCGCGGTTCAGGCGTCAAGTTGCGATGTGATCTTCCTGCTTTTGCGATGTGGTCTTCTTGCTTCTGCTTCTTCTTCTTCAGTGACAATGTATTGATGTATTCTCTCTCAAGAGGATTCTTTTAAACTTTAGTTTTTTTTCATTTTTTTTGTCCTGTGAGCAACATATCTTGTGGGCTGTGCATTTTTGCTGTTGTTTGTCTTGTTTGGTAAAGTAGATTTGTAGTGTCTTTTTAGTGGGCAGCTCATGGACTGCGTTTCGAGGATGTTTGGTTGATTCAGCTGGTCTTTGGGACCCACGCGTCTTTGCTTCTCCCACTTACTCCTCTGGCAGGCTGTTTTTTGGTTTCGAGAATTGTTTTCTTGTAACATCTTTTTATATTTGTGTGAGTGTTATTTTTTATTTTAAATAAAATGGGTGATTATTGTAATTTTTTTTATTGTTATTTTCATTTTTTTAAAAGATTAGTGATTAATGTAATTTTTAAAAAATTAGTATGGAGTTTATTAAATGAGACATTTGATATTATTAATTATGAAATTATTTTTATTTGTGTAATCTTTAAAATTGGGGGTTTAAAGAAAATGACAAAGATTGTATGCTAAGTATTGCTAAGCATTAACATATTAGTTTTATTCATTAATAAGGTTGCTATTAAATATTATTTCAAATTTTTTACAATGCAAACGAAAAGAGCCTCGGAATGCACTAATATAAGTTTGATCATTTTAATTAATCAGCATATATTGTCTAGGCATAAAAATTAATAAAACATAGAATTCTATTTATAAAATGATATATTTGAAGAAAATATAAATTAAACGAAATTACCACAAAACATATTAGCTTTATTCATAAACAAGGTTACTATTAAATATTATTTTAGAATTTTTGCAATGCAAATTAAAGAGCCTTAGAATGCAGTAATATGAGTTTGATGCTTTTAATTAATCAACATGTATTAACTATGCATAAAAAATAATAAAACTTAGAATTTTAATAATTCAATCCAATTTTTTATGCTTATCATTTCCATCCAATTCTATTTTGGTAACAATTCAATCTAATATTTTTATTATTTAATATCATTTCCTTCTTTATAAATTGGACCAAAATTTAACAAGAGATACGATAAACTACATTTTAAGTTTAAAACTACAGTTTGAGTTTTTAAAACTACGAAGTTATACTTAGTATTATTACAAATTTATTTGAGTATAGTATAAGGAAGAAATAATTATTTGTAAAATATATAATATTAACAATTACTTCATTTATTACTTTTAAAACTAAATAAATTCATTTAACAAAAAAATATAATTTTACAATTATATTTCAAAAAGTTATAATATTAATATTATGTTTTTGTCTTCTTGAATTCTTGTTCCTCTTGTCTTTTTCTGTTTTGTCATCTAAAAGGAATTGAATTATTGGTAAACCCTCCTATTTTCCCGGACCACATTTTCATCCCGCAATTCCTTCACCACTTCGCAGACCATTCTAGCAGGGCAAGAATGTCTCCATGCCCATAATCTTGCAAACCCTTCTCATATATAGAACTATTTGGGATATCCTTCAGCCGAGTGCCTTTACCCTGCATTCACACATAACCTTAAATAAGAACAGTTAATAATGTATTGTTGAAGATTATGTTAGAAAAGTTAAAGTGAATACTTTCTCAATGTTTAACCCTTAAATAGATCTGGAGAGTCCATAGCTGGCGGCGACTGTGACTGGCGGTACAGGAGTCCAGTCGACCCAGCCTTCTCTCACACAGTTTCTTCTTGCTTTGCTTTGATGAGTTTGTTCTACTTTATTTTATATGTGGTGTTTGTTGAATTCTTCAATTCTTCCATTAGTTTTTAATATCAAGTGTTTTATTTTTGGATTGTTATTGCTAAATATTTACATAATTGTGCTTTTAATGTTATTCCATAGTGTTATGTTTTTGGGTTTTAATGTATATGAAATTTTATTACCAATATACTTGTTAAGTAAAATAAATAATATATAAATTGCACATTGTAAATGACTTGTGGCCATACGGATGACATGGCGGGCGCCTTGTCGCCTAGGCGTCCTGGCGGTCGGCTACCGCCATGACTCGCCGTGGCGCCATGACAACTATGACGTGGGCACAATCTTAGAAGTTTTTGTGCTTCTTAGGTACCAATTGTGTTAAAGAGGTTGTTCTCTTATATTCTTTTTTGCTATTATGGGTACAATTTTACCTGTAAAATGGTTGCTTAAGCACTTTTTACCAAATGGTACTTTAGCTTTTGCATAGAAGATTTATTTAAATGGGTGTTGGAGTATTTTATGATAATTGATTGTGATGCTAGTCATTATTCTGGGGTAGGTATCACATTGTTCAGTGTCTTTATGATATTAGTGAACAGGTTTGTTAACTAAATTACAACATTTATGATAGTATGTAAGACAGATGAATGGGAATGTTATTTTTTGCACTATCCTACACTACTGTAACAGTATAACCTAATATTAGTCCTTAAGCTCAGTGGCTTCAGCTTGTGCCCTATGTGGTTATTAGCATTCAAAAGTTTTTTCAATTTACATTTGTATTTAATTTTTATACGTAATTTTCTTTGAAATCTTTTCCATCTTTGCTTGGCTCCTACCTTCACTGCATTGCTACCTCTTATCTCCATAATTATATCTTCTATACTTGTTGCCAACTCTACATTTAGTGGAGTGTCTTTCTTGAAGTCTGCATTTCAATGTCTTATCCTAGAACAAGAAGAAAAATAAACTGAGCACATCAATTTAGATTGATCAAGACTCCAAGATAATTGAATTTTTCTGGCTACGTATATTTATAATCTAAGTTTAATTTGACTGTTGTTGCAGTGGAGCTGGCCTACATGTTGGTCATCCTCTTGGATATACCGCCACAGATATTCTTGCTAGATTCAAGCGGATGCAGGGTTTCAATGTTTTGCACCCAATGGGATGGGATGCATTTGGGTTACCTGCAGAGCAATACGCAATTGAGGTTCTTTCTATTTCTGACACTACCGTAAAAATTTGACATGAACGGATTGTTTGCTGTAAAATATTTTTTTTTCATGCTTGATAGACAGGAACCCATCCAAAAATAACCACATTGAGGAACATTGACCGCTTCCGTTCCCAGGTCATGTTCTATTCCTTACTTTCTGGGTAGCATATTGGTATTCTACATTTTATAGATACATTTTGACGCTGCAACCCTCTATTGTCAGATTATGATTTCAAATAATTACCGAATCACTTAATTTTGCTAGTGTACGACTATATTGATAACTCTACTGGTTTACAGCTGAAGTCATTAGGCTTTTCATATGACTGGGATCGTGAAATTTCCACAACAGAACCGGAATATTATAGATGGACGCAATGGATTTTTCTTCAGCTTTTAAAGAGAGAACTGGCATATCAGGTCCAAGATTTGTTCTAACCTTCTAATATTTTTATTTCTGACCTTTGACCTGTTAACACCAAATTTAGTGGTTTCTAAATTCTAATAGGCTGAAGTGCCGGTCAACTGGTGCCCTGCTCTTGGTACTGTCTTGGCCAACGAAGAAGTTGTGGATGGATTGAGTGAGCGTGGGGGTCATCCAGTTATAAGAAAGGTATACTGGTCCGATGCTTTGTTTGTGTGTTAGCCTCTGTCCAAGATTTAGTACTTCTCTTATTTATATTTGTGGCGGATGGTTCTATATTTTTACAGTTCATTGTTTATTACCAAGCAGCCAATGCGGCAATGGATGCTCAAGATTACTGCATACGCGGACCGTCTTCTTGAAGATTTAGATGATCTTGATTGGCCCGAAAGCATAAAGGAGATGCAAAGGAATTGGATAGGGAAGTCAGAGGGGGCGGAGGTGGAATTCTATGTTCTGGATGCTGATGGGCTGAAAACAGGCACAAAAATAACTGTCTATACCACCAGGCCCGATACAATTTTTGGAGTAACGTATTCACTCTCTTCTTTGTTCCCGTCGTGCAGTCCTGTTTATACTAATTGATCATGTAGTTATTAGTTGCTATTCTTTTGCAGCTATCTTGTCCTGGCACCTGAGCATGTCTTGTTGACATCAATAGTGTCGGAGTCTCAAAAAAATTATGTAAGTCATATTTTTCTTTGTACGATCTGTTCTCGTAATTTGCATAAACAAGCTAATCATTTATCTAGGTAGAGGAGTACAAAGAGCATGCCTCTAGAAAGAGTGACCTAGAGAGAACAGAGCTTCAGAAGGAAAAAACAGGAGTATTTAGTGGTAGTTATGCTAGAAATCCATCAAACGGGGAAGCCATCCCAGTATGGGTTGCGGATTATGTTTTGGGCAGGTGCGGTTTCATCTGACTTTATTCATGCTTTCCTGACTCTTCGGGATCTGTTGGATGTGTCATTCACAACTGTGGGACTACCTGATATGAATAACACTGATTTACTGTTTATCTAATTCTTCAAATCTATATGTGATCTTTTAGAAGCACCGGGACAACTTCATTGAATTTGAATATAAGTAATTGCATTATGCAGCTATGGGACAGGAGCTATAATGGCGGTTCCTGCACATGATACACGTGACCACGAGTTTGCTTTGAAGTATGATATTCCTATATGTTGGGTTGTAAAACCAGATGATGAAAGTTGCAGAGATTTTGAGAAACCTTATTCGGGTGAAGGTACTAGTATGAATTCATCAAGTTCAACTTCAGGGCTAGACATAAATGGCTTGCCTAGCAAAGAAGCTGCTTCCAAAGTCATTGAATGGGTTGAGGAAACTGGAAATGGAAACAGAAAGGTATGAATGTCCTTTCCCCTCTTTGAGTTGATGTGTATGTATGTGTTTTTCCTTCTTTACTCTTTTTTTTGGGTGTGGGGTGTGGCTTGTGGTTTGAGGGAGAGGGGAGGGCTGGCTAGCGTTTGAATAGAGGAACTGTGGAACGGAAGGACTAATTTTGAGGTGTTTCTCGATTCTACCATTTAATGAAAATATATATTTGTACAGGTAAATTACAAATTGAGGGATTGGCTTTTTGCTCGCCAACGTTATTGGGGGGAGCCCATCCCAGTTGTTTTATTGGATGACACTGGTGAAACTGTTCCAATTCCGGAATTTGAGCTTCCCCTTACCCTCCCTGAATTGGATGATTTCACTCCCACTGGGACAGGGGAGCCGCCACTTGCAAAAGCGCTTTCTTGGGTATGTTTGCTTTCTATTCATTGCCAGTATGCATTTAAGTGCTTCATATTTATGACTAAACTACTTTGTTTTGATATTCGTGGATGGGTTGATGGTTGTATTGAAGTCCTAATTATGTTGTGTTTTTTATAAATATTTACCATTGTTTGTTTGCCTAATTTACTATTTAGGAAATACACGCAAATATACGTGATCGACTAGTTATATAATGGCAAGAAAGAGTATTGTTCCTACAGAGAATTAAAAATAATTAATACTAATTACTAATTTTATATCAAATTAATTTTATTTAAACAAATGCTATAAATTATAAAATAAAACTAATTCAAATTAACAACTAAATTAATTTAAATGACAATGAATTAAATACGATTTTAAAGACTTAAAATTATAATTTCCCTCAATGCTTCATTTAAATCACTTCAATCCCTTTTTAATTAATTAATTATATAAAATTGTTGACCGAGAATTCTCTATAGTATTTATATACTTCTTCCGATAGTCACATAAACAAATCTTTCTAAATCTGACCCTAAGGTAATAAAATTAACAAGAAACATCCTAATTAATTAAATCACTATATTCCTATGTGAAATATGTTAATAAAGATTTTCAGCTTAGATTCTCTTTATGGCTGCAAAAAATATGTAGGTATATTCCCTATCCTATATACTAATCATATAAACCTTTTACAGATTTTATGAACAGATGCTATCATATTCAAATCTAAAACTATATTCCATCTCCCAATTTTGTATATATTAACACGCTAATTATCCGCAATTAATTAATACATTAACACACAAAATAATTAATTAGGTCTAAACGCTATAATCCGTTCGTTAATTTCATATAGATTACCACATTAATCAATGCAAATAATAAATACTTGAACGCACAAAATATGATAAACAATTCAATTATAATTAAAAAAAAAAATTTAATTTAAACTAAACATTGGGTTCCATTACAATCTTAATATAAAATTAGCCCATAACTGAAAAAGAAATCAAATTAATAAAATAATTCATTATGCACAAATTACAAAAAATTAAAGAAAAGAGTTTAGAGAATAAATATGATAAGCGTGATCTTTGAAGCTCCGTCTTCAATCCGTGTAATAATTTCGCGTTGAAATCTCCTTTAGATCTGATTAAAAATCTAAGCTCTAATTTATTTTTGTGTACTTCTAATTTATTATACTCTAATCTGCTGAAAATAAGAGTCTTATAGTATATTTATAGGACTACATAAGAAATCCATAGCTTAAAAAGAATTAAAATCCAACTTGGAATAAAAAATAATCAAAATCTTGAAATCTGCCTTTATTGTGTAAGCCCAACACGGCTTTGACCGAGGTCAAACGAGCTGCCCACACGCTAATGAAACAACACAGTTTCAATAAATCTGCCAAACAACCGCCCGCGCATGGCGCGGGCCCTTTATACCTTCTACTTGCTGCTAAATGATGTTGTTCAGCGCCCGGTCTTCTTAATGCCTTCTGCGCATGGCGCGGTTTGCTGATGCTGTGATGGTGATCCTACTCTAGCGCCTTGCACGCCTTACCTTGCTCCTGCTTAATTACTAAAAGGCCACCGGTGTTTATTGATTATTTACAATTTAAATGACAATGAATTAAATACGATTTTAAAGACTTAAAATTATAATTTCCCTCAATGCTTCATTTAAATCACTTCAATCCCTTTTTAATTAATTAATTATATAAAATTGTTGACCGAGAATTCTCTATAGTATTTATATACTTCTTCCGATAGTTACATAAACAAATCTTTCTAAATCTGACCCTAAGGTAATAAAATTAACAAGAAACATCCTAATTAATTAAATCACTATATTCCTATGTGAAATATGTTAATAAAGATTTTCAGCTTAGATTCTCTTTATGGCTGCAAAAAATATGTAGGTATATTCCCTATCCTATATACTAATCATATAAACCTTTTACAGATTTTATGAACAGATGCTATCATATTCAAATCTAAAACTATATTCCATCTCCCAATTTTGTATATATTAACACGCTAATTATCCGCAATTAATTAATACATTAACACACAAAATAATTAATTAGGTCTAAACGCTATAATCCGTTCGTTAATTTCATATAGATTACCACATTAATCAATGCAAATAATAAATACTTGAACGCACAAAATATGATAAACAATTCAATTATAATTAAAAAAAAAAATTTAATTTAAACTAAACATTGGGTTCCATTACAATCTTAATATAAAATTAGCCCATAACTGAAAAAGAAATCAAATTAATAAAATAATTCATTATGCACAAATTACAAAAAATTAAAGAAAAGAGTTTAGAGAATAAATATGATAAGCGTGATCTTTGAAGCTCCGTCTTCAATCCGTGTAATAATTTCGCGTTGAAATCTCCTTTAGATCTGATTAAAAATCTAAGCTCTAATTTATTTTTGTGTACTTCTAATTTATTATACTCTAATCTGCTGAAAATAAGAGTCTTATAGTATATTTATAGGACTACATAAGAAATCCATAGCTTAAAAAGAATTAAAATCCAACTTGGAATAAAAAATAATCAAAATCTTGAAATCTGCCTTTATTGTGTAAGCCCAACACGGCTTTGACCGAGGTCAAACGAGCTGCCCACACGCTAATGAAACAACACAGTTTCAATAAATCTGCCAAACAACCGCCCGCGCATGGCGCGGGCCCTTTATACCTTCTACTTGCTGCTAAATGATGTTGTTCAGCGCCCGGTCTTCTTAATGCCTTCTGCGCATGGCGCGGTTTGCTGATGCTGTGATGGTGATCCTACTCTAGCGCCTTGCACGCCTTACCTTGCTCCTGCTTAATTACTAAAAGGCCACCGGTGTTTATTGATTATTTACAATTTAAATGACAATGAATTAAATACGATTTTAAAGACTTAAAATTATAATTTCCCTCAATGCTTCATTTAAATCACTTCAATCCCTTTTTAATTAATTAATTATATAAAATTGTTGACCGAGAATTCTCTATAGTATTTATATACTTCTTCCGATAGTTACATAAACAAATCTTTCTAAATCTGACCCTAAGGTAATAAAATTAACAAGAAACATCCTAATTAATTAAATCACTATATTCCTATGTGAAATATGTTAATAAAGATTTTCAGCTTAGATTCTCTTTATGGCTGCAAAAAATATGTAGGTATATTCCCTATCCTATATACTAATCATATAAACCTTTTACAGATTTTATGAACAGATGCTATCATATTCAAATCTAAAACTATATTCCATCTCCCAATTTTGTATATATTAACACGCTAATTATCCGCAATTAATTAATACATTAACACACAAAATAATTAATTAGGTCTAAACGCTATAATCCGTTCGTTAATTTCATATAGATTACCACATTAATCAATGCAAATAATAAATACTTGAACGCACAAAATATGATAAACAATTCAATTATAATTAAAAAAAAAAATTTAATTTAAACTAAACATTGGGTTCCATTACAATCTTAATATAAAATTAGCCCATAACTGAAAAAGAAATCAAATTAATAAAATAATTCATTATGCACAAATTACAAAAAATTAAAGAAAAGAGTTTAGAGAATAAATATGATAAGCGTGATCTTTGAAGCTCCGTCTTCAATCCGTGTAATAATTTCGCGTTGAAATCTCCTTTAGATCTGATTAAAAATCTAAGCTCTAATTTATTTTTGTGTACTTCTAATTTATTATACTCTAATCTGCTGAAAATAAGAGTCTTATAGTATATTTATAGGACTACATAAGAAATCCATAGCTTAAAAAGAATTAAAATCCAACTTGGAATAAAAAATAATCAAAATCTTGAAATCTGCCTTTATTGTGTAAGCCCAACACGGCTTTGACCGAGGTCAAACGAGCTGCCCACACGCTAATGAAACAACACAGTTTCAATAAATCTGCCAAACAACCGCCCGCGCATGGCGCGGGCCCTTTATACCTTCTACTTGCTGCTAAATGATGTTGTTCAGCGCCCGGTCTTCTTAATGCCTTCTGCGCATGGCGCGGTTTGCTGATGCTGTGATGGTGATCCTACTCTAGCGCCTTGCACGCCTTACCTTGCTCCTGCTTAATTACTAAAAGGCCACCGGTGTTTATTGATTATTTACAATTATGCTCCTTGCAGTTCATTATTCATAGAATTGCCCCTAAGCTCTTGCTGTTAATTACAACATTGCCACCAAGCTTATTTTTCCTACAAAATTAAATTAAAAAAATAAATAAAAATAATATAAAAATAGTAAAACACATAAAATTAAATAAATTTTTTAAAATACTTAAAAACTCACAAATAATTAAGTCTAAAAATATTCAATAAATAGACATAAAATTCACTTATCACTGTTCCAATCTCAAAAAGATTTCTTATGGCTAAAATGATTAAAGGCATATATTCTTTGCTTGACATAAAACTTTAGCTGGTATCTTCTAATTTCTACATGTATTTTATCAGAGTAATTTACAACTGATTTTCAGGTTGAAACCAAGGATCCCTTGTCTGGGAAGCCTGCCAGACGTGAAACAAACACCATGCCACAATGGGCAGGTTCTTGTTGGTACATTGTTCATCAAACTTCAGTTCATTTTTGTAGGATGTTGTATCAATTGCTAAGATCTCATATATATTGTATTCACTTCCTAAGACACTAATCTAAGCAAAATGGAAAATAGAACTGAATGTCTATGATATTAATATTTATAATTGGTTTCATGGGTGAGACAATCTTGTTTATCTGGTGTTGGCATTGGTTTTGTGCAAAAAGCCTTGTGCTCCATAAAATAAGATAAGGAGAGGACGGTCAAATAAGAGTAGTTCATTGGTTCTGGGTAAATAAGTACACTAGTAATAATCATAGTTGTCACGGTGCTACGACGAAACGCGACAGTAGTTGACTGCTAAGACGTCTAGGCAAATAAGTCACCCGTTATGACGCTCGTCTGACGATAAGTCGTTAACAATGTGCAATTTATATATTATATATTTTACTACAATAGTATATTGGATAATAAAATTTTATATACATTAAAACTCAAAATATAACTAACACTATGAAATACAATTAAAAACACAATTATATAAATACTTAACAGTCAAAATTCAAAAATAAAACACTTGACATTGAAAACTAGTAGAACAAGTCAACAAATAGTACAAAGAAAATAAAGAATCAACTAAGTCAACATCCATCACACATTATAAGTTTAATAAGTAATAAAATTACACCATGTAGCTAGTACATGAGTTATAATGAGTCATGGGTACAAAATGAATTAATCACTTAACTTGGACTAGTTACCAAGGCATGAGCTTTGGCGGCTCAGCGTCTAAGGCGTCGCCTTATCCTTCTCTAGCGCTAGGATGCCTAGTTGTCGCCTAGGCGACGCCATGACAACTATAGTAATAAGAGTATGTAATTGTTCAATTTATTGTTTGTTCGGAATTTAAAATAATGTGGTTGCAGCAACGTGGTTCAATTCCTATAGGTCCTTTCTTGTCATTTAATCATTCTAATTGAGCTTTAGAGAACACAGACAATAAGTTTGTCGATTCAATTCCTATGACATGATTCTCCAGGCAGCGGCAACAAGTATACTAGAAAGATTGAGCTATTATGTTGTAGATTGGTTTAAATATGTGTTTAGTGCAGTTTCTAATTATCCAGAGCTAAAGCACGGACGATTATTTGAATACCTGACCTTGCATGTCAGATTGCATAAGAAGCCATGTTTCTTGTCTTTCAGATGGTGAGTGTCAGTGTCTAAGGAATCGCTCAGTATATTCACTTGTGCTCAGCACTGAATGTAAAGAAAATTTCAACCACCTTAATTTTAACTCATGATTTATTTTGGAAAATATTTTACTCATGGACATGCCATTGAAACTTGACACAGAAAGAATCATAAGAATGGTTGATTTTTGCGTCGAAAGAGTTTTATGAATTTTAAAATTTCCCTTTGAATTGGGAAATATGCTATCTCACTAGTTGCTAGCTATCAGCCTGAAATAGCACTCAAGGAGTCTGATGTCATTGTTATTTTAGAAATTAACACGATTTAAATATCAGTGTTTGGTTACTTCCAATATATCCTTTATGTAATCAAATACAGTTCAATCACAGTCCTCTCATCTTTTATAATTTCTTATCTTAATTATTAAATAATTTTGGGTATTTATTCCTTTAGCGGAATATATTATCTGATGTCTAAGAGAAATTTTTCCAAATGTTCTTCTATATAATTAGCCAAAGCAGGCCTACAATTTGGCTCTGAGAAGAAAAGAGAAAAATAATAAATCGATAAAATAAAGTAAGAAAGAAAGGAAACAAATTTCCCCTTCATCTCCTAATGTCTGATTAACTGACCATGCTTTAATTTTTAAGTTGGTAAGTGAAGTGATTGAGGAGCTTATGTTAGGAGTTAGGATTTGAATGAATTTCTTAGTTCATGTTACACACATTTTCTGACAAATGACAAATCACATATGGAAATAGTAAATATGAAGTGCAGATTTTGGAGTTATATATATATTTTACATGCAGGTACTACTTGAGATTTATGGACCCTAACAATTCGAAAGCATTGGTTGACAAGAGAAAGGAAATGTAAGATCCACTTTCGCGCACAAGTCTATATGGTCCATATTGTTATTTTCTTTCGCTTCACTTGAAGTACAGCATTGTAGCTAGTTTTTTGGCATTGCAAATGGTTCAAAGCAATTGTAGGCTGTGCAAGTTTTACATCATTCATTTTTCAGCAAAAATTAACAATTGTAGTATGTAGGTATTGGGGCCCAGTTGATGTATACGTTGGTGGTGCTGAGCATGCCGTACTTCACTTACTCTATTCTAGGTTCTGGCACAAGGTTTGTAATCCAAATATGTCCTAATTATAGTTGAATTCGTGTTTGTCACCTTTTTCCCCCAAGTACCGACACGAGGCAACTGCATTTTCTGTAATATATAACATCTGTAATTATTATCCTCATCATCCACCATCAATCTCAGTTAGTAGAAGAATTGTTTAAGCATCTTTCTAACTAAAATAGATTTCACCTCTATGAGAGAGTTATGTCAGTTATTCTGATGTAGGATAAAGAGGATGCATATTATGGCGGGGGGGGGGGGGGGGGTGGAGAGCAAGGAGAGTGCTTCATCCTCACAGGGATCCACAGTGCCGGACTGCTGGTAATCCACGGACCCAAAAGCCAAAAAAGCACACAACTTTAATATCAAATAGTTCAACTCCCTTAAACCTCTTGGGATTACAATAATTATGTAGAAAACCAAGACTTTGGACCAAAAACTTGGGGATTAAGTTCTCTTTCTGTAACTTAGACTTCTTATTGGACTTGCTAAATCAAAGAATATCATTAAAAGGCCTAGCCCAAATGCTATTCCTGACAGCATATTTCTACAGCCCTAAAGATTATTATTAAAATACACTAGATGCCTGATAATCCCCAGAACAAAAAATCCAAATTTACTTTATTTTTAATTACAAAAGTAATCAGCTATAACCAAAGAAGATTGCTAATATTCTTTGACATACGTTCTTCGTCATATGCTTGGCTACCTTGAAGAAAGTTAGTGATGGTTAACAGCCAAACCCACAAAGGTAAAGACCAGTTTGTGACAAACTTGAAAGAAAGCTAGAGATCGAACATAAATCTTCTTTATTCTCCCTTGCTGAATAAGAGAGAAAACAATATTGTATTGGAAGTGTCAATGAACTAGCTGTTACATCAATAATTAAGGTTTTATCTAAATTGGTGAATGCTGAAACGGGCTAAGCTAAACAGTATACTCTTCATTTTAGTGGAGTTGCTCCGCATTTATTCATTGAGGATATAGTTGGAAAGCATGGTCGATCTTTTAATGCAAATAGAGCATATCAAATTACTTATAGTTGGAGGATATGCTAGATTGACTATGCAAAGACTTCCAAATCAAATGAGGGCTCTATTAATGCAAACATAAATTTGTCCTTCATCTTTTTCTTATATCGAAATGTTGACCTATTTTTAGTTCATATACGCTTTAAGCTATAAAAGCATCTAAACAAGTTCTTTATATCAGGTTCTTTATGACATTGGTGTTGTATCAACAAAAGAGCCCTTTAAATGCGTTATAAACCAGGGGATAATCCTGGGGGAAGTAAGCAAAGTTCCTTGGTCAATTCAAGTTGAGGCTCCATTATAGAAAGTTTTTAATGTTATGAGTTGCAGGTTCAATATTTGGCTTGCAGAGATTCAGATGGGAATTTAGTTTCAGCAGACTCTGTTGATGCGTTGAGTGAGTATAGCCAAGACAGAGTACCTGAGGAAAATGTACGTCTTCATGAATGCATAATTTACTTCCTCTTATATTGCTTTCACTATAGGTGGCAGATAAGGGTTAAATTCCTTGATCTTCCCATCTTCCTTTTTTTCTAAATTCTAAATAAAATAATGAAGTGTTATTTACTAATGCAGGTCTTTAAATCTGGTGATTCTTTTGTACTAAAAGACAATCAAAATATTCGCTTGATTGTTCGTGCTCACAAGATGAGTAAAAGTAGAGGAAATGTAGTAAATCCTGATGATGTTATCGCGGAGTATGGTGCAGATTCTCTTAGGCTATATGAAATGTTCATGGGACCATTGAGGTAGCTGTCTCTTGAACAAAATCTTATTGTATAAGATGATTACAAAAGTATCGTTGTTTTCTTTCATAATATTTCCTTTCATTATTTCGATTTGTAGAGACTCAAAAACCTGGAATACTAGTGGTATTGATGGAGTTCATCGATTTCTAGGGAGGGCTTGGAGGTTGATTGTTGGTTCACCTTTACCTGATGGTACATTCCGAGACGGAACAACAGCAGTTGATGATGAACCTTCTCTAGAACAACTTCGATGTCTTCATAAATGCATTGTTAAGGTAATATCTCATTTATAGATATATGCTCTGTTTACTTGCATTCTCTTATATTCTGTTATTAAATCTAGAATGCAAACTTGTATATCTTTTTCTGTCATGTTTTACAGTTCGTATCAGATGCAATTTGGTGGGGTTTTTCATTTTTCATTTTTTGTTAGTTTTTTTAATTTTTTTTAATTTCATTTTGTAAGCATAATGGATATCTGGAAGCAAAAAAGTAAGGGGCTTGCCAATTGTATTCACTTGCAAGCTTCACCTGTTATTCTTGTGCATTGTATTTCATTTTGTCATAATGGATATCTGGAAGCAAAAAAGTAAGGGGCTTGTCAATTGTATTCACTTGCAAGCTTACCTTTTATCCTTGTTGCATTATCTTTCTTATAATATAGTAAAAGTTATGACCAATTAGAACATATGACACAGTACCTGAAATAGCAAAGTTTGAAACTTTTTTGATAATTCATTATGTCTATTGATAAACTATATTAGGTAACTGAAGAGATTGAGGGAACCCGGTTCAACACTGGAATATCTGCAATGATGGAGTTCCTTAATGCTGCGTATAAGGTCTCTCTCTCTCTCTAGCTCAAATCCCTTTTTGTACCTACAGTATTCACATAATACGACACCTGAGCAGTGAATAGCTAGAATAAACACATTTTAAGGCTGAAATTAGGAGCCACAGTTTCTCCCTCTCTATTTAAGGATCTAGCTATACATAATTATGTGTATATTAGTGAGTTTGCTTATGTGCTATTAGGAACATACTTATCCCGTTATTTGATCTTTCTGTACCGATGCAAACATATCTGAAAATTGAAAAACAACAGAAGTTTGGAGGAAATACAAGCATATTTGAAAATTAAAAAACAACAAAAGTTTGGAGGATGAAAATCAGAGTCACGCTTATGAACATCTGATCTTGTAGCGTTTGTGACTTGCATCATATTTTGCTTCATTAGTTAATTAATTTGATGGATTGCTCAGTTGTTGATATGACAGTTTACATTCTAGTTTCAAGTTTCAGTTGTGAAGTATTTTTAATCTGTTAACTATGATTTCATTTCTTTAGTGGGATAAACTTCCGAGATCAATTGTGGAAGCTTTTGTTTTGTTGCTTTCACCCTACGCGCCACACATGTCTGAGGAGTTTTGGTTTCGTCTTGGACACCCATCTTCATTGGGCTATGAGACTTTTCCTAAGGTATAGTTTTCTCTATTTCAGTGAGATGGCGTAATAAATAGCTAATCAAAGTACTCTCTCTCTTCCCCTCTTTCCCACGTACACATGGTCAATATATTGCCCTTCCCCCAATTTCTTGTGCTTTTATATTTTAATTTCATTCTCCCTTTGTCCCACAAATATTGCAACGTATTCGTTTTCAGGAAGTCCCAGAAAAATTGCAATACTTACTACTTTTGTAAGTTAAATGACTAATTTACCATAATCATATTAATTTTTATCATTTTGGTATATAGGGGTGTCCCTCCACTAACTAAATTTTGTGGTTGACAATCCTGGAGCACTCTCAAGCACACAATTCACTGGGAACAATTAGGAAACTAAGTGAGAATTTGAAAGTTTCTTAAATTTTGTGCAAAAAGGTGTGTTGCAATATTTGTGGGATGGAGAGAGTATTAATTAACAATATTTTCTTGCTCAAGCTCATTTAGTGAAATATATAGTGGTTCGAGATCTCATATATCTTTACAAACAAAATTATAAAACCATGAATAGCTTGCAAAGTTAAACCGAGTTTTTCTTACGGAAAATCTACTCATAACAGTGCATTTTTGCTGGGACTGGGCCTTCTGTTTCATAACAGCTAGTCTGAATCAGTCCTCAAGATAAATGATCTATTAGACTGGCCTAAAAGTCCGCTTGCTAATATCTTGCTGTAGAATTTTTTAGTTCCTTTTTGGACATCACATGAATATAAAGCTCTTTATTCTGGTTTTCCTCAGCAATTACGTCCTTTAGTTCTGGAGTTTTACCAAATAGAAAAGGTAAGTGTATATACATGTATTTATATGTGTATCTACTTGATATAATAATTGGATTTATATAATAAAATAGATAACTGGTCCTCATGGAAGAAAAAGTGGTTGCAGTATGAATCCTCATCTCTATGAAGAAGGGATTTGGGTAGTGGAGAGCGACCCCCTTTGTCGTCCAATTGCTTTTAGTTAGAAATAAAAAATCCAGGAAGATATTCAATAGGCTTTATATTGCTATTAAGAACATATTGGTGTTTGTCTTCTGACCTGTGGCACCTTCCATTTTAATCAAAGGCTGATCCTGCTTATCTAAAGGAATCTACCATAATCCTACCAGTTCAGATCAATGGGAAGACGAGAGGTACTATACAGGTTGAAGAAGCATGTACAGAGGAGGATGCGTTCAAGCTTGCTTCACTTGATCCAAAATTATCAAGGTATTTGGAGGGGAAAATCATCAAAAAGAGAATATATGTTTCTGGTAGAATCTTGAACGTTATTTTGAGCAGAGAAAATGTCAAAGTGGGAAACCGGTAGTTCCTTTGTCCTCATTTGTGGATTTTGCATTGTAAAGTACCATCAAAGGCGAAAACAGAGTGAGGATATACAAAGTATCCATCAATTTAATTATAGAGAAGTGAAACATGTATATGCATCGTGCTTTCACTGGATCTCCTTTGGTAGGTTTTTATTAGCTTCTTCCTTATTTTCTTATTGTTTGAGCAATCGGTTTTATTATTACTGGTCGTTGATTATTTAGGTTGCTGATGGTGAAAACTTGCACCAACGGACGAAGGGGAAGGATCCTCATGTGAGTTTAAAGAGCTGCAGGCCTTCAGGTGTTGTAAGTTATTTAGCATTTGTTAATTTTTGGCTGCTGATAATCTCAGAGCATTATTGAGTTGAACATAGCAATAAGTGTTTCTGAAAGTGCAAAGTTGTGACTAGTTATTTAGCATTTGTGAATCCAAGTGGTGGGAAAAATGGCAGAGGCAATGAGAAGTAACCTTACGGTTGCTGGTTCCAGCCCCCATAATTGTGAGTTCGGACCAACTTGACGTATCAATAAAAAGAAGAAAGTCATCAAGCATTTGTTTATTTATTTCTTTATTAATAAAAGAACCTCATTGATAGAAGAAATATTGTAAAATTGGTCTCTTGTGCGAACTCAGATGTATCAGCGGAGTTTGAGTTGCTCATGCTCAAGTTGTCGCTCTAATCGTCGTCTGTCTTTGTGTCGGTAGAATCCATGAGAAAGAAGAGATGGATGACAACTTTGAAAATTTAGTGAAGTATCTTGCTTGAAAATCTTCCACGTGTTCGAGAAGAGTCTTTTATCCCATGCTTTGGCTTTGGTGGTGTTTTGAACTCTCACCCAGTTACGCTATTCTGTGTATACTTGTATTGATTAATTCTTCTATATGAAAGTGAGAGTGACATGTGGAGCGATACGGAATCTGCTGTTCTATTCTCTTTGTACATCACGTCTATTTATAGATCTGCGTTTGGATTGAAGGAATGAAACGGAAGAATGAATAGAATGAGTGATAGGTATAATATGAAGGCAAAATTATTACACATATTTATTCAATTAGAATGAATTTTATTCAACCATCTCTCATATGGAATAAAAATTAAAGGGATTGAATAAATTTTCATTTTATTGAAATGCTTATTAAATATAGTATTTTTCATTATATTTTTTCTCTCAATTTCGTTCTATTCTTTCGATCCAAACGTAGTACTGGAGTGTAATCTCAGTCTGCTGTTGTATGCTTTCTTGGTTGTTGAGAGTGTGAGATGTGGGGCAATACGGAATCTGCTGTTCTATTCTCTTTGTACACCTCGTCTATTTGTAGACCTTAGTGTAATCTCATTCTGCTGTTGTAGGCTCATTCATTCTGATGATAGCTTTGCTGCTCCTTTATCTCTACCGTGCTTATCAATCTGCCAATGATCAGCAATGACGTCTTAGCTTTAGAGTTCGCTCTTCTGTTACCCGAAATTGTCATCTCCTGTTATTCGCACTACTAATCAGTTCTTCCAAGAGGGGAGGAGTCTTGGCGTCTTCTTCGTACTCTAGCTCACAAGTCGCATCTTTACCTATATGACACGCCCATAAAATTCATGTCAAATATAATTCACGAGAGAATAAGAAGATAACAAAAAATATTCCAAATAATTAAGTAATGTTTAATAAAACTTATTAAGAGTTTTAATGCTTTTTATAAATATTAACTTAGAAGAATATATTCAATCATTAAGGATAAAAATAAAAATTTATTATTAAATCAATGAAGCACAAGCTTCGTGTCAGTAAATCAAAAATCTAGAAATATAAAAAAGAAGAAAAAATAAACTAAATCCACACATTAATAATACGCGAGCCATGGGTTACTCATTCTTCTAGAGGAATAGACCAAGTTTAACAAAAGAATCTTAACACAAAAATGAGACCAATTTTAAATCATGTTAAATGTATTTAATCTTATGTTTGAAATTTTGAGATTTTTTATGACCCTTTGAGTTTATAAGAAAATTAAAAATTGATCAAATAAATAAATAGAAAGAGAGAGCGTGTGTGAGATATATGGGTATTTGCTTGGTACACCTTATCAAGTGAATGAACCCATGATCAACCTAATTTTGTCATGATAAATGCACAGGTCATGAAATTTCTTGGTTCCTCATCTCCGAGCGGAATTGCACACTCGCAGACACATGATTATTTGGAACATTCATCCCACGGAACTGAACTTCCACAAACATCAATCCTTCTCCACCAACCTTCTTCTCGGCAACCTGCCCCTTGATGGCGTTCAACAATCGTAGGGCTCCCATCCGAGGTTCCTCTTCCAAGGTAGGGGTTGCCTGAATGGCATTCTACGCTCGCTTCTGTGGGCAGTTCGCTACTCGGTGCGTTCAAAACAATTCACATGAACCTATAATCCACCTAACTATGTTCTATTATAAACATGACATACCTAACCACCCATGTCAATATTATATAGGCCCTAAAATAAGCCAAGGAATGCAGTACGAAAAGAGTACTACAAGAGGATGTATCTTGCAGGTTTATCCTGAATTCTCAGCCAACCCCATTGCCACTCATGTTTCATCTATTTCCGCAACGAAACCTCGGCGAATAGTCACTAGTCTTATTCACTTCTGTTCTGTTCTTTCACCGTTCTTGTTTCTAATTACACAATGGGCAATTGCACTAGTTGGATCGAAGAAAGATCAAACACACGCCTTGCCTATTTAAAGTCAAGGACTGGAATTCTTTCGAATAATGCTGATGCAGAGGCTGAGCTAATTGGTGGAAAATACGGTGCCATGTTCTTAGCTGATATCAGCATAGGCAACCCACCTGTTTCTCAATGTCGTGATGGATACTGGAAGCAGCCTTCTTTGGGTTCTGTTGAATATTGAATGATTAAATTTGATGATAAGAAATAATGTACAAGGGCTGTGTTAGATAAGATCAAAGCTGTTAGGTTGATCTCCTGATATAAATGTATGGATTTATAAAGTCTTTTGTGTTGTACTAAGACTTAGATTTAAATAGATCAAAACTGTTAGGTTGATCTTTTGTTGTAATCTTCGTAGAATGGACTCTACGATTTCAGTCAAGAGGACTCTACGATTAACAGACTCTACGATCAAGACAACCAATCGTAGAATGGACTCTACGATTTTGGCTAAGAAGATTTTACGACCAACATACTATGTTCTAAGCAAGAAGTCGTAGAACGAACTCTACGTTCAACAGTCTGACAGTAGAGTAAACTCTACGATAAGAGATGATCCATTACAAAACAATCACAACAACAAGGATATTCGTAGAGTTAATCTTGGAGGGACGTTGAGCAAAAAGGCAAGAGACATCACGACTCTCAGATCAGAAGCTATTTCGTTCAAGAATTCAATCTGCATTGACGTAACCGAAAAGCTTCTGCAAATCGATCAAAGTCAGAAAAGTCAGGGGACTGACCTAAGCGCACTATGCAACAGAAAGAAGACTTTCGAGGTAGTAATGTGACGACCCCAAATTCGGGTTCCTTGAACCTCGGATTCGGTTCAACACGAGTACAACATTTTCCTTATTGTTCATGAATTACAACAATATTATAATTGGTAAATAACCATTTATTTACAATTTTACAACATCTCTTTCTATTCTAGAATCGAAATCTTTACACATTCCTAGTATGTCTTAATATCATACATGATACGACATTCTATTACAATCAACTTATGTATTTAACACTCATATAACATACCAACTAAGTTTTATGCTACACAATCATTTACCTGTCCAATTCGGACTGATATCTACAATAGATATTTAGATCTTCAATGGAAGTAATATGTTTTCCTGTTTCTCGTTCTTTATCGAGAACTTCAGGTAACTAGCCTTATTTGAAATTGTTGGTTTAGGCAAGAGTGAGCACGACGGCTCAGCAAGTTCAACAGATAGCACATAACACATAGTTCATGTTTTATACATGCTTCTCATACTTCATGCATTACATTATATGAATGCATCATACTTCTCATGCTTTGCATACAATAACAACTAGCATCTAACAAATCATGCTTCATATTGATACATATTTCACATGTAACCATATTTCATATTATTCACATATCACAAATATCCTCAAAATATCTTCATACTATTAATTTAAATCACATTATAACATATTATTGCACATAGGAGTAAGTTCTGAAAAACTTGCCTGGTTCGCTTATCCGCCTTACGCTAGCTCTGCGCGTTTTGTTCAACCTACAATTAAGTATGAGATTGACGTAACTATTAGTTACAATGATCATTCATTAGCCTTGATTAAGACCCTAACCTTAATTTTATTATCTTTTATCAAGGTTCGACAATGAACGTTTAACGTCCGGATAACCCTATCCAAACCATAGTTGGACATGTCGGGTACACTTCCCAAACTTACATCAATACCTTGCTTTTAACATACCATGTATATTTAATACGTTGATTTATTAGTTAGTTACTCACGGACTAATTACAATGGTTTAATTAAACTTTCTTCTTTAGCATAACTTATCATTCAGACATTTAATAACGTGCCAAACGCTTCCCATATTATCACCATTTGATAATATATTACCCTCGTATAAATATTATTAATCATTTAATAATATTTTTAATTATTCATGAGTATTATTAATTATTTAATAATATTTACCCTCTTAATAATATTATTAATCCCTTAATAATATTTCATCACTTACATACATTATTAATCATTTAATAATGTTTTACTCTTTTAGTAATATTTAAAGGTTTAAACAATTAACTAAAAATTGTTTAATCACCTCTTTATTCCTTTCATTCATTCATTTTATTTATTTAATATTAATTAAATAAATAAATAATTAACTTTACTTGTTTACTTATCTTTACATAAACAATTATTTCCTTAACCTTATTTCCTTTTAATTATTATTTAATATCCTTTAACTCATAATTAAATAATTACTTAATCCCATCTATTATTTAATATTAATTAAATAACAAATAATTATTTTATTCACTTCATCTCCCTTTAACTATTATTTAATATCCTTTAAATAATAATTAAATCATTCTTATTTATTAAATAATAAATAATTACCTTATTAACTTTCTCTTCCTTTAATTATTATTTAATATCCTTTAAATAATAATAAATAATTAATCATCCTTACTTATTATTCAATATTAATTATTTTGCTAACCTTATCTTCCTTTAATTATTATTTAATATTGTTTAAATAATAATTAAATAATTAATCATCCTTACTTATTATTTAATATTAATTAAATAATAAATAATTATTTTATCAACTTTAATATCCTTTAATTATTATTTAATATTAATTAAATAATAATAATTTATTTATTTAACTTTACTTATTATTTAATATCGATTAAATAATAAATAACTAAATCATTTACTTTAACATCTTTTAATTATTATTATTAATTAAATAACAATTAATTAATTACTTAACTTTACTTATTATTTATTATCCATTAAATAATAAATACCTAACTTATTCACTTTAACATCCTTTAATTATTATTTAATATTTATCAAATAATAATTAATTAATTACTTAACTTTACTTATTATTTATTATCCATTAAATAATAAATACCTAACTTATTCACTTTAACATCCTTTAATTATTATTTAATATTTATCAAATAATAATTAATTAATTACTTAACTTTACTTATTATTTAATATTAATTAAATAATAAATAATTAATTTATTAGCTTATTTACACACTAGTAAATAGCTAATTAATGATGAATCACCCAATTTTTTTCACATATTATTTTACATCACTCTAATAATATGTCAAGAATTCAAATATCATTTTTCTGTAATTAATAATAATTTTCCTATAATTATTATTAATTTAGTAAGGTTTAATCCATCATTAATTCTAATAAATACCAAATAACAGAAAATTTTAGATTTCAAATTTTTATAATTTTCTTTATAAAATTATAAGCATTTTCTCTTTTGGAACCAACTAAAAAACCGGCCTAAAAATGCCCGAACCGGCCCTTACTAGAAATCATGAAAAACCGGAAAAAACCGAACCGGCCGTTTTTTTTTAAAAAATAGGCAGATTAGTTTATGAGTTTTTCAGACTTGGGGTCTCCGACGGGAACTTGAATAAAATGAAATCCACAAGTCCAATTGAGGTCTATTAGGTATCAATGAATTCGTAACTTCCCGAACTACATGATTCTGTTATCAAACATCAAATTTGGATTTGTTTTGGTCACTGAAAATAGCTCTAATCCAGACTGTTATGCACAGCTCTAAAATCAGTGGGGTGTTTTGGTAGAAAATCCATATCTTACTCATTTTAAATCGGATTTTAGTCATTCAACTTGGAGAATCTTCATATTTCATGGATCTATCACCCAAAATTGACGGATCTTAAATCCGACTTACGGATCGTGAACAGTAATTCCGTGAATGGGCTGCTATGTATTAGATTAACTTGTTTTTGTCGGTAAAAATTTATTAAATGAGTTTGATTAAATTTTTCATCAGAAACACATATAAAAACCCGTGTTAAACCCATGTAACTCTAGATATACCAATATAGCATGGATCTATCCATTTAGACTTTGAAAATTATATTTTTACCATAGAAATTACATAGTACCCAAAGAACAATACCAAGCTAGAAGGTTTTATACCTTTTGTTGATTATTATATTTGTTAGAACTTTGAAAAGGTTTGGATGATCAATCTTCTTACATAGATAGCTTCCTCTTGATGAGACCTCCATCTTTAAATCTTGCTCCAAGATCATCCAACCATCAATGCTCACAAGATCTAACTTTCTTTTTCTTTTTCTCTAGAGCTTTTCTCTATTTTCTTTCTATCTAGCTTTTCTAGTAGAAAGACTAACAAACATAGCACAAGTGTGAGATGTCTTATTTATAGCCCTCCACTAATACCTCATTAACTTTTCTAATTCACCAATGTTGATGAAATTAAGGCTTAATTGAGCTTACTGTTGCATGAATGACCATTTGGAATGACTAGCTTGATTGACCATGGTGTGACATGTTACTTGCAATTTTTCAAGCTAGCAAAACAAGTAACCAATTGAGTATATAACACTCAATCACCAAACTCACCAACATTTAACCTTGGTCACACAATACTCAACCTTAGTTAAGGCTCATCTTATTTATATATACATATTTATATATCTCATAACAACTAACCACAATGTGGTTAACTCTCTACATTAAAATGACCTAGGTTGGTCCACACACCCAACCATGGTTTAAACTCATCATATAAATAGATATACTTATTTTATCATTTTCTCAATTAACCAAGGTATGGTTAATTCTCTACAATATCCAACTCATGGTTACCTACCAATTCTATATTGGTGATTTATATACATACATAATTGTATCTATAATATTCTTCTTACAACTAACCCATGCATAGTTAAATCTTTAATTTATTTACTACCTAGGGTTACTCAATTAACTCATTCATAGTTAATTCTCATCATCACATTCATTCACCTAGCAATTAATCAATGTTTGGTTAATACTCTCTCTTGTCTACCAACTAGGGTTATTCAATTAACCCTATATTAGTTAATTCTCTACACTTAACAATACTTGAATTTATTCTCTCAACATATTGACTAACATTTGACTTTTATATTTGGACTCAATATTTGGGCTACTAGTTTATTTTGCATTGGGCTCCCTTATTTAATTCAACTACTTTATATAATCTATAATTATATAAATTACATAATTATTCCTCACAAATAATTTATCAATAATTTGCATAAATATTGATTAATGAATATAATCAATATAATAACTAAATGAATTCCACAATAAACCTTTTAATTCAATTTGAATTAATTTAATATTAATCTATTTGTTTACCACAATTTAATTAACTATTAAATTATGTTACTAAATATGTACGTATATATATATATATAAATACATATTTAATTTACACGCAACCACGTCGCATAATTACATAACTCCACTAATTAAATTCTCTTAATCTAATTAGACTTGTTATTAGCCAAGTTCATTGAATTATCACTGTACTTGCTAACTTATAAAAAAATTTGATATCACCATATCTAAGTTAGTCCGTTAAATTTAATTTGGACCTCTATTTATCTATCACTACTAGGTTATCAAACTCCAACATTTATTAAATATTAAATATTAAATATTTTATTTCTAATTCATTTAAATATCCGGGATATTACATTCACCCATTCTTCTAAAAATTTTGTCCTCGAAATTATAATATACTTACCCCTTTACCCATTCGATGTCCAAAACATTGGAACATCTCTTAGGAGTTTTCACAATTGATCAATAACTGTGAATGAATTTGAATAATCAGGAAGTAAAAATAACTCCATTCAAATAACCCATTTATCCATTCGATGGTCAGAACATTGGAACACCTTACAAAAGGATAAATTGAAAATCAAAATATTCATTAAAGCTTTCATACTATACTGAGGGGTCATAAAGACCGTGAACATCTGCGAGAAGGTTTATTAATCACAAAGACTGAAAACATTCCACAATTGTTTTGTACGCTAGGTGATCAGCCTATCGTACGCTAGCGCTGTGCACAACGACTTCGATTAGGGTTGAACTCTCTGGATTTACCAGCCCATATTTTGTTCTATCAGCATGCCACCACTCTTGGGCGCCCCCTCGCGGGTACTTTATTCATGGCTCTGACATATCCCCCCATTATAGGGTTGTTCACCTCAGACTTACTACAAAATTCCGCTCCAAATAATTTGGATTGGATAATAAAACTTGAGTCATTTCTGACCAAAAATGTCTAGTCAAAATAAATGACGTAGACTCACATCATTGAATTGTTCGTATATTACGAACTGAAAATCATTTTAGATTGGTTAAAATAACCGAAATTCATTTTGTTAGGACTTCATACTACCACACTGTTGCAACAGTGCGTTGAATATTCCGTCTTTTTCATCTCTGCTGTAACGACCCCGAAATTCGACCCACTTTATTACCTTAATTTTCGTATTTATGAAAATTTATTTTCCTTACGTCCAAATTTCGGTCCGTTAATAAATCTTTAATCACCTTAATTGATCCATTAACTGATTTCAGAATCATCAATTACCAAATTTTCGGTATAAAATTTTTCTTTTCTTTTTCTCGATTCAATCATTGTATTAAAATATTTGGATATCTAAAACTTTGTATCTCGATCCTCGTCCCTGGATCGCAACCTTTACTTTTTCGTTTTATCACAAGTATCATTATAATCATTATTCGAAATTTATAGTCTTTTATTTTCATACAATTATTTCTTATTGCATCGTTCATAACCAAACGTATAATAATTTCCATCGTAACAATTAATTTAAATATTCACGGTTCACAATTAAACTCTAATCATCCTATACGGATCCAACGTATATGAATATACAAAATGTCAAAATAACTTTGCAATTCACTATATTGAATATAACTATTTCATTTAATTTAAGCAAGTAATGAGCACAATGGCTCAGCAAGTTCAACAGTTATACTTCACATAGCACATACCTTATCATGATTGGTGTGTGTCATACATCATGTGCTTGTGCTTCTACTATAGCAATATATCTCCTATATATTCATTGTTGCACAAAATACACATTGTGATCATATTAATCACGTGTCACGTAACACATATTTGTATGCAGTTAAAACAAAAATTACATATTATAATAGTCCATCATTTAACATAAAAGGGACTGAAGAACTTGCCTGACGTCCAATTAATAGCTCAACTTATTAAATTGGTAGTTCATACCCTTTACTCGATCAACTTATGATCATAAAATAATCAAATAATAATTATTCATCTCTTTATGATATTAATTTATTTAATTAATATCATCTCCGGACTAATTTTCAATTTATACGGTTAATTATATTAACATCGTCCCTTAATATATTAATTTAACTTAATATCATACACCTTCAATACGGACAACCCGACCCATTGGACACATTTTAGCGTATTCGGTTGTCCGAATTTATATTTATTCATTTTCTAACATTTAAACTCATTAGATTAATATTTAAACATTTAAATATTAATCTCCAATATTTAATATTTTTACAAAAATATTAAATTTAATGCCCAAACATCATTTCTATATTTTTAGTATTTTTCTATAATTTTCTATAATTTTTAAACAATTTTTAAACATTTATTTCTTTAAAAATCACTTTCTAGGGGCATTTTGGTAATTTTCGCGCCCTTAGGGACATAACTGAAATTTTTCAGAAAGTCCAGGGGCATTTCCGTAACTTTCGCGCGTCAAGGGACACGCTGGTCATTTTTCGGAAAGCTCAGGGGCAAAACTGTACTTTGCCGAGGGCCAGGGACATGCTCGGTATTATGGAAAAAGATCAAGGCTAAAATCGTATTTTCTCCATGTTCGTCGGCCGCGCATGGCGCGCGGCTCCCTACTGCCGACGCAAAACGACGTCGTTTCATAGCCGTTTCTTGGACCCTCGCGCATGGCGCGGCCCTTACTCCCGCACGCCCCAAAACGACGTCGTTTTGGGCGTGCCTCAGCGAAATACGGCCGCGCAATGCGCGGCCTGCTCTTATCTTCTTCAGTTTTTCTCGCGGAACAGTGCACAAACTTAACAATATAATTCCATTTTTGCTCCAAATTTTTCACACAAAACTACTCCAAAAATCATAAAATTCATAGAAATACATCCTAAAATTATTTGGAATAATTTTCTTAATTAAATATAAATTTTCCAACAAATTATTTTAACACTAAATTATTGAAATATAACTCAAAATAAATAATTTTTATACCTTCCATAACTTGAAATTCCATCTTTGAAGCTTATCAACCTTCCTTGATGGCACAAATATTTTCATCCTTGATGTTTTCCGGTGGTAGCTTAGTGGTGGTGCTCGGATGGTGCAACAATGGAGAGAGAGAGAGTTTTGTTTTCTTTCTTTTCCCTTTTATTTCTTTTTCCTTCCATATATATATATATATATATATATATATATATATATATCCCTCAACTACTTAGCCAACTTGAATAAAAAATTTACCCACCGACTTATCATGCCAATCAAACGTGAAATTTCCAGAATTTTCCAAAAATAACATTCAAATTTTACTTTTTAATGCATTACATAATTATTTTGTGTAGTAAATATTTTATGTAATGTACATAAAATATTTATTTTAATTCACCAAAAATCATAAGATGATTTATAAATATTATTAACACCCTTTTTGGGTACTTTTTTAACAAATTTTGTACACGCATAGTGACATGCATGTAATTATATGAGGTAATTTTTACCTCCAAAAATCATAAAATAATTCATATAACATATAAAATTTATTTTTCATAATTTTTCACTTCGTTACTTGGACATCATGTTCCACTAGCATGTTCACGTTTTTAAAATATTATCTTTCATAAAAGTCATAATAATTCCATTATGCATAAATATAATTTTTAATAACTTAAAACATTCATTTTCCTTTTTTATTATTCAATTTCTTTAATATTCACATTAACTTTCCTTATATAAATTATATAATTTAATATTATATAATTTATATAATTATATTATTCCTTT
Organism: Hedera helix; assembly: GCA_947179155.2. NCBI lineage: Eukaryota > Viridiplantae > Streptophyta > Magnoliopsida > Apiales > Araliaceae > Hedera > Hedera helix. The sequence continues at coordinate 9,871,634 of OX359273.1, read as the reverse complement.
TTAAATAATTTTCATTTTACACAAATACAATTTATAAAATTTTCTTCCACCCTTAATTATAAATTATATAATTATTCTTATATAATTTATATAATTATTATTTCCTTCATACAACATTTTAATTTCCTTATATAAATTATATAATTATTATTATATAATTTATATAATTACATTTCTTCTCAATTAATTTCTACTTCCTCCAAAATTCTTAATTAAAACTAAATTCAATAATTTCAATTTTATTAACTTCTCTCGTTATCTTTTCATTTAAACTTGGATTAATTTAATTATTAATCCCTTAATTGTCATAAACATAACACACATACATATAAAAATGTATATATATAAATATATACATATTTAATTCATGCTTTTCACATTATCACATAACCTCATTTAAAATATAAATTTCTGTATTTTCACAATAATTTTTAAATATTATTCATTTCATTAAAACTTCTCTTATTTTTCATAAATTATTTTTAAACAATCTATTTATTCTTCAATTATCTTTATTTAATCACAATTTGTCATCATCTCTGCACGGATTTAATTTACCAATTAAATCCTTTTACATACCTTAATTTACATAAAATAATAATTAATTTATACAACCTTGATAATTTTATCAATTAAATTCTCATTTAATACTATTAAGAAAAATTCTGAAAATTCGGATCCTCACATCTGCACCATGGCTTTAATGACACGTGATGATTTTATAAATATATTTTGATATTTTCAAATCAATTTGTCCAGCCGAAATAATTAGCATAGACTCTTCTTTAAACGTTTCAAAATACTGAAAATTATTTTATGACTGTCATATTACATCATACCATAGTGGGCTTAAGGCTACATCAACCACTAGGTTACTCTGTATTAATGACTCCATCGCTTATTATCTCTGCACTAAGTGCATTAATGATATCTAAAATACATTTGTCTTTTCAAAAGCACAAAAGTGCGATTTTAGCACGATTTTAAGAATTTCAAAATCTAGCATAGCTAGAAGATTTGAAATATCCTAAAACCTCAATTAATCACAAATTTTACTCATCTTTTCCAGCTTAATAACTATCTCTATTATAACCTTAATCTTGCTACTTAACTCTACCCACACTCGTTGTTCATCAAACTTACCACGTATTTGGGCTCAGGAACTTACCACAATCATATGGTTCGAGGAGCTTGTCCTAGTCAGGCCAAAGTCGCCCATTCGCTGAGGGACTCCACCACATGACTATGAGTCACGAACTTACCATACGTGTCGATTCTCAGAACACGAACTTATCTTAATATCCTCTATCTATCCGTTATACACATAAGAAAAAAATCACCTTCTCAGCATACATATAGCGAATAGCGTGCCACCAGGTTTCCATTGATTATCACTATAGGAAGCTAAGTGGTCGTCAAACGAAACATAATCTCCTGCCCATACAAGAAATTGATCAACTCAGCCACTAATCAATGTAGGAAGTTAAGCGGTCGTCAGACCAAGAACAAGTCCCCTGCCCATACAAAGAACTGTTCAACTCAACCACTATATCAATATAGGAAGCTAAGCGGTTCTAAAACCAAGCACAAATTCATACAAGGAATCGTACAACTCAACCACTAATATGAGTTCTCAATTAAAAACCCACAACCTCTAATTTTCCTTAACTTAATACGAATTCTCTCCATTCATATTTAACATATCTGTCTCATTACGAGTTCATCACTCTAGATCATTTCATGACCTTGTTAGCATTTTCTTTATGCTTCTCAAAATCTTATTATAAGATATTTTCTATCACTTCTTCAAATTAGGTACAACATGACCTTTTTCATATCTCTTATATCTTCTCAAATCCATCATTGGATAATCTTCTATATATGAATTTTTCAAATTCATCTTTTATTACCTAAACTCTTTCGGAGTTTATTCATTTATCATTTTACTTATCTTCTACTACGGTTATAGCCTAAGGTACTCTTACCTAAGGTTTATAACCTATCAGCTCTGATACCAACTTGTGACGACCCCAAATTCGGGTTCCTTGAACCTCGGATTCGGTTCAACACGAGTACAACATTTTCCTTATTGTTCATGAATTACAACAATATTATAATTGGTAAATAACCATTTATTTACAATTTTACAACATCTCTTTCTATTCTAGAATCGAAATCTTTACACATTCCTAGTATGTCTTAATATCATACATGATACGACATTCTATTACAATCAACTTATGTATTTAACACTCATATAACATACCAACTAAGTTTTATGCTACACAATCATTTACCTGTCCAATTCGGACTGATATCTACAATAGATATTTAGATCTTCAATGGAAGTAATATGTTTTCCTGTTCCTCGTTCTTTATCGAGAACTTCAGGTAACTAGCCTTATTTGAAATTGTTGGTTTAGGCAAGAGTGAGCACGACGGCTCAGCAAGTTCAACAGATAGCACATAACACATAGTTCATGTTTTATACATGCTTCTCATACTTCATGCATTATATTATATGAATGCATCATACTTCTCATGCTTTGCATACAATAACAACTAGCATCTAACAAATCATGCTTCATATTGATACATATTACACATGTAACCATATTTCATATTATTCACATATCACAAATATCCTCAAAATATCTTCATACTATTAATTTAAATCACATTATAACATATTATTGCACATAGGAGTAAGTTCTGAAAAACTTGCCTGGTTCGCTTATCCGCCTTACGCTAGCTCTGCGCGTTTTGTTCAACCTACAATTAAGTATGAGATTGACGTAACTATTAGTTACAATGATCATTCATTAGCCTTGATTAAGACCCTAACCTTAATTTTATTATCTTTTATCAAGGTTCGACAATGAATGTTTAACGTCCGGATAACCCTATCCAAACCATAGTTGGACATGTCGGGTACACTTCCCAAACTTACATCAATACCTTGCTTTTAACATACCATGTATATTTAATACGTTGATTTATTAGTTAGTTACTCACGGACTAATTACAATGGTTTAATTAAACTTTCTTCTTTAGCATAACTTATCATTCAGACATTTAATAACGTGCCAAACGCATCCCATATTATCACCATTTGATAATATATTACCCTCGTATAAATATTATTAATCATTGTAGACACCCAAATTTTGCACTTGTGTACTAAGCCTGACAGGAGGGCAAGATCGTCACTTGACCCGACATGCGAAAAGGAAGGTGGACCCCAACACGAAGCCACCCCAACAACTTACGGCCAAAGCCGCCACAACGAAAAACGAGCATCAGGTTACTTGCGGCAAGACGAACAGTTGATCCAGAAGAACCTGATTTGATCATAACTAATGGCCACTACGCTTACGATGTTCGGGGGTCTCGCTCCCCGGTGAGCGAGCGGCGGCCCAGCTCGCCGGTGAGCTGGCGGGGGTGGAAGGGGGCAGCGCCCCCTGGAAGCCAAGCACGAAGAGCAATTTATACATTAGGTAACAGCCTTCCAAAATAATACCGCAGAAATTGGCAAATTAAGACCGCGCGGCATGAAAATCGAGAAAAGCAAGCCGGATAGCCGCGGATGCACCTGTAACGACCCCGAAATTCGACCCACTTTATTACCTTAAATTCCATATTTATTATTCGTTATATTCCTTACGTCCAAATTTCGGTTCGTTAATAAATCTTTAATCACTTTAATTGATCCATTAATTGATTTTAAAATTATCAATCACCAAAATTCTCATATAAATTTTTCTTTTTCTCGGTTAAATCGTTGTATTAAGATATTTGGATATTTAAAATCCTTACATTCTGGATCCTAGTCCCTGGATCGCAACCTTTACTTTTTTATTTTTCTTTCTATTGTCAGTATCATAATACTCAATAATGCTTAACATTCAAAATCTAATATGATTTATTTTCATACAAATATTCCTTCTTGCATCATTCATAATCAAACATATAATAATTTATATCGTAATAATTATCTTGAACATTCACGGTTCACCATTTAATTCTGTTCATCCTATCCAGATCCAATACATGAAATATTAATGTAATAACTAGCAAATGTAATCACCTTGATTCATAATATTGAAACTATAACAAATACGTTCACAACTTCTTAGGTTATCCGTCTCTAACATAATTTGATATTCCTGAAATTCATTTCTTTGCCTGCAAAAATTTACATTAAGCAAGTAATGAGCACAACGGCTCAGCAAGTTCAACAGTTATGATTCACGTAGCACATACCTTATCATGCTTGGTGTGTGTCATACCTCAAGTGCTTGTGCTGCTACTATAGCCATATATCTCATATATATTCATATCGTTGCACAAAATACACATTGTGGTCATATTAATCACGTATCACATAGCACGTAATTTTTATGCATTTAAAACAACAATTACATATCATAACAGTCCAACATTTAACATAAAAGGGACTGAAGAACTTGCCTGGCGTCCAGTTATTTAAATTGATATCTCAAACTCTTAACTCGATCAACCTATGATCATAAAATAATCAAATAATAATTATTTATCTCTTTATGATATTAATTTACTTAATTAATATCATCTCTAGGCCAATTATTAATTTATATGGTTAATTATATTAACCTCATCCTTTAATATATTAATATAACTTAATATCCAATGCCTTTACTACGGACAACCCGGCTCATCGGATAAAATTAAACATATTTGATTGTCCGGATTTTCATTTAATCATTTTCTAACCTTTAAACTCATTAGATTAATATTTAAAATATTTAAATATTAATCCCCAATATTTAATATTTTTCCAAAAATATTAAATTTAATTCTCAAACATCATTTTTATATTTTTAGTATTTTTCTGTAATTTTCTATGATTTTTAAACAATTTTTTAAACATTTATTTCAATTAAAACTAATTCTGGGGGCATTTTGGTAATTTCCGCGCCCTTAGGGACATAACCGGAATTTTCCGGAAAGCCCAGGGGCATTTCCGTCATTTTGGCAACGTTAGGGACAAATCCGGAATTTTTCGAAAAGCCCAGGGCCATTTCCGTAATTAACCGAGGGTCAGGGACACGTTCGGTAATATCCGGAAAGGCCAGGGGCATAACCGAACTTTCACCCCTGCTTCGGACGACGCCAAACGACGTCGTTTTACCCTGCCGGTTCTTGCCTTCCGCGCAATGCGCGGCTGCCCTTCCTTCGCGCCAAGAAACGGCGTCGTTTAATTGCCAGCGACAGAAAAAATTTTGGCCGCCGCGCAATGCGCGGGCGGCCATTTTTCTTTTCCTTCTTCCGGCAGTTACAGTAAGCCACCTTTCAAAAAAAATAGTCAATTTTCTACCATTTTTGCTCCCAACTTCTACCTCATAATTACACTAAAAATCACACAATTCATAAATATATATCCAAAATTATTTGGAATAATTTTCTTAATTATTTACAATTTTTCAACAATTTATTTTAATACTAAAAATACATGAATAATTTCAACAATTAAATTATTTTACCTTCCTTTTGAAGCTAATTCTTCCCTTGTTGGCTCCAAACAATTATTCTCTTCCTTGTGGTGGCCATGGAGGTCGGAAGGTGGTAGTTGGTGGCGGTTCGGGTGGAAGGAGAAGCATGGAAGGGAGAGTGTTTATTTTTGCTTTTGTTTTTGGTTATTACTTGTTTTTTTCTTCCTTTTTCTTTTGCCTTTATAGCCACAAAAGTGAACCCTTTTTTTTTTTGGCATATAAAAACTTTCACCGCCTTTCTTCCTTCCAGAAAATTCCAACCGGCCAACGCATGAAAAATTTAATATTTATTACATTACGTAATTATTTCGTGTAATAAATATTTTATATATAGTATATAAAATATTTATTTTAATTTACTAAAAATCATAACATGATTTATAAATAATATTAATACCTTTTTCGGTATTTTACTTGACAAATTTTGTACACGCATAATGACATGCATGTAATTATATGAGATAATTTATATCTCCAAAAATCATAAATTAATTCATATAACATATAAAAATTATTTTTCACAATTTTTCACTTCGTTACTTGGACAACATGTTACATTAACATGTTCACATTTCTGAAATATTATTTTTCATAAGAGTCACAATAATCCCATTATACATAATTATAATTTTTATTAACTTAAAACATTCCTTTTTCTTATTTATTAGTCAATTTCTTTAATATTCATAATAATTATATAATTTAATATTATATAATTACATTCTCCTTTTAAATAATTTCTTAATTTCCTCCAACTTTACTCCATTTAATCACCTTATATAAATTACATAATTAGTCTTATATAATTTATATAATTATTATTTTCTTCATACCTTATTTTAATTTCCTTATATAAATTACATAATTTATTATTATATAATTTATATAATTACTTTTCCTTTTCAATAAATTTCTAAATTTCCACCATAATTCTTAATTAAATCTAAAATCAATAAATTACAATTTTATTAACTTCCTCATTCGCCTTTTATTTAAATTTGGATTAATTTAATTATTAATCCCTTTAATTTCCATAATTAATAACATTTCTAATTATCACTTAAACATATATATTTATATATATATACAAATGTATATATATATACATATCTAATTTAATATTTTTCACATTACCACGTAACCTCAAATAAATCATAATTTCTGCATTTTCATAATAACTTAATTGTACAATTTATTGTACAATTACCTAAAATTCTTTTGTTCTTCATAAATTGTATTTACACAATTTATTTACTTTTCAATTATTTTAAATTCACATAATTCATCACCATCTCTGTACAAATTTAATTTACTAATTAAATCTCATCACATACCTTAATTCACATAAAATAATAATTTCTTTACACAACCTTGAAAATTGTGTCTATTAAATTCTTATTTAATCTTATTAAATAATTTCGAAAATTCGGATCCTCACAGCACCTGCGGCCACCGACAAACGGGACAGTGCGCAGCTCGAGGACGGCACACGGCAGCCGAGGATTCGGCGCAGACGGCTGGCGAGCCCAGCCGCAGATGCACCTGCGGCCAGCCGCGGTTGCACCTGCGGCTGCCTGCGGAAGGCTATAGATTGCGATTTCCACCCGAGAGTTGAAAAAGAGAAAGAAAAGATAGATTTTAGAGAGAGAGAGAGAGCGCGGGAGGAGAGAGAAGTGCTCGGTTCTTGGCTAGATTGGTGTCAAATATTCATCTTCTCTTGATAATTAGTTGAGTGTTCTTGTATTGTTGTCCGATTCGTGAAATAAGAAGCTTCAATCGTCTTTTTGCAAGGTGAAAAGGAGTGTGTTCTTGAGTTTATTTGTTGTATTGTTAGCATAATGTTGTGATTGGTTTATTTGATGTAGTTTATTGTTATATATTGATAAAGGATCCGTGGATTAGGGGTTGTTTGTAAGACCCCGAATTTATGAAATACAAAATTTAATTTTTCTTCATATATATTTTTCCTGAAACAGTAAATGGTTAAATTGACAAAATTGAAAGTTAAGGATGTTATGTGCAAATTTTATTTTTGTCGGACAATATTCGTTTTGTCGGGGAATATTCGGGCCGTACGACGGCGCCGAAATAACTAATTATTGGTGGAGCCCACAACGGAATAATTGTCGGATATAGAAAACGACAGAAGTAACCTTTTTAAATAAAAATAGTCAACGATGTTAACTGTTAAAATACCGGTGATAAAAGAATAGTAGCATACGGTAATTTATGGTATTTTATTGTGGCACACGGTATTCTACAGTAGCACACGGTATTGCACAGTGTCTCATATTATTGGTCTGATAATTGACACCGTAACTGTTACGCATCATTTCATCAATAATTGTCACTGCATAATATTTTATATTATCAATTCAATAATTGTTGTTACACAGTATTTTGCATTATTGATTCAATAATTGTCATTACACTGTATTTCATATCATCGACTCAATAATTGTTGCTGCACTGTTTTTAAAATTATTGAACCTAATAATTGTCACGGTTGCAAATATACTATAATTTATATTACTAAATTAATAATACTATATAACGTGTTTCTTACATTATTGTGGTAACATTATTTTATATGTTGGACTCACAGGAAGAATAAATAAATAAATAAATAAATAAAAAATAAAATAATTAATTTTACTATTTGAAATAGTAACGTGAATAGTGACGTGAATAGTAACGTGAATAGTGACGTGAATAGTAACATATGGGACCCATATGGGGCCCACATGAAAATCAAAATGTGAATTTTGTGCTGAAGGAAAGTTGGCAGCCGACTGCGTGGAAAAAAAAAAAGAAAAGAAGAAGAAGGCAGGCGTGCATCACGCCTGTTGTTCACTTACCGCGCATAGTACTTATTTTCTCCTATAAATAGCTTGCTCAGCTGAATAGAAAAATCACACCTAAAACATAAAATTTTTCTATAAGAATTTTATGAGTTTTCTCTGAGAATAGTAAGGTTATTTTGAGAGTTTGAAAGCCAAAAGGAGTGCAGGAATTTTTCAAGTAAGTGTTTTATTAAAGAGTAGTAATTTCATAAATTCCTATATTTCACGGTATTCACAAATCTTCCTTTAGAAGACTCTTCTATTAGAAGATTCATTTTTAAAAAGCTTTCTTTGGAAGATTTATTTTGAAATATTATTTTAAAAACTATTCTAAAGTTATTATATTATACTACAAAAATTATGTTAAATATATATAATTTTGATAGTTCATAATGTACGAGTTATCATACACTTTGAAATTTATATGTGGTAATTACTAATTTATATTATAAATATATAGGTTGATCAACCTCATTTAAATCAATATCCAGTCACGTGTTAAGGTAAGGAATTTCATTTTCTTTCATACTCTTAAACTTACTACGGTAAGGAATACCATTCATTTCAAACTATTAAATTTACTGTAGTAAGGATTACCATTCATTTCAAACTCTTAAATTTATTGTGGTAAGGAATATCATTCTTTTCACACTCTTAAATTTACTACGGTAAGGAATATTATCTTCTTTCATATTCTAACTTACTACGGTAAGGGGTATCACTCTTTTCATCATCATAAATGGATATTATTTTCTTTCTTACTTGAAGGGATTATCATTCTTTGATTCTCGAAAATAATATCGTTTATTTCTTGTGCCATTTATTTCCATGTATTAAATTGTGGGAATAACCTTACGGCGCGGTTTACCGCCTGTTGGTGAATAACCTTTTGTATTCATTCCTTATTAATCTTTGAGAATAACCTTACGGTGCGGATTATCGCCTGTTTGGTGAATAACTCTTCGTGTTCAAATTCTATTAAATTGTGGGAATAACCTTACGGTGCGGATTACGCCTGTTTGGTGAATAACTCTTTGTATTCAAATTCTATTAAATTGTGGGAATAACTTATGGCGCGGATTACCGCCTGTTGGTGAATAACCCCTTTGTATTAATTTCCTTCACCTTTTGTTAATCAAACCTGCTACGGTAAAGGATATTATTCTCTTTCATACTCCTAAATCGAAACTTATTATGGAATTATTGCTTCTATAATTCCTGAAAATATTATATGTTCCATAATAGTTGAACTTCATTAATTTAACTGAACCTTTCTATTTTCTGAACCTTTCTATTGAACTGTAACCGATTATTCTGAACTGTGGATCTTGAATATCATTTCACTCCACATCATGTTGACAATTTGGACATTATTTGAATCTGCACAAAGTAAACTTCTGATACTTATTGTTTATCCTGTTTCTTCTGTTCATCATTTGTATCACTGTTAAATCATCAAGAATCAAGCTGTTGTGAATATCTGTGGCTGGGGGCACAGATGTGATATAATTGTTGAACAGATGATAGGTTAAAGGCGATATACTAGGTTAAAGGCGATACATCTGTTCGGTGTCTTTTATGGCACGTGGTGAATGTTCTCTTTGGCCCGTAGTGCAAAGATGAACTGTTGTTTGGTATGATTATGACCAAAGGCTGAATCTGGTATAATCATGACCGTTGGTGTTATATTGAATGTCTTTGGCCCGTAGTGCAAAGATGAACTGTTGATCTGCATGATTATGACCAGGAACTGTAAAGTTGTATTATCTTGACCAATGGTATTTCAGATGATAAAAGTTGATGATATTTTTACTAAAAAGAGAAGCGAGTGGACGTTATAGTCTGCATTATTCTTCTAATAGATTGCTCATTCCGCTGCTATTATTGATCTGAACATTGTTTAAGAATTTAACTACAGTTTTTGATATAAACCTTGTAGTCTATTGTATTCTATCAAGAACTCAACTGTTGAAGGCTAATGATAATTTATTCGTCATTATCTTAGTCATGATATTTCTTACTGGGCTATTTGAGCTCACCCTTTCTTTTGTTCCATTATTTTTCAACAGGAGATGAAAACGTAACAGGGTCTAGCCGGGGGATGGAGTGAGAGTCCGAGGAATAGCTGTCGTAGTCTTCACGTGTTGTAAAATAGTGTGGCAATAATAATGAAGACTTAGTTGTGTATTATTATACACTGTATTGTTGTACGTTGTGCTTTGTTGTAATAATTTTGTTGTAGTCTTTTGACGACTCAAGTTTGGGCTGTGTGGGCTCAGATTTGGGGGCGTCACAGTTGGTATCAGAGCTTAGGGATATGGTCTTTAATGGAGATCTGGGGTTAGAACTAGGAGGGGAGAGACGAATAGAATCAGTCACTAGTGCGTCCTACCTAAATTAGATTTTATTATCTAATGAGTTGATTTGAATATAGGGACAGGAAGTGATGAGTCAGTTTGTTTGAACTAACAATTATTTTGTGACAACAGTTAAGTATGGCATCTGGAAATCAGGAGGTTAACTATGAAATGACCGAAACAAATGTAGCTGCAAAACAAGAGGCGACGAATAATCTTCTTACAAACTCAGAGTTGAATCATTTGCCTAAGACAAAAATTATGCGTGTTCTATCCAGTAAGGATGAAGGTGAAAGTTCTGTTACAGTCGTTCCAGATCCATTATTAGAAGCAATTAAAGGAAGTAATGAACTTGCGGAAATTATCGCCTTTTATTTACTCACTAATTGGGAGAGTCATATCACCTGGTTATGCTCTATAACAAAGGATCAGAATATATGGACTTTTCATATTAGTCTTTGGGATTTATGGTGTTCCAGCTATGAGTTTCAAGATTATTTAAAAATGATGTTTCTATACTTTTGGGCGTTACAATTTAAAGGAATTCAGGTTAAGTTAGTCACTATCATGGAAACTGCAGTCTATCGAAAATACTATTCTTATAGAAATCATTGTTACGTTACTACTGATGAAGTTGAGGAATCCGAGAAACAGTTCGTTAGAGAATTATTTAGTGGTATTTCCATGGTTGAAATACGTGAAGATCCGAATGAAGTACTCGGGATTCGATTTGACGATAACAGTTAAGAAACCGAAGGAGGTGATAACTGGTAAGCTATTCATAAATTCTTGTGAAGTTTACGCTTTGTTAGATACTGGCTCTACCCATTCTCACCTGCATGTGCTCAGCGTTTAAACTTAACTCCTGAAAATTTGGACTTTGACTTATCAGTTGAAACCCCATTAGGAGAAATGACCATTACATCTACTGTCTATAAATCTTGCCTAGTTCAAATCAACAACCTCACATTACCTGTTGACCTTATTTCTTTGGAGATGCATGAATTTGATGTGATTTTAGGAATTGATTGGTTGACTACCCATCATGCTAAAATTGATTGTTTTCATAAGATTATTAGTTTTCATATTCCTAATCAACCTGTCATGCAAATTCAAGCAACTAAACCATTGAAATCTATAACTGTTATTTCTAGCCATAAAGCCATTCGTTTATTGAAAAACGGATGTCAAGCCTTTTTAGCCCATGTCATTAATTTGAACAAAAACACGTCAAACTTGAATGATATTCCTATTGTTAATGAGTTCCTGACGTTTTTCCTGAGGAACTTCCTGGCTTATCCCCAAACCGAGAAATTGAATTCTGTATCGATCTTGAACCCGATACTAAGCCCTTTTCCAAAGCCTAACACCAAATGGCTCCCATAGAACGCCAAGAGATGAAAGTTTGATTATTAGATATCGGTATCATTCGAGCGAGGAATACGAGAAGAGTTTTCAAGAACTCAAGAGGAGACTTGTTTCAGCTCCTGTTCTGACCATTCCATCAGGATCAGGAAAATTCGTCATATATAGCGATGCTTCAGGCAAAGGTCTAGGTTGTGTCCTTATGCAACATGGAAAGGTTATAGCTTATGCCTCTCGACAACTCAAAGATTATGAGAAAAATTATCCTACTCATGATCTAGAGTTGGCAGCAGTCGTTTTTCGCGTTGAAGATCAGGAGACACTACTTGTACGGAGAAAAAGTGGATATCTATACGGATCATAAAAGTCTCAAGTATTTCTTCACCCAGAAGGAACTCAACATGCGACAACGACGTTGGCTTGAGCTGTTGAATGATTACGACCACACAATCCAGTATCACCCGGGAAAGGCTAACGTTGTAGCGGACGCTTTGAGCATAAGATCTTATGCGAGTACAAGTGCACTGGTGACAATACAAAAGCGTATTCTATACGACTTACAAAAGATGGAGATAGAGCTAAAGACACCAGGGACCCACTCGAAGATTGCTCACGTGCGAGTAGAACCGGCTTTAATCGATAAAATTAAAGCTGCTCAAGCTACCGATCCGGAACTGATGAACATGATAAAGAAAGTACAAGAAGGTGCCATTCCCGAAGCAAGAATCAACGAGAAAGGAATACTTCGAGTCAACTCTCTACTCTGTGTTCCTAACGATCCTGAATTGAAGCATAAAATCATAATGGAGGCACATAACACACCGTTTGCAATCCACCCAGGAGGTACCAAGATGTATCGAGATCTTGGACATACATTTTGGTGGAACAATATGAAAAGGGAGATTGCAGAGTTTATCTCAAGGTGCCTAACTTGTCAACGTGTCAAGGCAGAGCATCAAGTACCTAAGGGTCCATTACAACCACTTGAGGTTCCCGAATGGAAGTGGGAACACATCAATATGGATTTCGTGACGGGTCTTCCCAAAGTTTCTCAAGGCTTAGATGCAATTTGGGTCATCGTAGATAGATTGACCAAATCCGCTCAATTCTTGCCTATACGAGAAAACTTTTCACTTGAACGTCTTGCCGGTATGTACATAAATGAGATTGTAAGATTGCATGGCATGCCAGTTTCCATAGTTTCTGATCGAGATCCTAGATTCACTTCACGTTTTTGGATCAGTCTACAAAAATCTATGGGTACTGAGCTACGATTCAGTTCTGCATACCATCCTCAGACGGACGGACAATCGGAAAGGACGATCCAGACCCTCGAAGATCTTTTGAGACTTTGCGTACTAGATTTCAAAGGAAGTTGGGATAAGTACTTGCCATTGGTGGAATTTTCCTACAACAACAGTTACCAAGCAAGTATAGGTATGGCTCCATTCGAGGCTTTATATGGACGCAAGTGTCACTCTCCAGTATGTTGGAATGAGGTAGGAGAAGCAAAACTGTTGGGACCTGAGTTGGTACGCTTGACAACAGAAAAGATCCAAATGATCCGACAACGAATACAGACTGCACAAGAACGACAAAAGAATTACGCTGATCTTTTCATCGGAGAAACGAAAGTTTCAACGTCGGAGATCATGTATTCTTACGTGTTTCTCCATGGAAAGGGGTTACGAGATTCAGAAAGAGAGGAAAGCTCAACCCTCGATTTATTGGCCCATTTGAAATCCTCGATTGAGTAGGATCCGTAGCCTACAGACTAGCCCTACCACCAAGTATGTCTCGCATCCATAATGTTTTTCACATATCTATGTTACGTAAATATGTGAAGGACCCAAACCACGTCATTGAGTTAGAACCAGACGTTATAGCAGAAGATTTAACGTATGAGGAGGTACCTGTTAAGATCCTAGATAAGAAGGAGCAGATCTTACGCTCAAAGGTTATACCTCAAGTTAAGGTTTTATGGAGGAACCAAGATATTGAGGAAATGACCTGGGAGCTAGAATCTGAAATGAAGTCTAGGTATCCATACCTCTTCGAAATGCCAGGTACGTCAATTTCGGGGACGAAATTTCATAAGGAGGGGAGGTTGTAAGACCCCGAATTTATGAAATACAAAATTTAATTTTTCTTCATATATATTTTTCCTGAAACAGTAAATGGTTAAATTGACAAAATTGAAAGTTAAGAATGTTATGTGCAAATTTTATTTTTGTCGGACAATATTCGTTTTGTCGGGGAATATTCGGGCCGTACGACGGCGCCGAAATAACTAATTATTGGTGGAGCCCACAACGGAATAATTGTCGGATATAGAAAACGACAGAAGTAACCTTTTTAAATAAAAATAGTCAACGATGTTAACTGTTAAAATACCGGTGATAAAAGAATAGTAGCATACGGTAATTTATGGTATTTTATTGTGACACACGGTATTCTACAGTAGCACACGGTATTGCACAGTGTCTCATATTATTGGTCTGATAATTGACACCGTAACTGTTACGCATCATTTCATCAATAATTGTCACTGCATAATATTTTATATTATCAATTCAATAATTGTTGTTACACAGTATTTTGCATTATTGATTCAATAATTGTCATTACACTGTATTTCATATCATCGACTCAATAATTGTTGCTGCACTGTTTTTAAAATTATTGAACCTAATAATTGTCACGGTTGCAAATATACTATAATTTATATTACTAAATTAATAATAATATATAACGTGTTTCTTACATTATTGTGGTAACATTATTTTATATGTTGGACTCACAGGAAGAATAAATAAATAAATAAATAAATAAAAAATAAAATAATTAATTTTACTATTTGAAATAGTAACGTGAATAGTGACGTGAATAGCAACGTGAATAGTAACATATGGGACCCATATGGGGCCCACATGAAAATCAAAATGTGAATTTTGTGCTGAAGGAAAGTTGGCAGCCGACTGCGTGGAAAAAAAAAAGAAAAGAAGAAGAAGGCAGGCGTGCATCACGCCTGTTGTTCACCTACCGCGCATAGTACTTATTTTCTCCTATAAATAGCTTGCTCAGCTGAATAGAAAAATCACACCTAAAACATAAAATTTTTCTATAAGAATTTTATGAGTTTTCTCTGAGAATAGTAAGGTTATTTTGAGAGTTTGAAAGCCAAAATGAGTGCAGAAATTTTTCAAGTAAGTGTTTTATTAAAGAGTAGTAATTTCATAAATCCCTATATTTCACGGTATTCACAAATCTTCCTTTAGAAGACTCTTCTATTAGAAGATTCATTTTTAAAAAGCTTTCTTTGGAAGATTTATTTTGAAATATTATTTTAAAAACTATTCTAAAGTTATTATATTATACTACAAAAATTATGTTAAATATATATAATTTTGATAGTTCATAATGTACGAGTTATCATACACTTTGAAATTTATATGTGGTAATTACTAATTTATATTATAAATATATAGGTTGATCAACCTCATTTAAATCAATATCCAGTCACGTGTTAAGGTAAGGAATTTCATTTTCTTTCATACTTTTAAACTTACTACGGTAAGGAATACCATTCATTTCAAACTATTAAATTTACTGTAGTAAGGATTACCATTCATTTCAAACTCTTAAATTTACTGTGGTAAGGAATATCATTCTTTTCACACTCTTAAATTTACTACGGTAAGGAATATTATCTTCTTTCATATTCTAACTTACTACGGTAAGAGGTATCACTCTTTTCATCATCATAAATGGATATTATTTTCTTTCTTACTTGAAGGGATTATCATTCTTTGATTCTCGAAAATAATATCGTTTCTTTCTTGTGCCATTTATTTCCATGTATTAAATTGTGGGAATAACCTTACGGCGTGGTTTACCGCCTGTTGGTGAATAACCTTTTGTATTCATTCCTTATTAATCTTTGAGAATAACCTTACGGTGCGGATTATCGCCTGTTTGGTGAATAACTCTTCGTGTTCAAATTCTATTAAATTGTGGAAATAACCTTACGGTGCGGATTACGCCTGTTTGGTGAATAACTCTTCGTATTCAAATTCTATTAAATTGTGGGAATAACTTATGGCGCGGATTACCGCCTGTTGGTGAATAACCCCTTTGTATTAATTTCCTTCACCTTTTGTTAATCAAACCTGCTACGGTAAGGGATATTATTCTCTTTCATACTCCTAAATCGAAACTTATTATGGAATTATTGCTTCTATAATTCCTGAAAATATTATATGTTCCATAATAGTTGAACTTCATTAATTTAACTGAACCTTTCTATTTTCTGAACCTTTCTATTGAACTGTAACCGATTATTCTGAACTGTGGATCTTGAATATCATTTCACTCCACATCATGTTGACAATTTGGACATTATTTGAATCTGCACAAAGTAAACTTCTGATACTTATTGTTTATCCTGTTTCTTCTGTTCATCATTTGTATCACTGTTAAATCATCAAGAATCAAGCTGTTGTGAATATCTGTGGCCGGGGGCACAGATGTGATATAATTGTTGAACAGATGATAGGTTAAAGGCGATATACTAGGTTAAAGGCGATACATCTGTTCGGTGTCTTTTATGGCACGTGGTGAATGTTCTCTTTGGCCCGTAGTGCAAAGATGAACTGTTGTTTGGTATGATTATGACCAAAGGCTGAATCTGGTATAATCATGACCGTTGGTGTTATATTGAATGTCTTTGGCCCGTAGTGCAAAGATGAACTGTTGATCTGCATGATTATGAACAGGAACTGTAAAGTTGTATTATCTTGACCAATGGTATTTCAGATGATAAAAGTTGATGATATTTTTACTAAAAAGAGAAGCGAGTGGACGTTATAGTCTGCATTATTCTTCTAATAGATTGCTCATTCCGCTGCTATTATTGATCTGAACATTGTTTAAGAATTTAACTACAGTTTTTGATATAAACCTTGTAGTCTATTGTATTCTATCAAGAACTCAACTGTTGAAGGCTAATGATAATTTATTCGTCATTATCTTAGTCATGATATTTCTTACTGGGCTATTTGAGCTCACCCTTTCTTTTGTTCCATTATTTTTCAACAGGAGATGAAAACGTAACAGGGTCTAGCCGGGGGATGGAGTGAGAGTCCGAGGAATAGCTGTCGTAGTCTTCACGTGTTGTAAAATAGTGTGGCAATAATAATGAAGACTTAGTTGTGTATTATTATACACTGTATTGTTGTACGTTGTGCTTTGTTGTAATAATTTTGTTGTAGTCTTTTGACGACTCAAGTTTGGGCTGTGTGGGCTCAGATTTGGGGGCGTCACATTGTTAGCGAGGGTTCCATCGGAACGTAACTCCTCCTAACGCCCCGATGACATCCGTATGGTGATATATCGTTCGTTGTGGTAATGAGTAGTTTGTAGTTATTGAGTTGTGATATTTGAGCTATGTAGTATGATAACAATGTTTAATATTGTTAGATTTGGCTTAGTATTGGCTGTGTAGCGATTTGGGTGACTGTGAGCCTAGGGAGGAGATCCTCGTGATCGAATCCCGATGATGGACGTTTTGGCACATGTAATCCTTGTATAGAGTCCATGGATGTGTATTTTGTAATATCGGGCCTTAAAACGATACCAAGTCGTGTTCGGGTTAAGGCCCCGTAATAATAATAAAATATGTGATTGTGGGTGTTGGGGGTTGTCTGGATGGCTCACATGCCCATGGATAGCCCCGACACGTTCTGGGATGTTTGTCTTAATTTACGGCACAGGAAATGGTTTTCTAAAATAAGGCAAATGATAAAGATTTTCTAAAAAGAATCAAATTAGGATATTAGATTCACGAGGTTGTAAAATTAAGGGTTTTGGCGAAACTTTGATCCTTGTTTGACGAAAAGGCTACATTTGGTTTCTAAAATGTCATAAAAGATGTTTTCGTAAAAAATAAATAAACGTTTTCATTAAACTTTGTGCATAGGGTTAAAGAGTTTTAGAAGTTGCCTTCATTTTATTTATGTTAACTGTTAGAAGGCAATGTATAGTCTCGATTCCTATTTGACAAAAGTTTAAAACTATTGTTTTCTAAAATGACATCTAATAAAAAACCCCAACGTTTTCGAAATTAAAATAAATCTTTCTTATAAAAAGCGAAGCCTCGTCATTTGGGTCAAAAGACGTCTAAACGCTTTCCCGACAAAACACATTTTGCCATATAAAATCAAAGCAACTTTATGCAAAAGGACATCACAAACCTCCATTTAGGCACACACACGCGCGCACACACACATTTTAAGATTCAAAAGGATAGGAAAACATCGAGATTGCGGTAACCGTATTTCACGGAAGTCGGGGGGTGCCTTACACCTTCCCCTCGCTTAAGTAAGCCCCCGAACTCTATGAATCTCGGTTTGCGGACCAATTGAATCAGAGTCACATATGAGCCATCACGATTACGAAAACAAAATTTGGATGAGTTGGTACATCCATTTCAAATATACCAACTGGCGACTCTGGTCAATTGGCTCATACAAATTCGACATTTCAAAACCCCGTCGACACTAAGCCGACCCTTTTCAAAATCACATTTAATTCAAAAGGCTAAAATTGGAAAGGGCTATTTTTAATATTAAAAATACGAAACGACCAAAATCCCAGCGTCGACAGATGGCGACTCTGCTGGGGAACAGTAGAGGGCTTAAGCCGCGTTAAAATCTCGATGTTTTCCTATCCTTTAAAAATCTAAAAATATGTGGTTGCGTTGCTTGCGTTAATTTGCCTTTTGTGCGTATATGTGAATGGTGTGATTGCGATTTCTTTTCAAAAGCTTTACTTTATTAGCATCATATGCATACGGTGAGGTACGATGAATGTATGATGAATGTATGTTGAGCAGTTCCTCCTCCTGAGGCAAACCCGTCGGATGTGGATTACTGGACTCAAAGGGGTGCTCCCCGGCGAGGCTCAGGAAAAGCATCCACTCAGATCCAATCCAATTGAAAGATCGGATTCATTCCCTTCGAGTATGTTGCGAAGATCTGGGAACCTTCATGCCAAAAAGCCCGCGAGAGTAACCTAGGGTAGGTCAGCCTCAGATAAACCCAACGCATGAAAAGTCTCTTCATACCCTTTTACGCTTTACGCGCATGATATCATACTGTAGTCAATCATGTTGTACCAACCACTTTTGTCAAAATAAAAGTACTAACCTTTGTTTTACAGGGACAACTTGGAGAACATCATGATTTCACATTGATATACCTTGATCAAAATAAAAGGACTCTGACCCTGTTTTGCAGGAAAAGATTACAAAACCTAAAAATACAAAAATATTTGCTTTAGCATGCATCTGCCAATGTCATTTTCCGGAACTAAATCTTGGCGTATTTTATTTGCAGGATTGCTCCCCAAACCCGTCTCCGATCCAAGAAAGCCAGAGAATCAACAGTCGAAATGGCTGAGAACCCTAATCCTGACCTGGCTCCCGTATCTCGGGAAGAGTTCAATGCTGTGAGAAATCAAATGACAGAGCTGACCATGTTGCTCAAAGAGCATTTTAAGCTAAAATCAGGGCCACAACCCGAGGACCAGCCTGGGCCCTCATCTCAAGGGAATGTACTGACTCCAGAAACTCCAAAAGTTGAGCTGCCAAAGCAAGTCATTATCATCCCAGAGGATGAGGTTGCCAGCGGTGTTAGTAAGAAGATAAAGCAGATGGAAGAAGCCATCAAAACTATGAAGGGAATTGGGTCATATGGCAGTGTAAACTACTCCGATTTGTGCATATTTCCGGGAACCAGATATCCCGAAAAGTTCAAACTACCCGAATTTGAAAAGTATAACGGGTCAGGGGATCCTTATACGCATCTGAAAGTATACATCGGAGAGCTAGGGGGATATGCTGAGGATGAATCATTGAGAATGCAACTGTTCCAGAAAAGCCTGACAGGGGAGGCTAGAACGTGGTATGCGAGATTGGACAATGCTAAGATTCACAATTGGGAGGAGCTGACCCATACCTTCCTAACGCAGTACAGCTTTCAATCCCAGATGGCCCCGGACCGATACCAGATGACTAAGATCAGAAAACAGACCAATGAATCCTTCAGAGACTATGCTCAACGGTGGAGGAGGATGGCAGCCCAAGTGAACCCACCCATGAGTGAGGCAGAGATGGTTATGACGTTCATTGATATCCAGGAGGCTCCTTATTATGAAAGAGTAATGGCGGGAATAGGGAAGCCTTTTGCGGAAATGATCAAGCATGGGGAGATGGCTGAGATGGGATTGAAGTCGGGAAAGATCCGAGATTACACAGCTCTTGAAGCTGTTGCTGAGCAAATCCAGAGTGGAAACTACGTCAGTTCATCCCGGAGATCCCAGAAGAGAAAGGAAGATGATGTGTCCCTGGTACTGCAAGGACTATCTGGAAAAACAATGACCAGCCCCCCAGTCCGCATGCAAAGAAATGAGGCCCCACGTCCATCAAATTTCAACAATTAGAGATATGAGGGGCGCCGAAAATTCGAAAAGCCACCAGAGAGGGAGTTCACCCCATTGGGAGATTCATTGGAACAAATACTGGCCCTGTTGGTAAGCCAGAAAAAGATCACAGAGCTAGCACCTCCGTCAGACCCGAAGAGCAAGAGATATGACCCTAGCAAGAGATGCGCCTACTACTCGGCATCCCCGGGGCATGACACCCAGGAGTGCTGGTCTCTAAAACACAAGATCCAGAACATGATTGACAACGGAGAGATCGTGGTGGAACAACCAGAACCACCGAATGTGAAGGCCAACCCTCTTCCCGAGCATAATGGGGGAGGCGTAAATTCAGTAGAAACCAGTGGGGCGGAGGGCCTCTTGAAATTAAAATACATAAGGAAGACAGAAGAAGAGATTGCTATGATCAATGCCCAGGAAAGTGCACAAAAGGAGCCTATCAAGTTGGTTGGGGTAATTCAAGGGACCAAAAAGGAGCCTATCCGGTTGACGGCCTCGAGACCCCTTGTCATAACAGCTAGGGCACAATTGACAATCACCAATCTGAAGACTGTTCCGTGGAATTACGGGGAGAAGACCGTGGAGGAGGCCAGTTGTGCATAGGTCAGCTCTAAGGGAAATCCATTGTATTTACCAAGGCGGGTTTTTGAGAATAAGAAGAAGGAAAATGGGAAAATCTCAGAAGAAAAAGCATTGGAGTTTTGGAAGAAAATGAATCACGGCAAGAAAAATGTGGTTAAGGCACTGGAGGTGCAACCGCCCCTGACATCAATCTTAGATCTTGTATTGGCATCAACCGACCATCATCAAGTATTAAACAAAGTCCTGGAAGAGGCTTATGTCCCTAAGTCAATTAATACAGAGAGATTTGGCCACTTGGTGGGTCACCTATTGGACAGCAACGTGATCTCATTCAACGATGACGACATCCCTGAAGAAGGAAGGGGGCACCGGAGGCCGTTGCACATTGCAGTCATCTCCTCCGGATATGTGATGTACGAAGTTTTGATTGATGGTGGGTCAGCCCTGAATATTTGCCCATATGGTACTCTGGAGAAGATGAAAATCAACCATAAGCGCCTGCGGGCCAGCCAGGTGGTGGTGAGGGCGTTTGACGGATCTAAAAAGGATACAGTGGGAGAAATTGAGCTACCAGTGGAGATCGGCCCGTATACTTTTGATATTTCCTTCCAGGTGCTAGATATCACTGCCAGTTATAACATGCTACTAGGGAGGCCCTGGATTCATATGGCGGGGGCAGTTCCCTCCACCCTCCATCAGCAAATAAAATTCATCGTTGAGGGGCACTTGGTAACAATTGCAGCAGAATCTGAATACCCTGTTCCCTTTGTGAAAGGCATGCCGGTGATCCATGTGGACGAATCGGCCGAACCAATCAGCTATCAGGCATTTGAAATTAGCACCCCTCAGTACAAGCAGTTGGGAGCTCCGGAGTTAAAACTTAAAATATCCCCCGAACTCACCTTCGTTGCCCGGGAAATGATGGCGATGAACTTCCAGCCGGGGCAAGGGCTGGGTAAGAACAGTCAAGGAATCACCGAGCCCATCCAGATACCAGCACAGTCAGGCAAGACAGGGTTAGGATATCACGGAGGGATGAGGCCAAGGAACTCATACAAGAAAATTACCGTTCGGATAACCGGAGTCCCAATATCGAGAACCAATAATGAACACGCCCCGAGGGTAGTCAAGCCTGCATCTGAAGCAGAGGGTAAAGTGGAGGTTTCCCCAGCCAAGGGATGGGTCCAGCAGAGGGAATTCTTACAGGAGATAGTGGAACAGTTCGAGGAAAAGTGTCATCTCCCGGGGCAGTTAGGCCCCAATGAAAAGGGAAAGGAGAAGATGTCGGAAGGCAAGCGGATCATGCCATTTATCAATTGGGCCGGGTTAGAAGTGCCCGAGGAGAGTGAAAAGGGAAGCCGAAGCCAAGTCGCCGCAATCATCGAAGAGGTGCCAGATACAGAGATCCCCTCCATCACTAGCTATAAAACCGAAGTGATCCCCAGGAATTGGACCGTGCAGCCAGTGGTATCCAGAAAAGGGTAAATGAAGGAATATCCAGGAATCCTGTCCAGTAGGGGGATCAAGGGGTTTTTGAGATGGTGTTTTTGTTTTTTTGTATCTGCACGTCTATTTCATATTTTTGTCATGATTATTGGAAATGAAGTCATGTACTTAATGTTTATATATATGACAAATGTTTTGTTTCATGTCAGGTGTACCGATTTGAGTCATTCTAGCCTAACAAACGATTTTCCAAATTTGAAAGACGATTATGATTTTGATATAGAACTGGATTTCGATTTGATGGGAATTGAGCAGGACGAAGGAGATGATGACGACGCTCCCGACGAGATCAAAGAATGGGTCAAGGATAAACCCAAACCCAACCTAGACCAAACCATCACCATCAACATAGGAACCCCTGAGAATCCCAAAGAGCTGAAGATTGGGGCAGACCCGACTCCCGACCAGAAAACAGAGGTAACTGAACTTTTGAGCCAATATGAGGATGTGTTTGCTTGGTCACACGAAGACATGGTCGGTTTGTCCACGGACATTGTGGTACATCGATTGCCTATCAAGGAGGGTTTCAGGCCAGTTAAGCAGAAACTGAGAAAATTAAAACCAGAGTGGAGCTTAAAAGTGAAGGAAGAGATAGTCAAGCAATTTAAGGCTGGGATCATCATGGTATCCACTTACCCTGAGTGGCTTTCCAATATAGTCCCAGTGGCAAAGCCCGGAGGAAAGGTGAGAGTATGCGTCGACTATAGGGATCTGAACAAGGCCAGTCTCAAGGATAACTTCCCAGTGCCTTTCATACACATCTTGGTGGATAATACGGCTCAGTACGAAATGTATTCATTTGTCGATTGTTTCGCGGGATATCACCAGATAATGGTGGCGGAAGAGGACCGAGAAAAAACTGCCTTCATCACCCCCTGGGGCACGTTTTGTTATAGACGACTTGATTTCGGCCTCACAAATGCAGGAGCCACTTATCAGAGGGCCATGATGGCCCTATTCCACGACATGATGCACAAGGAAATAGAGGTCTACGTGGACGACATTATTGTGAAATCAAGGACGGAATCTGACCATGTGACTCACCTCAAGAAGTTATTTGAGCGGCTCAGGAAGTATAATTTGAAGCTCAATCCGGCAAAGTGTGCCTTCGGGGTTCAGTCAGGTAAGCTCCTTGGATTCTTGGTAAGCAATCGAGGCATCGAACTGGATCCGGCTAAGATCAAGGCTATTGTGGATATGCCAGCTCCCCGTACAGAGAAAGAGATAAGGGGATTCTTGGGGAGGATAAACTTCATCAGTCGGTTCATATCCCATCTGACCACCACCTGCGAACCAATCTTCAAACTGTTAAGGAAAGATGCCTCCCGAAAGTGGAGCAGTCAATGCCAAAAGGCCTTTCAGACTATTAAGAAGCAATTAACAGAAGCGCCAGTGCTGGTACCTCCGAAGGACGGGATTCCCCTTTTCCTGTATATATCCGTGAACGATATAGCGATGGGTTGTATGTTGGGGCAGAAGAACGAATTCGGCAAGGAGCATGCCATTTATTACCTCAGCAAGAGATTCAGCAGCTGTGAATAGAATTACACACCGATCGAGAGAACATGTTGCGCCTTGGCATGGGCTGCTATGAGGTTACAGCATTACCTTCATGGACACACTACCTACTTGATCTCACGAGTCGATCCCTTGAAGTATATATTTGAAAGGCCGATATTGAATTGTCGATTGTCAAGGTGACAGTTAATCCTACAGCAATTTGATATCCTCTATGTTACCCAGAAAGCCGTAAAAGGGCAGGGGATTGCGGATCAATTATCAGAGATGCCGACAGGGGGAATGAAGCCTTTAGAAACTTCCCTACCGGGTGAAGACATACTGTGGGTCCAACAGACGAGGTGTGATGATGAAGGGCAGTTTTGGAAAATGTATTTCGACGGTGCCATGAATGCTGAAGGGGCTGGAGCGGGAGCGGTCCTGGTCTCTATTACTGGCGAGCAATACCCCGTTCTCACCCAATTACAGTTCAGTAACTCAAACAATACGGCTGAATATGAAGGATGTATATTGGGACTGAGATTCGCCCGCAATATGGGAGTGAAAAGATTAGCCGTGTTCGGAGATTCAGAGTTGGTAATCAGACAGGCGACGGGGGTATATGGCACTAAGGAGTTTCGGTTACTTCCCTACCACCGGTGTGTGATCCGATTAATGCAAGAATTTGAAGACATAGCCTTCCGACATATTCCCAGGGGGCGGAATGACTTTGCCGATGCATTGGCCACCCTGGCTTCGTTAATCCATGTACTCAAAAGCAAAGCCACTCCATAGATTGAAATAACAGTGCAAAATGCTCCCGCTTACGAAGAATATATATCGGAGTTATCAGAAGATGTGGTTCAGCCAAATCAGCCCTGGTATCATGACATACTGAAATACTTGAGGGATAGATCACTCCCCGACTAGGCGAACCGAATGGAAAGGCAGAGAATCCGGAAGATGGCGATGAAATTCTATTTAAGCGGAGATTCCCTGTATAAGAGGGATGTAGGCTTGGGACTATTGCGATGTGTGGACGAAACTCAAGCACAGAAAATCATGGGCGAGGTGCACGGTGGAGTATATGGGCCGCATATGAGTGGACCGATGTTGGCCAAGAAAATTCTGAGGACGGGGCATTTCTGGCTATCAATTAAGGCTGACTGTGACGATCATGTCAAGCGATGTTTCCAATGCCAAGCACACGGTAATGTGATGCATGCGCCTCCTAATGAGCTACATTGTATGACTTCCCCTTGGCCTTTCTCCATGTGAGGTATGGATGTAATCGGACCCGTGGAGCCTAAGGCGAGCAACGACCACCGGTTTATTTTCGTCATGATTGATTATTTCACTAAATGGGTGGAGGCAGCTTCTTTCCCCAAAGTAACGCAGGAAGTTATAGTCAGTTTCATCAGGAACAATGTCATTTGCCGATACGGACTGCCTGAAATCTTGGTGTCCGACAATGCCAAAAACCTGAACAATGCCCTTATGAAGGAGTTATGTGCCCAATTCAAGATCAAGCATCTCAATTCTGTCATTTACAGGCCCAAAATGAATGGGGCCGTGGAGGCGGCGAATAAGAATATAAAGAGGATTATGGCGAGAATGTCTGCCAATCATCGGGGATGGCCAGAATTGTTGCCCCTCACACTGTTTTGTATATTGGACATCAGTTCGTACGTCTACAGGGGCAACTCCTTACGCTTTGGTATATGGGATGAAGGCCGTTTTGCCAATTGAAACGGAGATGGCATCCCTCCGAATTTTGCTCGATGCTCGGATTGACGAGGATGATTGGATACAAAGTCGGTATGACCAACTAGCCTTAATAGATGAAAGAAGGGTGGCGGCTATATTACACGGTCAGTTGTATTAGCAACGCATCTCTCGATCGTACGACAAAAAGATACGATCCCGAAAGTTCAAAGAAAATGACCTAGTGCTAAAGAGGGTCATGCCCTGTCAAGATGAAGCCAAAGGGAAATTCGCTCCAAATTGGGAAGGACCTTTTGTGATCAAGAAAGTCCTATCTGGAGGGGCCCTCATCCTACAAGAAATGGATGGCGAGGTATTCCCACAGCCCCTGAATTCTGACTCTGTGAAACAGTTCTATGCTTAAAAAAAAAAAAAAAAAAAAAAAAATTAATTTCCTATCTCCTCTGTAACTCGAACTACGTTGGACCTGATCTCCTGACCTTGTGGGAGTACGTAGGCAGCCATCATGGCACGGTCTGTTCTATATAAAATAATAAACCTTGTCCCTATACCAAGCCCACTTCCAGAAAACCCCGAAGCCCTACTTTGACAAATACATTCCAAATCTTCCCCAAACCTAGCCACATAATTAGCCCAAAGTCCAAGACTCACTCCGATGAAATCAGAAGGGCATGCGGCAACATCTGTGGAGTTCCAATCAAGACTTGAGGAAAGAAATAAGGCAATATATCGAAATCATAATCGGCTGGATAAAATGAGGATCCAATGAAGGGCGACGATGCATCAAAAAAGGGAAATGACTAAACCATAAATATTTCTCTATATATACAAAACATTTTGATTACAAGTCTGTATTTTAAATAAAAGTGATGAAACTGACATAGTCCGTGCAGGGAATAAAATCATCTACAGGTCAGAAACCAGCTGGAGCAGGATAGACAGAATAGTCGAGGCATCATAAACCTCCGGCTCACCCGTAATCTGCTGGCCCATCATCTCAATCCGAGTCAAAAGAGCAGCAGCACTGGTAACAGTCGCAGAATGACCCTCCATGACAACTCTGACCTGCTCGATAACACTATCTCTGGCAGATAGGGCGGCATCACAAGCTAGTACAGCAGCATCCGGCTCCGCGTGCGCGGTATCCCTCTCAATCTCGGTAGCACTTAAAGCGGACCGGAGCCGGGTACCCTCAATCATTAATCTCTGGATCCGATCCGCCGAATCGAGGGAAGGGACATGTGCTGAAGCAGAAACCTCCTCAACATCAGATCTGTGCGCTAATCCTAAAACCTCCGGAGGAATGATCGCATCTGAACTGGCCTCATCTGGGAAAAGTCCTCGAGAACCATCCAATACCCCAATATGGTCAAAGCCGGCAATATCAGAATCTCCTCGCAACCATAGCAGATAAGCGGGTGTCTGACGAGGATGACTATCCCCAAACTCGGCCGAGGCCCTGTGTGACCAAAGATCGTATACCCTCAGCAGATCCCTCTTCGTCTGAGGCGATATGAGAAATCGGTAGTCAGCTGCTCCCGCAAAGAGATGAAGATCCTGCATCTGGTCAAACTGCCCCATGACAGCTAAGGGGTGGTAAGTCGTCACCCCCCTCAAACCAAGAAGAGGGAGGAAATCAAAAGGGGGCACGTGAGTCAAGAAGCTCAGGGAAGAACAATAACCCGAGCATATCAGGAGATGGAAGGGCTCCTCAATGGCCGATAAAAACTCCCTCCAGGAAGCCGTATCAGTACATCGTCGGGGACGGAAGGAGAACTGCATGGCCAAGCTATGGCTAAAACAAAACCCATGCCGACGAAACTGCCCGATAGGTCTGAGGTGGCTCATGAACCATACATACAGCAAAATAGAGCTTCCCCTGAACATGCGACCAGAGAAGGAATGACAGTACGAGGCCGATAGGTAAGTCTCAGCAAGTATCATGGGAAGGATAGTATGATCCTCCTGAAGGGCCTGAACCGCTACAATAACTCGCATGTCCAGGAGGTCATCCCCTGCAGGCATGTACAGAACTGATATGACACAAGCCATCAAAACATCCACTCTCAAAGCGTCCCAGCGCTCCTCAAACACTGAAAAATCACTGGAGAATCGAGAGAAGCTATCCACCAAGCCGAATCTATCAACCAAGAAGGATAGAGGAACAAGATGGCTCGAAGAGATCACAGATAACAGAGCCGCCCTCCGCAAGCCTGTGAAAGTCAGAAACTGACGGCGCATGTGGCCTGAGGTAACCCTGGCGCAGGGACCATCCACCGATAAACCGGTGAAGCGAGCATACTCCTCAAGGGTGGGGGTCAGATACTCCAGCCCAAACCTAAAAATATGTCTGTCCGGGATCCAGCAACTGAGAATGCCATCAACAAAGCCCGGCGGCACCTGGAATGACAAAAAGGACAAGGAGTGTCCCAAAAGACCCTCTGCGATGATCCGGTCGGAGGGTATCAAGCTATCCAGCCACAAACGGAGCCTGCCAAGGATCCCTGAGGGGACGCGAGGACCCACGCGAACCACATCCAGGGATGACATCTGTGAAAAACAGTATCAAAAGACTATACAGGGGTCAATTTCTTTATCCATATATATAATAAATCATGCATCATACAAGCTATAATGAAATAAGTGGATCATCATAAAGAAGAGATTACGCATAAAAAAAAGATAATTCTGTACATAATACATAGAATGAAAAACAATGATGACAAATGAAACAAACAGGTCCAAATACAGGGGTCCTAGCCTATCTAAATCTAGCAGGCGCACTATAGGCCCTCAATAAAGGTATCATCATCAAACTGGCTCGCATGGCCCACGTCCCCAGGAATGGAAGCCTCAGCGCCAAAGTTCAGATTAGGGCAGGAATAAGGCGGGGCAGGGGCATCCGACGAGCCGGGAGCTGCACCGAAGTCAGGTCCATACGGGTCTGCAGCGTAAGCTTCCTCTGGATCCCGGCCCAAGCTCCGAATGAAAGATGACAACTGGTCCACTCGCCGAGTCAAGGAAGCAATCTGGTCTGAGTGGGTGGGGGCCCGAACACACTCCATCCAGTCTGTCATCATCACCGACCCGTGAACCAGATCCCCAAGGAAGAAGGTGGCCCGGGTCTGAGGCCCAATGGTACGAGGTCTCCACCAAGCACTAAAACTCTCACTCGTCTGCGGGTCGTCGGACAGCATATATCCATCCTCCCCGGCCGTCACTGCCTTTGGGAGATGGGAATCCATGAGCCAAAATCTCCGGGAAGGAGGAGCGAAAGGGATCCGGACCTCCCCGGAAACACATCT
Source organism: Hedera helix (assembly GCA_947179155.2). Taxonomy (NCBI): domain Eukaryota; kingdom Viridiplantae; phylum Streptophyta; class Magnoliopsida; order Apiales; family Araliaceae; genus Hedera; species Hedera helix. The sequence continues at coordinate 9,842,424 of OX359273.1, read as the reverse complement.
GATGGCGCGCTCCCCCAAATACAGCTCCCATCCACCATAAGTCAGGAGGGGAATACGACGAGTGGACAAGGAAAACTCCTGGTCCGCGGCATAACCACCGGCGAGGCCAGCCGCCAAATGATCCGCAGTGAAAGGAACCCATGTCACGTCCGCCGAAGAGATCATCTCTAACTGCAGCCGACAGTGGGAGAAGCTATCTGACATCGGGGTCTCCGCCAAAGTGCTGTGATGCCATCGACGACCCCGGGGATAAGTCTCTGGACCGAGGGTAGTAATCGGCCGCAAGCAGGGTAGCCGCTCATAAGCCCAGAACTGATAAACAAGGAAAATGGGACGTAAGTACCAAGGACGACAAATGAATGAAACAAATAAAAATCGGCTAAATGAATGGGACTTACCAGCAGAAAGGGATAAAACCCCAGCCAGGCATCCGTCTGCCCCTCTGAACGAAGGCGAAGGCCGTGGAGGAAATAAGCGAAGGTGAAGGAACCCCAGTCATAGTCCCCGATCCGATCCACATCTCGAGTAGCGCCGACGATACCAAAATGGATGGTTGAGGAGTTGTTCCCCAGAAAACAGCCCCTCATGATAGTTAGGAATAGACGCCGGAGCAGGAAGTCACGAGCGGAGCGGTCCTCGGGAAATGGCACGGAAAGAGCCCCTCCAATGGCATCTACAGCCAAAGCTCCGGATCGGATGCTGCGGGCCTTAAAGACCTTATCCTGAGGAGTGAACCCCAACAAGGATCGAACGGTTACGGGGGTGATGTCCGGCTCCAGAGGAACACGGGGTCCAGAGAACTCCATCCCGGTAATATAACGCCAGTCTAGAGGGGTCAACAACAGCTCGCAGTCCAGTAGATGAAGCGACTGGGTCTGGTGGAACCAGCGCTCAGACAGAGCCCTCATATAGCCCCACGGACATCGACGAGGGGCAATAGTAAAGAAATGTCTGAACCCCCAAGAGTCTACCATTCCCCTGTAGTCAGGATGCAACGCGTGGTAGAGGGTGTAAATGCTGAACCAGTTACCCCGAGGCTGGGTAAACTCAGGAACCTGCGACAGCCGCCAAAACAGTCAGTCCTGATAATCTCACAAGGTTGAATGAATTTAAATAACGGATATACCTCGTTAGCCGCAAGGTAGGCTGAGGGGTGACGACCGAGATCAGGACCGAGCAGATCCGGTATCCTAGCACGGGCCCCGGGTAAGGTCCGACGCATGGGAGGAGGAGCCGTTGTGCCCGAGGGACTCGCCTCTGCCTCCGCTGGGGCGTCCTCATCCACATCAGGCTGAACGGGGCGAATAACAGACTCAGCCAGTCTACGGGAATGACGAGTCAGGACTGGAGCTGGAGCTGAAGTGGTCGCTCTACGACGACGGACACCCGACGCTCGGGGCACTGAGGAACCACTGGGAGCATCTGAATCCATAACTGGAACGGTATCACAAAATAAGGTACACCCTTAGCTCGTTATCTTTCAAAAGTCTTATTGCATATTGCTAAAAATAATAGGGTGGCATAGCATGATATGAAAATAGAAAATGCATAAATAAGTCCCTAGTGGTGCGCTAGATTTCCCGAAATTTCGGTAGAGTTTCGTTTGTAAAATGGACATCCCATGCACAATCAGGCATGTTTAATCAAGTCAGACAACCAACAAACCCAGAATGCGAGTGAAAATAATGCCTCAAGAGCATAAAATGACTAAAACAATGGAATTTTCAAAATAATGAGGCATTTCTACGAAACCCGGTATTTATCTATGCTACGGGCAACACAAGTATCACATATAAGCATGCATTGATAAAATTAAAATATTCAAACAAGCAAATGAATAGTCAAATGAGAGCAACAATCAAAGAAAAAGGAGTTAAAACGTTACCCAAAGTGCGTAGACTGATTTAATCGGAGCAGAATTTCCCAAAAGTTGCCCAAAAGACGAAAAGGCTGGGTGGGGGACGAGAAAAACCGAGAACGAGAGAAAGGAAAAGTGAGAAAGTGACCAGATCGTGAGGGGTCGCGATCTGAAATAGGACCGATCCTAGCCGCAGATGCAGCTGCGGCTGGCCGCAGATGCACCTGCGGCTGGTCTCGGTGCCCTTTTACCTCCCTTTTTGCACCCCGAGCCAACATATAACTTGTCCCATGTTAAAATACAAATTTTAGAACCAGATGACCAATTCAAAATCGACCCGTCAGATACGATACCTGGCCAATTCAAAAAACGACCCGTCAGATACGATACCTGACCAATTCAAAAACGACCCGTCAGATACGGTACCTGACCAATTCAAAACCGACCCGTCAGATACGATACCTGACCAATTCAAAACCGACCCGTCAGATACGATACCTAACCAATTCAAAACCGACCCGTCAGATACGATACCTGACCAATTCAAAACCGACCCGTCAGATACGATACCTGACCAATTCAAAAACGACCCGTCCGATACGATACCTGACCAAGTCAAAACTGACCCGTCAGATACGATACCTGACCAATTCAAAATCGACCCGTCAGATACGATACCTGACCAATTCAGAACCGACCCGTCAGATACGATACCTGACCAATTCAAAACTGACCCGTCAGATTCGATACCTTACCAATTCAAAAACGACCCGTCAGATTACGATACCTAACCAATTTCAAAACGACCAGTCAGATACGATACCTGGCCTTTCAAAAAATAATAACCCGCCGGAGATGAGACCCGGGCAGTGTTCATTCGTAACTTTGAAAAATGACCTCTACATGAACATATTAAATGTGACATCGCATCATCTTAACGTACGTGCGACATCGCTAAGTGTATATTTGGCATTTTCATGCATTGGGTGCCTACTTCTTTATCATGTCCATTTTATATTTCATTCCATAAACATGATAAAGAGGGGCAGCTGTAGACACCCAAATTTTGCACTTGTGTACTAACCCTGAGACGAGGGCAAGATCGTCACTTGACCCGACATGCGAAAAGGAAGGTGGACCCCAACACGAAGCCACCCCAACAACTTACGGCCAAAGCCGCCACAACGAATAACGAGCATCAGGTTACTTGCGGCAAGACGAACAGTTGATCCATAAGAACCTGATTTGATCATAACTAATGGCCACTACGCTTACGATGTTCGGGGGTCTCGCTCTCCGGTGAGCGAGCGGCGGCCCAGCTCGCCGGTGAGCTGGCGGGGGTGGAAGGGGGCAGCGTCCCCTGGAAGCCAAGTACGAAGAGCAATTTATACATTAGGTAACAGCCTTCCAAAATAATACCGCAGAAATTGGCAAATTAAGACCGCGCAGCATGGAAATCGAGAAAAGCAAGCCGGATAGCCGCGGATGCACCTGCGGCCACCGACAAACGGGACAGTGCGCGGCTCGAGGACGGCACACGGCAGCCGAGGATTCGGCGCAGACGGCTGGCGAGCCCAGCCGCAGATGCACCTGCGGCCAGCCGCAGTTGCACCTGCGGCTGCCTGCGGAAGGCTATAGATTTCCATTTCCACCCGAGAGTTGAAAAAGAGAAAGAAAAGATAGATTTGAGAGAGAGAGAGAGCGCGGGAGGAGAGAGAAGTGCTCGGTTCTTGGCTAGATTGGTGTCAAATATTCATCTTCTCTTGATAATTAGTTGAGTGTTCTTGTATTGTTGTCCGATTCGTGAAATAAGAAGCTTCAATCGTCTTTTTGCAAGGTGAAAAGGAGTGTGTTCTTGAGTTTATTTGTTGTATTGTTAGCATAATGTTGTGATTGGTTTATTTGATGTAGTTTATTGTTATATATTGATAAATGATCCGTGGATTAGGGGTTGTTAGCGAGGGTTCCATCGGAACGTAACTCCTCCTAACGCCCCGATGACATCCGTACGGTGATATATCGTTCGTTGTGGTAATGAGTAGTTTGTAGTGATTGAGTTGTGATATTTGAGCTATGTAGTATGATAGCAATGTTTAATATTGTTAGATTTGGCTTAGTATTGGTTGTGTAGTGATTTGGGTGACTATGAGCCTAGGGAGGAGATCCTCGTGATCGAATCCCGACGGTGGACGTTTTGGCACATGTAATCCTTGTATAGAGTCCATGGATGTGTATTTTGTAATATCGGGCCTTAAAACGATACCAAGTCGTGTTCGGGTTAAGGCCCCGTAATAATAATAAAATATGTGATTGTGGGTGTTGGGGATTGTCTGGATGGCTCACATGCCCATGGATAGCCCCGACACGTTCTGGGATGTTTGTCTTAATTTACGGCACAGGAAATGGTTTTCTAAAATAAGGCAAATGGTAAAGATTTTCTAAAAAGAATCAAATTAGGATATTAGATTCACGAGGTTGTAAAATTAAGTGTTTTGGCGAAACTTTGATCCTTGTTTGACGAAAAGGCTACATTTGGTTTTTAAAATGTCATAAAAGATGTTTTCGTAAAAAATAAATAAACGTTTTCATTAAACTTTGTGCATAGGGTTAAAGAGTTTTAGAAGTTGCCTTCATTTTATTTATGTTAACTGTTAGAAGGCAATGTATAGTCTCGATTCCTATTTGACAAAAGTTTAAAACTATTGTTTTCTAAAATGACATCTAATAAAAAACCCCAACGTTTTCGAAATTAAAATCAATCTTTCTTATGAAAAGCGAAGCCTCGTCATTTGGGTCAAAAGACGTCTAAACGCTTTCCCGACAAAACACATTTTGCCATATAAAATCAAAGCAACTTTATGCAAAAGGACATCACAAACCTCCATTTAGGCACACACACGCGCGCACACACACATTTTAAGATTCAAAAGGATAGGAAAACATCGAGATTGCGGTAACCGTATTTCACGGAAGTCGGGGGGTGCCTAACACCTTCCCCTCGCTTAAGTAAGCCCCCGAACTCTATGAATCTCGGTTTTCGGACCAATTGAATCAGACTCACATATGAGCCATCACGATTACGAAAACAAAATTCGGATGAGTTGGTACATCCATTTCAAATATACCAACTGGCGACTCTGGTCAATTGACTCATAAAAATTCGACATTTCAAAACCCCGTCGACACTAAGCCGACCCTTTTCAAAATCACATTTAATTCAAAAGGCTAAAATTGGAAAGGGCTATTTTTAATATTAAAAATACGAAACGACCAAAATCCCGGCGTCGACAATCATTTAATAATATTTTTAATTATTCATGAGTATTATTAATTATTTAATAATATTTACCCTCTTAATAATATTATTAATCCCTTAATAATATTTCATCATTTACGTACATTATTAATCATTTAATAATGTTTTACTCTTTTAGTAATATTTAAAGGTTTAAACAATTAACTAAAAATTATTTAATCACCTCTTTATTCGTTTCATTCATTCATTTTATTTATTTAATATTAATTAAATAAATAAATAATTAACTTTACTTGTTTACTTATCTTTACATAAACAATTATTTCCTTAACCTTATTTCCTTTTAATTATTATTTAATATCCTTTAACTCATAATTAAATAATTACTTAACCCCATCTATTATTTAATATTAATTAAATAAAAAATGATTATTTTATTCACTTCATCTCCCTTTAACTATTATTTAATATCCTTTAAATAATAATTAAATCATTCTTATTTATTAAATAATAAATAATTACCTTATTAACTTTCTCTTCCTTTAATTATTATTTAATATCCTTTAAATAATAATAAATAATTAATCATCCTTACTTATTATTCAATATTAATAATTTTGCTAACCTTATCTTCCTTTAATTATTATTTAATATTGTTTAAATAATAATTAAATAATTAATCATCCTTACTTATTATTTAATATTAATTAAATAATAAATAATTATTTTATCAACTTTAATATCCTTTAATTATTATTTAATATTAATTAAATAATAATAATTTATTTATTTAACTTTACTTATTATTTAATATCGATTAAATAATAAATAACTAAATCATTTACTTTAACATCTTTTAATTATTATTATTAATTAAATAACAATTAATTAATTACTTAACTTTACTTATTATTTATCATCCATTAAATAATAGATACCTAACTTATTCACTTTAACATCATTTAATTATTATTTAATATTTATCAAATAATAATTAATTAATTACTTAACTTTACTTATTATTTATTATCCATTAAATAATAAATACCTAACTTATTCACTTTAACATCCTTTAATTATTATTTAATATTTATCAAATAATAATTAATTAATTACTTAACTTTACTTATTATTTAATAATAATTAAATAATAAATAATTAATTTATTAGCTTATTTACACACTAATAAATAGCTAATTGATGATGAATCACCCAATTGTTTTCACATATTATTTTACATCACTCTAATAATATGTCAAGAGTTCAAATATCATTTTTCTGTAATTAATAATAAATTTTCTATAATTATTATTAATTTAGTAAGCTTTAATCCATCATTAATTCTAATAAATACCAAATAACAGAAAATTTTAGATTTCAAATTTTTATAATTTTCTATATAAAATTATAAGCATTTTCTCTTTTGGAACCAACTCAAAAACCGGCCTAAAAATGCCCGAACCGGCCCTTCCTAGAAATCATGAAAAATCGGAAAAAACCGAATCGACCGGTTTTTTTTAAAAAATAGGCAGATTAGTTTATGAGTTTTTCAGACTTGGGGTCTCCGACGGGAACTTGAATAAAATGAAATCCACAAGTCCGATTGAGGTCTATTAGGTATCGATGAATTCGTAACTTCCCGAACTATATGATTCTGTTATCAAACATCAAATTTGGATTTGTTTTGGTCACTGAAAATAGCTCTAAACTAGACTGTTATGCACAACTCTAAAATCAGTGGGGTGTTTTGGTAGAAAATCCATATCTTACTCATTTTAAATCGGATTTTAGTCATTCAACTTGGAGAATCTTCATATTTCATGGATCTATCACTCAAAATTGACGGATCATAAATCCAACTTACGGATCGTGAACAGTAATTCCGTGAATGGGCTGCTATGTATTAGATTAACTTGTTTTTGTCGGTAAAAATTTATTAAATGAGTTTGATTAAATTTTTCATCAAAAACACATATAAAAACCCGTGTTAAACCCATGTAACCCTAGATATACCAATATAGCATGGATCTATCCATTTAGACTTTGAAAATTATATTTCTACAATAGAAATTACATAGTACCCAAAGAACAATACCAAGCTAGAAAGTTTCATACCTTTTGTTGATTATCCTTTTTGTTAGAACTTTGAAAAGGCTTGGATGATCAATCTTCTTACATAGATAGCTTCCTCTTGATGAGACCTCCATCTTTAAATCTTGCTCCAAGATCATCCAACCATCAATGCTCACAAGATCTAACTTTCTTTTTCTTTTTCTCTAGAGTTTTTCTCTATTTTCTTTCACTCTAGCTTTTGTAGTAGAAAGACTAACAAACATAGCACAAGTGTGGGATGTCTTATTTATAGCCCTCCATTAATACCTCATTAACTTTTCTAATTCACCAATGTTGGTGAAATTAAGGCTTAATTAAGCTTACTATTGCATGAATGACCATTTGGAATGACTAGCTTGATTGACCATGGTGTGACATGTTACTTGCAATTTTCCAAGCTAGCAAAACAAGTAACCAATTGAGTATATAACACTCAATCACCAAACTCACCAACATTTAACCTTGGTCACACAATACTCAACCTTAGTTAAGGCTCATCTTATTTATATATACATATTTATATATCTCACCGCAACGAACCACAATGTGGTTAACTCTCTACATTAAAATGACCTAGGTTGGTCCACACACTCAACCATGGTCTAAACTCATCATATAAATAGATATACTTATTTTATCATTTTCTCAATTAACCAAGGTATGGTTAATTCTCTACAACATCCAACTCATGGTTACCTACCAATTCTATATTGGTGATTTATATACATACATAATTGTATCTATAATATTCTTCCTACAACTAACCCATGCATAGTTAAATCTTTAATTTATTTACTACCTAGGGTTACTCAATTAACTCATCCATAGTTAATTCTCATCATCACATTCATTCACCTAGCAATTAATCAATGTTTAGTTAATACTCTCTCTTGTCTACCAACTAGGGTTATTCAATTAACCCTATATTAGTTAATTCTCTACACTTAACAATACTTGAATTTATTCTCTCAACATATTGACTAACATTTGACTTTTATAGTTGGACTCAATATTTGGGCTACTAGTTTATTTTGCATTGGACTCCCTTATTTAATTCAACTACTTTATATAATCTATAATTATATAAATTACATAATTATTCCTCACAAATAATTTATCAATAATTTGCATAAATATTGATTAATGAATATAATCAATATAATAACTAAATTAATTCCACAATAAACCTTTTAATTCAATTTGAATTAATTTAATATTAATCTATTTGTTTACCACAATTTAATTAACTATTAAATTATCTTACTAAATATGCACGTATATATATATATATATATATTTAATTTACACGCAACCACGTCGCATAATTACATAACTCCACTAATTAAATTCTCTTAATCTAATTAGACTTGTTATTAGCCAAGTTCATTGAATTATCACTGTACTTGCTAACTTATAAAAAAATTGATATCACCATATCTAAGTTAGTCCGTTAAATTTAATTTGGACCTCTATTTATCTATCACTACTAGGTTATCAAACCTATGTGTAATAAAGAAAAATTTGCTAACTGGAAAGTTCGTATGCAGGCTTACATGGATGCTATAGATGATGAACTGTTCGAGACAGTGCTAAATGGGCCGATCATAGCAATGAAGCTTGCACTATCAACTGAAGATCCAAGCAAGCTAGTAGCAAAGAAAAGAGACGAATGGACAGACAATGAAAAGAAGGATGTTCAAAGAGACAAAAGGACTAAGAACATCTTATTTCAATCTCTGGATGATGATCTATTTGAGAACGTTTTCAACTGTAAAATAGCTCAAGAAGTCTGGCAAACTCTGTTGATCATGCATGAAGGAACAGAAGAAGTCAGAGAAAATAAGCAATCATTGCTTGTTCAGCAGTATGAAATGTTCACCCACATCTCAGGTGAAAACATTACAACCACCTATGAGAGATTTAACTTGCTACTAAACTCTCTCAGATCTTATGGAAAAATATATCCAAACAGAGATCTTATCATTAAATTCATGAGATCTTTGCCAAGCAAATGGGATGCCAAAACCACAGCCATCCAGGAGTCAAAGAACCTACACGAGATGATTGTACAACAGTTATATGGAAATCTTCTCACCTATGAGCTGGAGCTAAATCAAAGAGCAGAGAATCTATCTGGGAAAAGAAATAAGGAGAAAAACATTGCTATTAAAGCCTCAACCTCAACTCACAGAAGTAATCACAAGGATAATTCTGACTCTGACAATGATGAATCAAATGATGATGAAGGAGCTGCCATGCTAGTCAGACATTTTAAAAGATTCATCAACAGGAACAGACCTCAGAAGTTCAGAAGCAACAACAGCAAAGAACAACCAAATGACTTTTGCTATAATTGCAAAAAGTCAGGTCACTTCATTGCTAAATGTCCAAAACCCTTAAGAGAAGAGCTGAGGAGGGACAAAACGAAAGCAAATCCAAAAGAGAATTCAAGAGCTTCCACAAACAAAAGAAGAAAGACAAAAGCTTCATAGCTGAAGGCTCCTGGAGTGACTCAGAAGAAGAACTAAATTCTAAGTCAAGTGACAATGAAGAGCCACAGAAGGTCAACCTGTGCTTAATGACAAACGAAGAAGGAAGCAGCAAAAAGGAATTCAACATAGATGGGGTATTTGATTTCTACTTTCTTGAATTAAGCATTGATGATCTTAGAGAAGGCATGCATGACTTAATGGTAGAATTACACAAATACATAAAAATGTTTAGAAGATTATCTAAAGATTACTCTCATCTAAAAGAGGATAAAGAAAAAATAAGCATAGAATTAGAAGCCTCATTTCAAGTTGCAAAACTTTTATCTAATCTTGAGACTGAGAATGAAAGACTAAAAGAGATAAATGAGTTGAGCATTCATAAAGAATCTTCACTAGCCTCCAAGATTCAGGAACTAGAAAAGATAATTTTTATGTGGAACAAGTCTAGTTCGTCTATGGACACATTGATCTCAAGTTAAAGAGATGTGGCTGATAGATCAGGATTAAGATTTGAGAATTTATTCTCAAAGCCCAATATGAAAAAGTCTATGGAAATAAATGAAGGCAAATCCTTTAATCTTAATAAAGGAATTGTGTTCATCAAATCCTCAGATTCTATATCTCCCAGCAGTTCACATTCTGTTGAGCCTGCTATCATTTTAGACAATAAAACTCGCACGGGTCTGGGGTTTAGAAAATTGAAAAACAAGTCAAGTAAAACTCACTCTACGAATCATGAGAATCGCAGAGTAGTATGGAAGCAGAATGTAGATCAACAAAATCAAAAGACTATGAGAAATCATAATCCATACAAGTCCTGGACAAATAAGAATTCACAAATGCACACATATCATCGTCAATATCATATCAATCATAGGCACCATCATAAAAATGATAAGTATTTGTCAAGATATCATAGATTGCAAGGATCTAAAATCAAACAGATTTGGGTCCCAAAAGGTACTAACAAAGCAGGACCCAAACAAATATGGGTACCAAAATGAAGATTGATTTGTCATGTAGGTAAAGAGATCTATTTGGTATCTTGACAGTGGATGCTCAAGGCACATGACAGGAGACAAGGCTTTTCTATCAGAGTTTAAGGAAAAAGATGGACCTGTTGTCATTTTTGGAGACAACAACTCTGGGAAAACCAGAGGTTATGGCTCAACTGGAAAATGGTGCAATATCTTTCAGTAAAGTGGCGTATGTTGAGGGACTAAAGCACAACTTGCTAAGTATCAGTCAACTCTGTGACAAAGGACATCAAGTCACCTTCCTCAACAACCAATGCCAAGTTAGAGATTTGAAGACTAACTCTCTAAATCTAGAAGGAGTTCGAGAAGGAAATGTCTATGTGGTCAATCTTACTCAATTAAGTTCTGAACAAACTGTCTATTTTCTTGCTAAAGCCTCTGAAGATATGTGCTGGTTCTGGCACATGAGGTTATCTCATCTTAACTTCAAGAGTATTTCAAAGCTTGTCGCCAAAGATCTAGTAAATGGATTGCCAAAGTTAAATTTCATCAAAGAAAAACCCTGCAAAGCTTGTCAGTTTGGAAAGCAAACAAAGGCGTCATTCCAGAGCAAGTCAGTAAACTCAAATGATAGGGCTATTCAATTACTTCACATGGATTTATTCGGACCTGTCTCGACGACTAGCCTAGGAGGAAAGAGATACTCTCTAGTGGTAGTAGATGACTTCACTAGATATACATGAGTATCTTTTCTAAGCTCTAAAGATGAAACCATTTTACATCTTATCAAGCTCTTCAGACTAATCATGAATGAAAAAGGCGAAAAGATCAAGGCCATCAGAAGTGATCATGGAAGAGACTTTGATTTCTCAGATATGGACCTGTTCTGTGAAGAAAATGGAATCAATTAGAACTTCTCAGCCCCAAGGACGCCTCAACAAAATGGAGTAGCAGAAAGAAAGAATATGACTCTTATTGAAGCAGGAAGAACCCTTTTAACAGTAGCCTATCTTCCTGAATATTTCTGGGCTGAAGCCATCCGTATTGCATGTTACACTCAAAACAGGTCACTCATACACTCAACATTGAAGAAGACTCCGTACGAATTATGGAAAGGAAGAAAGCCAAACATAAGTTATTTCTATGCGTTTGGTTGCCTATGCTACGTACTCAACAATGGCAAGAAGCGTCTAACTAAATTCCAGCCAAAATCAGATGAAGGAATCTTCCTTGGCTATTCAACAGATAGCAGAGCATTCATGGTGTTTAACAAGGAGTCCTTAACTGTTGAAACCTCCATCCATGTCACATTCGATGAATCAGATCCTGAAAAGAAAAGATCAACATTCAACGAGTCACCAGACACAAGCTCAACGATCGAAGAACTCAAAATCGTAGAGTCTGACTCTACGACCATAGAACTAGCAACATAAATCGTTGAACAAGGAGAGGAAATCGTAGAGCACACCACACCGGACATTGAAACTCTACGATCAGAACCAGAAGATGATTTAGAGGAACTTAGACAAGAAGGCACCAGAACAGATGTCCCTAGCAGAATAAAATGGACCAAAGATCACACTCAAGATCTAATTATTGGAGATCCAAACACCGGAATCAAGACAAGAGGTGCAACTTCGATGAATGCTTTTACCTAAGCTTTCTCTCTCAAGAGGAACCCAAGAAGATCGAAGAAGCCTTAGGAGATTCAAGTTGGATAGAGGCCATGCAAGAGGAGCTAAATCAATTTGAAAGAAACAAGGTTTGGAGATTAGTTGCCAGGCCTCAGCATAAACCAGTCATTGGCACCAAATGGGTTTTCAGAAACAAGATGGATAAAAATGGTGTGATAACGAGAAACAAAGCAAGACTGGTGGCCAAAGGTTACTCTTAAGAAGAAGGAATTGACTACGATGAAACGTATGCTCCAGTTGCCAGGTTGGAAGCCATAAGGATCTTCCTTGCCCATGCTGCACACATGAAGTTCAAAGTCTTCCAAATGGATGTCAAGAGTGCTTTTCTAAATGGAGAACTTCAAGAAGAAGTCTACGTGGAACAACCTCCAGGTTTTATCAATCCAACATTTTCAAATTATGTTTATAAATTAGATAAAACACTATATGGTCTAAAACAAGCTCCTAGAGCATGGTATGAAACCTTAACTAACTTTCTTATTGAAAAATGATTCATTAGAGGAAGAGTAGATACTATCTTATTTTTGAGAAAACATAAGGATAAAACACTGCTAGTTCAAATTTATGTAGATGATATTATATTTGATTCTTCTGATGAAAAATTATGTAAAAGATTTGCCAAGCTTATGTAGAGCAAGTTTGAAATGAGCATAATGAGAGAACTCAACTTCTTTCTTGGACTATAAGTAAAGCAGACTGATGAAGGCATATTCATTAATCAAGCTAAATACATCAAAGACTTATTAAAGAAGTATGACATGGAATCTGCAACTATCATGAAAACTCCTATGCCACCTGCCACCAAGCTCGACAAAGATAAAAATGGTAAATCCATTAAAATCACTCAGTACAGAGGTATGATAGGCTCACTATTATATCTTACCGCTAGCCGACAAGATATAATGTTTGCTACATGTATATGTGCTAGATTTTAGGCTAACCCCAAAGAGTCTCATCTATTAGTTGTGAAAAGAATTTTCAAATATCTTAAAGGAACTCCAAATTTAGGATTATGGTATCCCAAGGAGTCGTCCTTTGATCTAATGAGATACTCAGATGCTGACTATGTAGGATGCAAAATAGACAGAAAGAGCACAAGTGGAACTTGCCAGATGCTTGGCAGCAGACTTGTCTCTTGGTTTAGTAAGAAGCATAACTCAGTATCCACATCAACTGCAGAAGCTGAATATATAGCCGCAGGCAGTTGCTGTGCACAAATCCTATGGATGAAGACTCAGTTTGCAGACTATAGGTTTGAGTTTAATTTTATTCTTATATATTGTGATAATACTAGTGCAATTGCTATAACTCATAATCTTGTTATGCATTCAAGAACTAAGCACATAGAAATAAGGTATCATTTCATTAGGGATCATGTACAAAATGACAATATATCACTTCACTACATCCCAACTGAAGATCAACTAGCAGATGTGTTTACAAAACTTTTAGATGAATCAAGATTTAATAAACTTATAAGTGAGTTAGGAATGCTAAATCTAGACCCTTAATATATATCATGATTTTTTTTTGTGGAAGATACTAACTCTGTAGGAAGAAAAGTGAGCAAGGAAAATAAGTTAAAGACAAATTCGTGGAATGCACTCAATGATCGTCAAGCGAAGGATTCGCAGAGTACGCTTAAGATCGTAAAGATCACTCAACGATCAACAAACCAAGGATCGTAGAGTACACTACAAACCGTAGAGCTCACTTAACGGTTGGCAAGCTAAGGATCGCAGAGTATTCCTCAATCGTAAAGCTAACTTAACGAACATCAACAAAAGAATCGAAATGTCAAGAAGGATCGTAAAGCTCTGGGGGCAAAATGGTCATCAACCAACTGAAATGCTCATATCAGAACTTGACATGCATCTCAACAAACATAGAGGGAAGTTTTTAAATACTTTGAAAACTGTACGTCATTTATTTCTTCAAATCAAAATTCTATCATTCCTCTATCTCTCTCTCTCTCAATCCTAAACCCTAAGTTTTCAATACTCAGATAAATCGTTCTTATTGTTTCAGAAAAACTATCAAATGGCACCTGCTTAAGTCATTCCTGGAAACGAGCTCAACTTCGAAGCCTTCATAACAGCAGATAAGCAGTTCAAAAGAATAATCCAGTTACTAGATAAGGCTGGTTTGCGAGAAGCTCTGGGAACAAATACGAGGATTCTATCAAAGCTTATCTGAGAGTTTTACATCAATGGATCCTATGCAAATGGAACTCTAACCACTACAGTAAAAGGGGTACAACTTAACCTCACTGCTGAAGAACTTTACCTAGCCCTAGGTTTCAAGCAAGGAGGCCTCACATCTCTAAATATGGTGAATACCAAAGAAGGCCTGAGAAGAACGCACCACCAAAAGAATCTAGGACTGAAAGGTTTGAAGAAGAAAGAATTTGCTCAGAAATATGAGTTCTTGGCTGATGTGATAGGTAAATGCCTACTCTGCAAAGACTCAGCTCATGACTCAGTTAGTGAGGTGCAGCTGAAATTAATAACAACTATAGTCAAGAAGATAAACGTCAACTATGGCTCATTGCTGTTGGAATGGATAGGGAACTGGGTCCAAAATGCGGAAAAAGCTAAGGGGACCAGAAAGATGTTCTATGGGAGATTCATTAGCATTCTCCTTAGATCGTCATTAGGGGATCTGATTGAGCATGATGAAGGAGAAGCCCTAAATACTAACAAGAGAATAACCCAGAGACTTTTTGACAACTGGAGGAGGAATCCAGTTGAAAATAGGAAACTATCCCAGTTAGGGGATAGTGAAGGAACGCAGAGTGGTGCAGCGCCATCGCTGTTGAAGAACACACCTGCAGAAGAAGAATCTCAGGAAGTCAGCAAGCAATCTCAGGGTCTCATCAGAAAGAGGAAAAGAAAGAGAGCCCTTGAGATTGAAGAACCTCAAGGCTTATCAATTGAGGCTCCTGATGCTGCTCCTGAAGGAAAGGCTGCATCAGAGGATGAAGGTTCCGATCTACGAAGGGAAACTCGCAATAAGTATGAAGCTAAAGAGGCCACTCCAAAAGAGCCAAGAAGAAAGAGAAGAAGGCTAGTAAAATTAGCCAATAAAGACTCAGTAGCTAAGGGGGAGCTACTTGAAAAATCTGTTATTACTCCAGTTGAGAAGGAGTCATCTAAAGCAGCTGAGTCTATGGATACTCAAACTGAGGGGGAGCCACCAGTAGTTTCTGAGCCAGCAGGTGTTCTGGCTGAGGGGGAGACTCACAAAGACATTTCAATCCCTTCAGCCACAATGAATAATGATGAAGAGGGTGACATCGAAATAATAGCCGTCGGAAGAAATGAGCAAAGACATCTTGACTACAACTGCCTGCTGAAATTCTTGTCACTGATGCCATTCCACCGAACTCTGGTGCACAATGCGTGAGATTAGGTCTTTTGGACCTTCAAAGCATACCCTAATGTGGTGATTATTGCTCAAGGCTATCCTCAGAATCTATTTTTTGCCCAGAAGCTCATTTCATGCAGCCCTTTTTCACATTCTTTAGGGCAAAAGGTACATTTTATTCCTCTAGCCCTCATTCAAATTCATACACTTTCACGGATGTTCAATAAATTTGAGGAGTCTTCAAATGCCAACTCTGCATCAAGCTCTACGATCAACACTTCCCCGATCGTAGAGTCCCTACCATCTACGACTGGTGGTCAAGAAAGCCTCAATGATCAAAACATAAAGTGCCCTCCAGACTCTCTCGAAATTCTGCTTACTCATCAAACAATGCCTCATGTTCCATCTTCAAGACTTCCCTTAACCTACGAGGATATTCCCTCCACCTCTGGTCACGAATACTTCCACATTCCAAGCTCTACGACTGACCAGGGACAACCATCTCAACTCCTCCAGGAAATTCTGGACAAGGTATCTCGGCTTCCTACAACTGAGGGCCTAACTGACTTGACAAGCCATATCCATACCGAGATACAGAAAGATCTGACATCTAAGTCCCACAACATTCAATGAAGAATGGACGATGTCATTGATGCTACCAACGATCTCTCTAACAGCTTGAATAAATAATTCTCCACAAGGTTAAAGCAGTTAACGGCAGCAGCCTCTGAAAATCTCCAAGAAAGGGATAAAATATTTCTGGAAGCCTTAAACAAACATCAGAAGGCCGTCGTCATTCCTCAAGAAACCAATGACAAATCTATCACTCTCCTCAGTAATGAGATCATTGCCTTGAAGAACTCTCTCACAGAACAAGAACATCGATCGAATGACACTTTGTCATTGGTGGAGCAAAAACAAATAATGGTTGACGAACGACTCCAAGCACACCAAGATGATTTTGCTGCCACTAAGAATCAACTTCAAGAAATTATTCAGGGCATACAACAGCTTTCAGAACAGGTAGCAACCATTAATGATGCCAACAAGGGGGAGAAGAAACTGAGCACAACAGAACAAACGAGAACGAGCTCAGACTACAGCAGAAGAGGAAGAACACCTCAAGGGATGAGGATGGTTCGAACATCAATATATCCTCCTAGATTTGAAGCAGTACCATCTCATCCCAGACAGGATGAGACAGTAAGACCTTCTTCCTCAACTACGAGGCCATCTAGCTCACAAGAATGGTTCCAAATTAAAGAAGAAGAAGCTTTACTGAGGGAAGAAGAACTGAGAAAACCAGAAGAAGAAAGGAGAGCACTCTTCAGGCAGATGGAAGAAGAAAAAAAAAAGACCTCCTAGTAGAAGGAGATAAGTTATTTTTTTTCTCTCAATTGTATTAACTGACTAAACATCAATAAAATTCATAATTTTCACTAGAAAATACAGCTGCTCACTGTATGATTAGGCATTCAATTATTTATATGCATTTTGCCTATTTAATGTGTTCAAATCACTATCTGCTATTTATGTTGTCATCATCAAATAGGGGGAGATTGTTGAACATTGAATGATTAAATTTGATGATAAGAAATTGTGAGGATCCGAATTTCCAGAATTATTTAATAAGATTAAATAAGAATTTAATAGACACAATTATCAAGGTTGTTTAAATTAATTATTATATTATGTGATTTAAGGTATGTGATATGATTTAATTGATAAAATTAAATTTGTACAGAGATGGTGATGATTTGTGTTGATTTAAAATAATTAAAAAGTAAATAAGTTGTTTAAAAACAATTTATGAAGGATAAGAAAAATGTCAGGTAAATGTACAATAAATTGTACAATTAAATTATTATGAAAATGCAGAAATTATAATTTAATTAAGGCTATGTGGTAATGTGAAATGCAGGAGTTAGATATGTATATATTTATATATATACATTTATATATGTGTGTTATGTTTAATTGATAAAATTATAAATTTCATTAATTATGAAAATTAAGGGATTAATAATTAAATTAATCCAAGAATTTATGGAAAGCTAATGAGGAAGTTTGTAAAATTGTAATTATCGATTTTAGAGTTTATCAAGAATTTTGGAAGAAGTTTAGAAATTAATGGAGAAGGAAAGGTAATTATATAAATTATATAATAATAAATTATATAATTTATATAAGGAAATTAAAATAAGGTATGAAGAAATAATAATTATATAAATTATATAAGAATAATTATGTAATTTATATAAGGTGATTAAATGGAATAAAGTTGGAGGAAATTAAGAAATTATTTAAAAGAAGAATGTAATTATATAAATTATATAATATTAAATTATATAATTTATATATAAAGAAATTAATATGAATATTAAAGAAATTGAATAATAAATAAGAAAAAGGAATGTTTTAAGTTAGTAAAAATTATGTTTATGTATAATGGAATTATTATGACCTTTACGAAAAATAATATTTCAGAAATGTGAACATGTTAATGTAACATGTTGTCCAAGTAACGAAGCGAAAAATTACGAAAAATAATTTTTATTAGTCATATGAATTACCTTATGATTTTTGGAGGTATAAATTGCCTCATATAATTACATGCATGGTGTTATGTGTGTACAAAATTTGTCAACAAAAGTACCCAAAAGAGGTGTGAATATTATTTATAAATCATAATATGAATTTTAGTGAATTAAAATAAATATTTTATATTTATTATATAAAATATTTATTACATGATATAATTACGTAATGTATTTAAAATAATTAAATTACATGTTAATTGTGATAACCGGTTGGATTTTTCTAGAAAAAAAAACAAGTCGGTGGACATGGGAGAGGGAATTAAAGTTTATTCATAAAATTGTTATATATATAAGAGAAGAAAAAGAAAAGAAAGGAAGAGGAAATGAGAAGAAAAGAAAGAAAGAAAAAAAAAAAAAAAACACAACACACTCTATTCCTTCTCTTCCACCGTGCACCTCCTACCGACACCAACACCGTAGCCATCGTGAACCACCAAGAAGGAGAAATATTGGGGCCATCAAGGGCATAAAAAGCTTCAAGGAAGGTAAAAAAATTAAATTATTGAATTTATTATTATTTTTGGTAGTAAAATTATTTTGAGAAAAATTAGTAATTAATTAAGAAAATTATTCTAAATAATTTTTAGTGGTATATCTATGAATTTTATAATTTTTGGAGAGATTTTGTTGTGAAAACTTGGTATAAAATGTTTAGTTTTGGAAGAAGGTGACTACTGTTTCGGGAAGAAGAAAGTGAACAGTAAAGGGGGCGCCCGCGCATTGCGCGGCGCTGATTATTTTCGCGCACGGGAGAAAGAAACGACGTCGTTTCGGAGAAAGAAAGGCCGGTCCGCGCAATGCGCGGAAGCCAATTTCCGAGCGGCACGACCAAACGACGTCGTTTGGCAGCGTAACGGGGGACGCGCGCCACGCGCGACCGCGTTTTGGGCGAGAAATTACAGAAAGGTCCCTGGTCTTTTTCTGTAATTGCGAACGTGTCCTTTGGCAACGCGAAATGTCGGTTATGCCCTTAATCTTTTATGTTAATGTCAGTCATGTCCCTTGACATACGGAAATTACAAGAATGCCCCTCGGCATTCCAGAAAATGACCATATTGTCCCTAAGACCGCGGAAATTACAATAATACCCCCATAAATTAGTTTTAATTGAAATAAATGTTTAAAAATTGTTTAAAAATTATAGAAAATTATAGAAAAATACTAAAACTATAGAAATGATGTTTGGGCATTAAATTTAATTTTTTTACAAAAATATTAAATATTGGAGATTAATATTTAAATATTTTAAATATTAATCTAATGAGTTTAAAGGTTAGTAAATGATTAAATAAAATTTTGGGACACTCAGGTATGTTAAAATTTATCCGATGAGCCGGGTTGTCCGTATTAAAGGTATATGATATTAAGTTAAATTAATTTATTAAGGAATGAGGTTAATATAATTAACCATATTATTAAATAATTAGCCCAGAGATGATATTAATTAATTAAATTAATATCATAAGAGGATAAATAATTATCATTTGATTATTTTATGATCATAGGTTGTTCGAGAAAGGGTTCTGAGCTATCAATTAAATAATTGAATAAGCCAGGCAAGTTCTTCAGTCCCTTTTATGTTAAATGTTGGAATGTTATGATAAGTAATTCTTGTTTTAACTGCATACAAATTATATGCTATGTGATACGTGATTAATATGACTACAATGTGTTCTTTGTGCAACGATATGAATATATATAAGATATATTGTTCAAGTAGAAGCACAAGCACATGATGTTTGACACACACCAAGCATATTAATGTATGTGCTATGTGACACATAAACTGTTGAACTTGCTGAGCCGTTGTGCTCATTACTTGCTTAAATAATATTTTTGCAGGAAAGAAATGAATTTCGAGAATATCAAATTTTGTAGAGACGGATTTTCCTAAAAGGTTGTGAATGTGATTATTAAATGTTTGTATTATGATTCAAGGTGGATAATTGGTCAAAGTTATATTGATATGCTGTATGTACAGATAAGTTAGATCCGAATGTGACGAGTATAGTTTAAATTGTGAACTGTAATTGTTCAATATGAATATTATGATAGAGACTATTATATGTCTGACTATGAGTTATGACATAAGAATATTGTATGAATATATATGACATTAAATGTTGAATGTAGATCTTTATGATACGGGTTACAGAAAGAAAAGAAAAGAAAAGAATAAGTAAAGGTTGCGATCCAGGGACTAGGATCCAGATATAAAGATTTTAAATATCCAAATATTCTATTACAATAATTGAATTGAGAAAAAGAAAAAAAAAATTATTCCAAAATTTTGGTAATTGTTGATTTTAAATATCAGATAATGGATCAAATAAGGTGGTTAAAGATATATTAACGAACCGAAATTTGGACGTAGGAAAGATAATGTTTATTAAATACAAGATTTAAGGGAATAAAGTGGGTCGAATTTCGGGGTCGTTACAGTTGGTATCAGAGCTAGAGGTTATAAACCTTAGGTAAATGATACCCTATGCTATAACCTTAGTAAGAAAGAGTACAACTAGTTGCGTGTTCTGAAAACCCAAGCGTATAGTAAGCTCGTGACTCATGATTGTATGGTGGAGCCCTTTAGCGAATGGGCGACTATGGCCTGACTAGAACAAGCTCCTCAACCATATGATTATGGTAAGTTCCTGAGTCCAAATACGTGATAAGTTTGATGAACATAGGAAAATTAAAATAGAGAGATATAAGTTGAGAAAGATGTTCTCAGATATTGGCTAAAGCGAAGGAAATATGAAACTTATAAGAATGTAAGAAAGAGATGAAGATGTTAAGAAGGATTTGATTAAAACGAATTAAGAAAATTATAAGTTCAATTAAGAACATATCTAAAGGAATAATTGAAATGATTCAAAGATGAATCTCAAAGAAAATCAGGGGACACATGATTTAAGCACTAAAGATGACAAGGTAATCTAAAACGTATAGGAAGAGATCATAATAATATGATCAGGAATAGTGAGAGGATCGTACTACGATACGATCATAAGACAAGAGAAACGAGTACGGAATGGATTGTGAAACAAGAACATGATGGGATCAAGTAAAAATGTGAAATAACAGAGAGAACTGTTAATGGTCGAAAAGCCATATTTTAATGTTATAAAGAGATATGGTACTATGAAATAGTACAAAAAGAATTCAGAGAATGATGAGACATTAATGACAAAAAGGTTATGATAAGGGGGTAGAAAACTTGGGTACGAAATTTCATTTGAGGACTCATGTGGTGACTGAGTTGCACAATCCTTTGTATGGGCGAGGGATTTGTGTTTACTTAGTTGTTATGTGATAATCATTGAAATGTTAGAGTCGCGCTAGTAGCTTTGATAGATAGATAATATTAAGTTAGGCACGAGTTCTTAAAACTCATGCATATGGTAAGTCCATGACTCATATTGGTATGGTATGTTTTGAGCCCCTCAGCATATGGATAGTCTTTGATTTGTTCTTAGACTACATATTGCTAGGACAAGCTCCTAAACTCATATTCTTGTGGTAAGTTCCTGGACTCATAATGTGTGACAAGTTTGATGAACTATACGGGGGTATAGAAATGTTGGAGTAGATAGAAATTTTAATATGATATGTAATAATAGTCCTAGCAATAAATTTAATATTTAAGTAAAGAAGTAGAAGGTGAATGTTAGGGAATTTAGGGTATTCCCATTCTTCTAGCTTTGCTAGATTTCGAAAATTTTGGCCTCAAGTTGATTTGGCACGTGTGTGCTTTGAAAAATATAAATGAAATTTTTAAGCGATTTAAAAAGTGTCTATGCTACTTGTTTCGGCTAGACGAAAATATTTTAACATCAAAATGTATTTTAAAAGAATCATCCACGCACCTTTTAGCCGGTGCAGATGTGATGAATGACAGAATGCTCAACGTGTTGTTGAGACGGTGCGGTACTATTTTGTCATATGATGATTCAACGCCATAAAGTATGGTTTATGGTGTAGGAATTATTAACGACGGAATCCTCAACGGACTGTCAAAATGATGCAGTAACATGAAGTCATAAATGATTTTGATTTATAAAAGTATGTCAAAGCTATAAGTCATTGCCATTTGACTCGGCTAGACGTTTTAAAAAGTTTTGACATGATGAATGTTTTAAAAAAATTCTGCGGATTATAAATTGTTAAAAGTTAGTCTATGCTAATTGATCTAGCTAAACAAGCGTTGAAGAAATACAAGTCTAAGCTATTTGGTTCAGCTAGACAAATTTTGAAAAATATTTATTGAATTCATAATTCTTTGAAAGTTATAATCAATTGAATTATTTTTGAATGGATTCTAACGCTGAGATGAACAAAAAGATTAAGAAACAAGGGCATGGCAGATTGTTCTACTGGCATGCCAAATTACGGATTAAATATACGTCACTTTAATGACAGATTGATCCACTGTCAGGGTTTACAGTACGACGTACTCTGGGAGTGAAGTACTGTAACCGGGGTACATGTTTACTTTAATGACAGACTAACCCACTGTCAGTGGTTTGCAGTACGACGTACTCTGGGAGTGAAGTACTGTTAAACCGGGATAAAAGTTCATTCAGCATACTACAAAAAGTTTTATTTTTCCTCTACTCTTATGAAGATTGGATGGTAGGATGGGTTATTATTATTTGATTGTGAGTGGTAAGGAAAGTAATAATTGCGAAGTAAAGTAACTAGGAAATGTGATAGTTTAGAAATGGCAATGTGTAATGACCACGAGGACAGAATGAAAGAAATATATGTGGAATGAGTGCAAGGGAATTATATATGTTGCAAATGAATGAGATATTAGTACATAGAAATTTCGAGGACGAAATTTTATGAAGGAGGGGTGAATGTGACACCCAGGATTTTTGAAATTTTCAAATAAGGATTATGATGAATTAAGTAAATGTTAGTCTTTAAAACCTAATGTTGAATGATGGAGGTAGTAAAGAATGAATTATGAAATATGAAGATGATTATGAATGTGAATTAAGAAGAAAATGATGAATATACAGAGTATAAATGAGGTGTAAATAGAAGGTATGAAATAAGTTGGTTAAATAAGGATAAGTATGATTAGAGAAAAAGAAAGTTTTCGAAGAATGAGAAACTATTAATAAAATTTTAGAGAATTGTGAAATGCGATGTTATGAATTGAAATAAGAATGGAATATTCTGATAGTTATGACAATTATGGTATTATTTTTGTAAGTTACAGATATTAAAGAAATAAAATATTATTATTATGGAATTAATTGTTATTTATTAAGGTAAAGGTATAGCAAGGTGCTATAAATAAAATACGTATGATTATTACGGCAATTATGATTCCGAGGACGGAATCCTGTTAAGGGGGGAAGAATGTGAGGATCCGAATTTCCAGAATTATTTAATAAGATTAAATAAGAATTTAATAGACACAATTATCAAGGTTGTTTAAATTAATTATTATATTATGTGATTTAAGGTATGTGATATGATTTAATTGATAAAATTAAATTTGTACAGAGATGGTGATGATTTGTGTTGATTTAAAATAATTAAAAAGTAAATAAGTTGTTTAAAAACAATTTATGAAGGATAAGAAAAATGTCATGTAAATGTACAATAAATTGTACAATTAAATTATTATGAAAATGCAGAAATTATAATTTAATTAAGGCTATGTGGTAATGTGAAATGCAGGAGTTAGATATGTATATATTTATATATATACATTTATATATGTGTGTTATGTTTAATTGATAAAATTATAAATTTCATTAATTATGAAAATTAAGGGATTAATAATTAAATTAATCCAAGAATTTATGGAAAGCTAATGAGGAAGTTTGTAAAATTGTAATTATCGATTTTAGAGTTTATCAAGAATTTTGGAAGAAGTTTAGAAATTAATGGAGAAGGAAAGGTAATTATATAAATTATATAATAATAAATTATATAATTTATATAAGGAAATTAAAATAAGGTATGAAGAAATAATAATTATATAAATTATATAAGAATAATTATGTAATTTATATAAGGTGATTAAATGGAATAAAGTTGGAGGAAATTAAGAAATTATTTAAAAGAAGAATGTAATTATATAAATTATATAATATTAAATTATATAATTTATATATAAAGAAATTAATATGAATATTAAAGAAATTGAATAATAAATAAGAAAAAGGAATGTTTTAAGTTAGTAAAAATTATGTTTATGTATAATGGAATTATTATGACCTTTACGAAAAATAATATTTCAGAAATGTGAACATGTTAATGTAACATGTTGTCCAAGTAACGAAGCGAAAAATTACGAAAAATAATTTTTATTAGTCATATGAATTACCTTATGATTTTTGGAGGTATAAATTGCCTCATATAATTACATGCATGGTGTTATGTGTGTACAAAATTTGTCAACAAAAGTACCCAAAAGAGGTGTGAATATTATTTATAAATCATAATATGAATTTTAGTGAATTAAAATAAATATTTTATATTTATTATATAAAATATTTATTACATGATATAATTACGTAATGTATTTAAAATAATTAAATTACATGTTAATTGTGATAACCGGTTGGATTTTTCTAGAAAAAAAAACAAGTCGGTGGACATGGGAGAGGGAATTAAAGTTTATTCATAAAATTGTTATATATATAAGAGAAGAAAAAGAAAAGAAAGGAAGAGGAAATGAGAAGAAAAGAAAGAAAGAAAAAAAAAAAAAAAACACAACACACTCTATTCCTTCTCTTCCACCGTGCACCTCCTACCGACACCAACACCGTAGCCATCGTGAACCACCAAGAAGGAGAAATATTGGGGCCATCAAGGGCATAAAAAGCTTCAAGGAAGGTAAAAAAATTAAATTATTGAATTTATTATTATTTTTGGTAGTAAAATTATTTTGAGAAAAATTAGTAATTAATTAAGAAAATTATTCTAAATAATTTTTAGTGGTATATCTATGAATTTTATAATTTTTGGAGAGATTTTGTTGTGAAAACTTGGTATAAAATGTTTAGTTTTGGAAGAAGGTGACTACTGTTTCGGGAAGAAGAAAGTGAACAGTAAAGGGGGCGCCCGCGCATTGCGCGGCGCTGATTATTTTCGCGCACGGGAGAAAGAAACGACGTCGTTTCGGAGAAAGAAAGGCCGGTCCGCGCAATGCGCGGAAGCCAATTTCCGAGCGGCACGACCAAACGACGTCGTTTGGCAGCGTAACGGGGGACGCGCGCCACGCGCGACCGCGTTTTGGGCGAGAAATTACAGAAAGGTCCCTGGTCTTTTTCTGTAATTGCGAACGTGTCCTTTGGCAACGCGAAATGTCGGTTATGCCCTTAATCTTTTATGTTAATGTCAGTCATGTCCCTTGACATACGGAAATTACAAGAATGCCCCTCGGCATTCCAGAAAATGACCATATTGTCCCTAAGACCGCGGAAATTACAATAATACCCCCAGAAATTAGTTTTAATTGAAATAAATGTTTAAAAATTGTTTAAAAATTATAGAAAATTATAGAAAAATACTAAAACTATAGAAATGATGTTTGGGCATTAAATTTAATATTTTTACAAAAATATTAAATATTGGAGATTAATATTTAAATATTTTAAATATTAATCTAATGAGTTTAAAGGTTAGTAAATGATTAAATAAAATTTTGGGACACTCAGGTATGTTAAAATTTATCCGATGAGCCGGGTTGTCCGTATTAAAGGTATATGATATTAAGTTAAATTAATTTATTAAGGAATGAGGTTAATATAATTAACCATATTATTAAATAATTAGCCCAGAGATGATATTAATTAATTAAATTAATATCATAAGAGGATAAATAATTATCATTTGATTATTTTATGATCATAGGTTGTTCGAGAAAGGGTTCTGAGCTATCAATTAAATAATTGAATAAGTCAGGCAAGTTCTTCAGTCCCTTTTATGTTAAATGTTGGAATGTTATGATAAGTAATTCTTGTTTTAACTGCATACAAATTATGTGCTATGTGATACTTGATTAATATGGCTACAATGTGTTCTTTGTGCAACGATATGAATATATATGAGATATATTATTCAAGTAGAAGCACAAGCACATGATGTTTGACACACACCAAGCATATTAATGTATGTGATATGTGACACATAAACTGTTGAACTTGCTGAGCCGTTGTGCTCATTACTTGCTTAAATAATATTTTTGCAGGAAAGAAATGAATTTCGAGAATATCAAATTTTGTAGAGACGGATTTTCCTAAAAGGTTGTTAATGTGATTATTAAATGTTTGTATTATGATTCAAGGTGGATAATTGGTCAAAGTTATATTGATATGCTGTATGTACAGATAAGTTAGATCCGAATATGACGAGTATAGTTTAAATTGTGAACTGTAATTGTTCAATATGAATATTATGATAGAGACTATTATATGTCTGACTATGAGTTATGACATAAGAATATTGTATGAATATATATGACATTAAATGTTGAATGTAGATCTTTATGATACGGGTTACAGAAAGAAAAGAAAAGAAAAGAATAAGTAAAGGTTGCGATCCAGGGACTAGGATCCAGATATAAAGATTTTAAATATCCAAATATTCTATTACAATAATTGAATTGAGAAAAAGAAAAAGAAAAAATTATACCAAAATTTTGGTAATTGTTGATTTTAAATATCAGATAATGGATCAAATAAGGTGGTTAAAGATATATTAACGAACCGAAATTTGGACGTAGGAAAGATAATGTTTATTAAATACAAGATTTAAGGGAATAAAGTGGGTCGAATTTCGGGGTCGTTACAGAAATAATGTACAAGTGCTGTGTTAGATAAGATCAAAGCTGTTAGGTTGATCTCCTGATATAAATGTATGGATTTATAAAGTCTTTTGTGTTGTACTAAGACTTAGATTTAAATAGATCAAAACTGTTAGGTTAATTTTTTGTTGTAATCTTCGTAGAATGGACTCTACGATTTCAGTCAAGAAGACTCTACGATTAACAGACTCTACGATCAAGACAACCAATCATAGAATGAACTCTACGATTTTGGCTAAGAAGACTCTACGACCAACAGACTATGTTCTAAGCAAGAAGCCGTAGAACGAACTCTACGTTCAACAGTCTAACAGTAGAGTAAACTCTACGATAAGAGATGATCCATTACAGAACAATCACAACAGCAAGGATATTCGTAGAGTTGATCTTGGAGGGACGTTGAGCAAAAAGGCAAGAGACATCACGACTTTCAGATCAAAAACTATTTCGTTCAAGAATTCAATCTGCATTGATGTAACCGAAAAGCTTTTGCAAATCGATCAAAGTCAGAAAAGTCAGGGGACTGACCCAAGCGCACTATGCAATAGAAAGAAGACTTTCGAGGCAGTAAAGTCAGAGGACTGTGTCCTATCAGTCCTATAGTATGGAAGGACCAAACGACTCTATGAAAGTTGGTAGGAACCGACGACTGACATATCTGTCCCTAAGGAAAAAGAAAACACCCTTCCATGGACTAACATGTCAGATCAAATAAAATCTCATCAGAGCATTAATGAGTTATATTAATATAATATTCATAAGCTCACCTCTGTGAGGTAACGGAAAGAAACAAAAGCTCGAGCAAATGTTCCAACGGGAAGAAAACTAAAGCCCTCAGTTTTTAAATACCAAGATCGGCAAAAGAAAGAGGCAGCGATTTACACGAGAAAAGTATATACGCAAGAAGTTGAAAAGATCAAACTAATAAGAAAGCTTGCATTGCTATTAAGTCCTTTAGAAACTCATGCTAAAAGCAACTTAGTAGCACATCCAAATCTACATCTCTCCAGGAGAGTTCTTTGTGAACTAGAGTATCCAAGTCTGTTAGACTTGTAGAGTTCTTAGTGAAGAGTTTCAAGACTGCTGGTCTTGAAGGAATCTTAGTGATTCTGAAATTGTAAAAGTATCTTTAGTGGATTTGCTGCTGGAAGAGCAGAACAGTGGAGTAGGAGTCTCGCGAGCTCTGAACCACTTAAAACCTGTACTCTTTCTTATTGTGTCTTTTAATTGCTATATCTGCCATATAATTGCTTGTTGAATTCTTACTTTAACATATCAAGAAAAGGGTAAATAAATCGTATTCCCCTGTGTTAAACTTATTAATTAAGAATTAATCAACGTAAGATCTTTAAAGTAAAAGAAATTTTTAAAAGAATCTATTCAACCCCCCTTCTAGATATCTATCGTGTCATTGGGAACTAACAGGTTCATTGTTCTTCTTGCATTGGATGTGATGATTTCAATGAAGATAGTCTCATATTTGATCCATACGAGTCATCAATGTATTAGAACAGTGTAATATTCCGAACATTCGAGAGAGTTGTAATCTGACTTTATGTGAATAAATAAAGCTTGAATTACATCTTATATGTGTTATGGAATCTTCATTATTGCTTATTTATGTGTTTCGGTTCAAGTATACAGCCTTAGCACGAAAAAGGAACATAAAAGTTTTTTTTCAAAAATCTGAAAAGAAGATAAAACCTAAACCCTAAACCCTAGGGTCTAAACCTTAGGAAATCTAACCTAAGCTCTCGAGCGAAACATGTACGATTGTCGTTCTCCGTGTTCTTCACATTTTCTTGAGCCTTTCTACATTTTGTAGTAGTTATAATGTCGAATTTCAATTCGTAGTTTAAAGCTCAATGAACATACGTAGTGGTCATGTACGGTTCATCCGTTCTCCGCGTTTGCGTATGTTCTTGAGCATTTTTATAAATTATTTTAATCAATTATGCAAGCCATTATAATGACCAATTTTTTTCAACTATAAAGTGTAATAATCACTTATGTAAGTAGTTATAATGCTCAAATTATTTCAAGTACAAAAACCAAAAGCTCAAGAACATAGTCGTTACCATGTACGGTTTAACCGTTCTTCGTGTTCTTCGTGTGTTCTTGAGCAAAAGTCACGAATCTTTCTATTAGAAGGTTTGTGATTCGTTATTTTTAAGTTATAAAGTGATATTGAGTCTTACAACATGATTTCTGAAAGAGTTAAAGCAAGCGGTACCATGTTTCACATGGTTAACCCTAAAAATATTGTTCAAAGTAAGCATACTGACCTTTCTGCTAAATTTACGAAATTTTAAATTCAGAATCTGCCTTAGTAACCTAAATAAAAGTTGTATATAATGAAATTCTAAGCAATTTAGACTCAAAAATTACTTTAAAATATTTCCGGATGACAAAGTTATGGCAGTTACCGGAAAGGACGTCGAAGCTGAAAATTTTAAGGGGCATTCGGGTGGAAGCACTAAATTTTGAGTTTTTGAGTTGGCCAAATTTTCTAAAAATTCCACCAATGAAAATAGTCTAGTTTAGTGATAAAAACACGTATAGAACGAAAAAATTCGATGAACTAACATTCGGTACGCGAAACCCTTTGTATAGGCGCTTTAAACGATTACCGGGAAACCCTAAATTGTGCTAAAGGCAAGTTTTCTATCCTTAAACTTTGTTTACTTGCTTTCTATGTGATTTATACATTTTGTGTATGCAACGTGTTATAAATCTTTGATACGAGAGTTATTGCTTCTTGTTTCGGCATAACTTGCAAAATGAAATGATTATTCGTGATAAATTCGAATCATGCTTTATTATATCAAACCAAGTCGTCTTGGGGCGATCCTGACATGTGAAGTAAACTGAGATGAACAAATATGTATTACTGTTCTTGATCTGTCCAGTGTATTGTATGTTATGCATAACATAGGATGTCGTTAGGTTGATCCCCTTTCTATATCCACTGTAAAAGGTTCTAAGTCGAATGACAAAGAACAGTTCAAGGTCTAACCACCACTCAGTTTTGCTATGTTAAAACATTTGTAAATATCAATTGTTATTCCATGAGTCCTTACAATCCTTATCAGTGTGAGTTCACTTATATGTTATGTGTTTAAGACTTGCTGAGCATTTTAGCTCACCCTTGCATATAAACCTAATGTGCAGACAAACCCGAGAGCTCCGGCTCGAAGAAGAAAGGAAAGAAGAAATGCGTAGACTAGTTTACTGCTTTCCTTAACTGTTCTTAACTGTAGTCATAATGACATTTTGTAATAAGAACAAGTTCAACACATGTAACCGAATATTATATAAATATTATCAAGTTTATCACATTATCTTGTTATGTCTTTACTTTGATTAAACTTAGAATTGTTAAAACTTAACATAGTATTAATAATGATCTATTTATCTGGATGAGGATCGGTAAATAACTTGTGAGTGTTGTACATCCGAGACAGAACTAAGCGATGTTGACTAGTCAAATCCATCGTTAAGGTTCCTCGGACCCAGGTATAACTCGTTATTACTATTCTGAATGTCGGATAAGTAGGATTATTAATATGAAAAGATATCATTATAACCAAATACGCTTCGAATGAGGGTTTTAACTATTTGGGTAATGTTCTGTACGGAAAGAGAATTTTGCACCGGACAAAGATACAACCATTTGTCACGGATAAAGATGCAAACATTTATCACGGGTGAAGATGCAAACATTCACCGCGAGATTCTCTGTTCTCAAGAGCCGTCCTAATGATTTAATGCCGTGAATGTTGGAACATATAAAGTTATATAATATCTAAATATTAAGGATAAAATGTTATGTTTGAGTATTAAGTCTCTTGTATTGATTACAAGGACTTGATATAAAATAATGAAAGATCTTTGGGAATTAAGATGAAAACTTTGTTTGAGAATAAAGGAAATCATCTATAAACCTATTGATTTAGCATTTATAGTGAGCACCAAGTCATCTATAGTAAGCATAGTGATTTGGGGGCGTCACAGGTTGATATCAAAGCTGTAGATTATAGCTCTAAAGTAGCAAGTACTTTAGGATATAATCTGATCGTTTAAGTTAAATAGACTTGTGAAGAGTCTAATAGATAATTAAAAGATGATAATAAACTTTAAATCTTAATTAATTAAAAGACAATATGTGAAAGAACTATACTAATTAAAGTTAATATTGTTTTGTAGAAATGGCTGACATACACGAAGACAATGCTCAAGCCTTGGACTACGAAAGTGATCCGAGCGAGCATTCTAGTAGTGAATCTGAAACAGAGGAGCCAAATCAGAACTTGGAACTACATGATGCCGGAGAGGCAAACCTAATAGAAGATGCAGATGTAATAGACCTACTAACTTACGATGAGATCATCGCCGAGTTGGAAGAGGATGCTGCTGAAATGATGGCCTATGGAGAAGCTCAAGAAGAGCGTATGGAACAACTCCAAAATGAAAACCAGGCCAACATGAACAAGGCCAATGGTATTATGGAGGTACTTGAAAGGCGGTGGTTGGAGGAAGCTGAAAGAAGCTACCAACTATAGATGCAGCTAGAAGCTTCCCAAGAGGAAGTATACATCCTACGAGCAAATCTTGCTCATATTAAACGAGCTTATGGTGCTACTTATGCCAAGCTCGAGAAAAAAATAATTAAATTCCCTTCACCTGCCAAAGATTTGGGGTTCGAAATCAATAGGTCTGTGGTACTTAGTATGATCCACAAGATCAAAAAGAAGGCTAGAAAGATCTAGTCGAATAACGTGTAATATATTAGTATGTTGTAAATGTTTTGTTTAGCATTTCCCATTTTTATAAGGAATGCTAATAGTCGTTAAGTAATTAAGCTCATTCGGATAATGTACTGTACAAATTTTATTTATATAAGAAGTTTGTTTAAGAAATATGTCTTGCAATTTTTAATGCTTTCATATTTACACGTATGTTTCATTTTATTTAGAAAATGGCACCACCAAGACCAAGAACCAGGGAAACAACAACAAGTGTTAGTGACGAAAGTAATGTTCAGACTCCCAATCGTATGCAACAATTCCTTGATAGGCTAATAGGAGTTTTAGATAATAGAACTACAAATAATGTACCACCACCACCACCACCACAACCACAACCACAAATACCACCACCTCAGCCACAACCCCAACCACAACCCCAACCACAGAAAGTCTTATTTAAAGACTTTAAAAATGTAGGTCCTCCCGAATTCAAAGGATCCGCTGAGCCTATAGAGGCTCAGTGCTGGATAAATGAAATAGAAAAAACCTTTGACTTAGCAGAGGTTGCTGAGGATAAAAAGACTAAGTTTGCCACTTATCTTATGAAGGGGGAGGCAAACTTCTGGTGGGAGGCCACCCGAGCCCGTGCTGGGGGAGGTGTGGTTGCGTGGGAAGCATTCAAGGAAATATTCTTTGAGAATTACTTCCCTCGAAGCTTGAAGAATAGAATGGAGGTACAATTTCTAAATTTAAAACAAGGGGACATGACTGTTCCCCAGTATGCCTCCAAATTCAATGAACTTGCTCGTTTCGCTCCAAATCAAGTAGATACGGAGGAACGAAAAGCAAGAAGGTTTGAGGAGGGTTTGAAACCCTGGATTCATGGTAAGGTAGCTGTCTTACAGATAGATAGTTACGCCCATCTTCTAGAAAAGGCTATCATTGCTGAAGGCAGTAGTGACGCCATCACAAAATTTAATAAGGAAAGGAATAATAATAAAGGAGGGAATGAAGGGGGGGAAAATAATAAGGGAGGAAATGGGGGAGGAAATAATAATAATAATAAAAGAAGGTTCAATGGCGGAAACTCCCAACAAGGAGGGGAGAATAAAAAGAAAACATTCGAGCCATGTAAAATCTGCGGTAAACAACATGCAGGAGAGTGTCTAAAAGGGAAAAATGTTTGCTATAATTGCAAACAAGAGGGACACATAGCAACCGCATGTCCTAGCCCAAGGAAAGACACATGTTTTCACTGTGGAGCCACGGGGCATCCAGCTAAGTTGTGCCCCAAAAAAGGGAGGAAATGCCGGAGGGGACAATAGCAACAAATCTACCCCAACAACTAATCCAGGTCGTCCAACAGCAAGGACATTCAACATGACCGTGAGAGATGCTGTAGCATCACAGGATGTAGTGTCAGGTATCATTCCGATCAACACCATAAGTGCTTACGTGCTATTTGATTCGGGTGCTACTTGCTCTTTTATTTCCCATGAATTTGCTAGAAAACTAAACGTGCCTAGTGAATTGTTAGAAAGTCCTTTAATGATAGAGATTGCTAATAAAGAACTAATTATTGTTAATAAGATCATAAAAGGTTGTTGCATAGTGATCAAGGGTCATGAGCTGAGAGTCGATCTTATTCCAATCCAGAAAATTTGATGTAATTCTAGGCATGGATTGGTTGACCAATCACCAAGCGATGATCGATTGTCAGCAAAAGTCCGTTAAACTTCTTACAACGTCCAAGTCAATGGTAGTCTTCAACAGAAGTCAGTCACCAAGAAAATCCCGATGTCTAACTGCAAATCAAGCAAAGGGATTACTTCAGAAGGGTTGTCAGGGCTATTTGGCATATATCGTAGACACCCAACAGAAAGGGTTAGATATAGACCAAATACCAGTGGTTAGAGAGTTTCAGGATGTCTTTCCCGATGATCTACCCGGTCTTCCACCTGATAGGGAGATTGAGTTCGTTATTGATTTAGCTCCTAGAACTGCACCGGTTTCGAAGGCCCCATACAGAATGGCGCCTGTGGAATTGAAGGAGTTGATGGTACAATTACAAGAATTGTTGGATAAGAAATACATTCAACCAAGTGTTTCTCCATGAGGAACACCAGTGTTGTTTGTCAAGAAAAAGGATGGAACTTTAAGATTATGTGTTGATTATCGTGAACTCAATAAATTGACCATAAAGAATAAGTATCCATTACCTAGGATCGATGACTTGTTTGATCAACTTAAGGGAGCAGAGTATTTCTCTAAGATTGATCTACGGTCAGGTTACCATCAACTAAAAGTGAGAAAGGAAGATGTGCCGAAGACAACATTTAGAACACGTTATGAACATTACGAGTTTCTAGTGATGTCCTTTGGATTAACAAATGCACCAGCGGCATTCATGGACTTGATGAATAGGGTTTTTAGGTCTTGCTTAGACAAGTATGTTGTGGTGTTCATCGACGATATTCTTATATACTCGAAAACACTCGAAGAATATGCTATGCACTTGAGAAGTGTATTAGAAACCTTACGAAAGGAACAACTCTATGCCAAATTTTCAAAATGTGAGTTCTGGCTAGAGAAAGTTCAGTTCTTAGGTCATGTGATTGACAAGAGTGGAGTTTCAGTGGATCCATCAAAGATAGAAGCAGTAATAAACTGGGAACAACCAAAGACCCCAACTGAAGTGAGAAGTTTCTTAGGTTTAGCGGGGTACTATAGACGTTTCATTCAAGATTTTTCAAAGATAGCAACCCCGTTAACCAACTTAACCAGGAAGACCGTGAAGTATGCTTGGACAGATAAATGTGAAAAGAGCTTTCAAGAGCTAAAGAAGAGGCTAAGTAAGGCACCAGTATTATCACTACCTGATAATAGTGGAGGTCTTGTAGTCTATAGTGATGCCTCACATAAAGGATTAAGATGTGTTTTAATGCAACATGGCAAAGTAATAGCTTATGCTTCGCGAGAGCTAAAGGATTATGAGTTAAGGTATCCTACTCACGATCTAGAATTAGCGGCAGTAGTATTTGCTTTGAAGATATGGAGGCATTACTTGTACGGGGAGAAGTGTGAAATTTATACAGATCACAAGAGTTTAAAGTATATCTTCACACAACGAGAGTTGAATATGAGGCAAAGACGATGGTTGAATTGATTAAGGATTATGATTGTGAAATCCTATATCATCCAGGAAAAGCCAACGTAGTTGCAGATGCTTTGAGTAGGAAGAATCAAGAGAAGTTAAATGTGTTAACAACTCAGGATGAATTAATTAAAGAGTTCGCTAGACTCGACATAGAAGTGAGAGTTCCTTCAGTCTCGACAAGGAAATTGTTCGTAATGGAGGATCACTCAACCTTGTTGGGTAACATCAAGAAAATCCAAGAGGAAGATGGAAACTATAGGAAGTTGAAGAAGTCAACAGAGATTGCAGACGGCAAATACAAAATGGACAATGAGGGAATCATTAGATTTGAATCTAGAATTTGGATTCCTGCAGTTCAAGAACTCAAGGAAGAAATCATGTCAGGAGCACATAGTACTAAGTTTTCAGTACACCCAGGCAGTACCAAAATGTACAAAGACATAAGTCAACATTTCTGGTGGCCAAACATGAAAAGAGAGGTGGCTAAATTCGTTAGTAGGTGTTTGACATGTCAGCAAGTTAAAGCTGAGCATCAAAGACCAAGCGGATTGTTACAACCGTTAGAGATTCCAGAGTGGAAATGAGAGCATATTACAATAGATTTTGTAGTAGGCCTACCAACCACACAGAAGGGTCATGATGCCATTTGGGTAATAGTGGATAGACTAATCAAGTCAGCTCACTTTTTACCAATTAAGGTTAAGTTCACTTTGGATCGATTAGCAAAGCTATACATTAAGGAGGTTATCTCTAGACATGGCGTGCCAGTTTCGATTGTGTCAGATCGAGACCCAAGGTTCACATCGAACTTCTGGAAAAGTCTTCAAGAACATCTAGGTA
This sequence comes from Hedera helix, assembly GCA_947179155.2. Classification (NCBI taxonomy): domain Eukaryota; kingdom Viridiplantae; phylum Streptophyta; class Magnoliopsida; order Apiales; family Araliaceae; genus Hedera; species Hedera helix. The sequence goes on along the minus strand of OX359273.1, from coordinate 9,806,494 downwards.
CACAATTGAGAATGAGTACTGCTTATCACCCACAAATAGATGGTCAAAGTGAAAGAACTATCCAAACCTTGGAGGATATGCTGAGAGCTTGTATGATGGATTTTGAGGGAAGTTGGGAAGATCACTTACCTCTGGTGGAATTCTCTTATAACAATAGTTATCATGCTAGTATAGGAATGCCACCATATGAAGCTCTATATGGAAGGAAGTGTAAAACACCGATGTGTTTGGACAAAGTTAGTGAACGGAAGATGCTTGGGCCAGAATTGGTTCAACAAACAGTGGAGGTAGTTCGAACAATTCAACTGAGGTTACGAGCTGCTCAAGAAAGACAGAAGAGATATGCCGATCTACATCGACAAAAGAGAGACTTTGAAGTAGGTAGTCATGTTTTCCTAAAAGTATCTCCCTGGAAAGGAAAGATTCGTTTTGGAAAGAAAGGAAAACTCAGTCCAAGGTTTATAGGACCATTCGAAATATTACGAAGAATAGGTGAGGTAGCTTATGAAGTAGCCTTACCTCCAGAGCTGCAACATATACATAATGTATTTCATGTTTCAGTATTACGTCCCTATAAATCCGATTACAAACACGTCATCAGCTATGAACCCATTCAAATCGAGAAAGATCTAAGCTATGAAGAGATTCCTGTTAAAATTGTTGATAGGAAGGAACAAGTCTTGCGAAACATGGTCATACCTTCAGTCAAGGTCATATGGAGAAATCAATCCATCGAAGAAGCAACGTGGGAATTAGAAGATAAAATGAAGATAGAATATCCACATTTATTTTCTTAATTGTATAAGTTAATTTCGGGGACGAAATTCTTTTAAGGATGGGTGAATGTAATATTCCGAACTTCAGAGAGAGTTGTAATATGACTTTATGTGAATAAATAAAGCTTGAATTACATTATATATGTGTTATGGAATCTTCGTTATTGCTTATTTATGTGTTTCGGTTCAAGTATACAGCCTTAGCACGAAAAAGGAACATAAAAGTTTTTTTTTCAAAAATCTGAAAAGAAGATAAAACCTAAACCCTAAACCCTAGGGTCTAAACCCTAGGAAATCTAACCTAAGCTCCCGAGCGAAACGTGTACGTCGAAATGACATTCTGTTTCAAGATTCAACCTTCCCACGATTTGAAATCACGTAACAGTCAATAAAAGTTTTTCTCGAAAAACGTGTAAAAGCACTATTCACGAGGTGACGTTTTTCATTCGTTTGACTGTTTCTTTCATCTGTAGGACTTCTTACATTTCACAACATAGTGATAATATGAGGTTTAGATGTCAGGGAATCAATAAAATTTTCTTGGGAAAAAGACGAAAAAGACACGATTTACGAGAAAACGTTTGTCGTCTTTTTGAGCGTTCTTTTCAACGTTTGAACCTTTTCCATTTCACGATATAACGTTTATACGGGGAATAGATACCAGGAAGTCACTGATATTTTTTCCAAAAATAAAACGTAAAACGCTCTTGAAACGAAAACGCTTTCTATTTTTGAACGTTCCATTGAAGAATATTGTGTTTGTTTTAGACCATCGATGCGTAATATGCAATAAAAGTTTTTTTTAAGAAAACCTAATTTTAGGGTTTGAGAAAACCTAACCCTAAGGGTTGAACCCTAAGGGTTAGAAACCCTAGAGAGCACTATTCATAAATACGAAAAGAATACGAGAATTATACGAAAATAATATGAGAATTGTACGAGTATAATACAAAAATTATACGGTATAAATACGGAAAGTCAACCGATGAATAGTGAAAGTCAACAAAAGTGGCTAGAAAAGTTAACTAGCCTAAATAAAGGACTAACCTACCCTTGATCAAGCTTGGTAAAAGACCTTGACTACCCCTCATTTAAATGGTTATTTCACCAACCAAACAAGGCCTTATACTATTCCTTTGGTAGGCTTGATCTTGGCCATTGATTTAGGAGATGATGATGTCATGAAACATGATCATCGCAAGCATTAAATGGACTTTATGGAGCATGTTGGCCGGCCATTTCAAGGTGTCTAAGAGTGGTGCACTTCATCTTAGCTTATCAAGGAAGCTTTGTAACAAAGACCCTTTTGCCCTAGCTTTGGTTGGCCTATAAATAGCAAGCAATATTCACCCATTCTATCATTCATTTTCAAGCTCAAAAATCAAGTATCAAAGCTATACATATATTAAGAGAGAGTTCTAGTGAGTTACTATATTGGATATTGCAAAGAAATAGTTAAAGCTTGCAAACACCAAAGGTACAATCCTTTATAGTTTTTATGTTCGATTTTTCTTTCGTCTTAAATTTTCAAAAGCTCAAGAACGCGAGTCGTAGCCATGTACGATTGTCGTTCTCCGTGTTCTTCACGTTTTCTTGAGCATTTCTACATTTTGTAGTAGTTATAATGTCGAATTTCAATTCGTAGTTTAAAGCTCAATGAACATACGTAGTGGTCATGTACGGTTCATCCGTTCTCCGCGTTTGCGTATGTTCTTGAACATTTTTATAAATTGTTTTAATCAATTATGCAAGCCGTTATAATGACCAATTTTTGTCAACTATAAAGTGTAATAATCACTTATGTAAGTAGTTATAATGCTCAAATTATTTCAAGTACGAAAACCAAAAGCTCAAGAACATAGTCGTTACCATGTACGGTTTAACCGTTCTTCGTGTTCTTCGTGTGTTCTTGAGCAAAAGTCACGAATCTTTCTATTAGAAGGTTTGTGATTTGTTATTTTTAAGTTATAAAGTGATATTGAGTCTTACAACATGATTTCTTAAAGAGTTAAAGCAAGCGGTACCATGTTTCACATGGTTAACCCTAAAAATATTGTTCAAAGTAAGCATACTGACCTTTCTGCTAAATTTACGAAATTTTAAATTCAGAATCTGCCTTAGTAACCTAAATAAAAGTTGTATATAATGAAATTCTAAGCAATTTAGACTCAAAATTTACTTTAAAATGTTTCCGGATGACAAAGTTATGGCAGTTACCGGAAAGGATGTCGAAGCTGAAAATTTTAAGGGGCATTCGGGTGGAAGCACTAAATTTTGAGTTTTTGAGTTGGCCAAATTTTCTAAAAATTCCACCAATGAAAATAGTCTAGTTTAGTGATAAAAACACGTATAGAACGAAAAAATTCGATGAACTAACATTCGGTACGCGAAACCCTTTGTATAGGCGCTTTAAACGATTACCGGGAAACCCTAAATTGTGCTAAAGGCAAGTTTTCTATCCTTAAACTTTGTTTACTTGCTTTCTATGTGATTTATACATTTTGTGTATGCAACGTGTTATAAATCTTTGATACGAGAGTTATTGCTTCTTGTTTCGGCATAACTTGCAAAATGAAATGATTATTCGTGATAAATTCGAATCATGCTTTATTATATCAAACCAAGTCGTCTTGGGGCGATCCTGACATGTGAAGTAAACTGAGATGAACAAATATGTATTACTGTTCTTGATCTGTCCAGTGTATTGTATGTTATGCATAACATAGGATGTCGTTAGGTTGATCCCCTTTCTATATCCACTGTAAAAGGTTCTAAGTCGAAAGACAAAGAACAGTTCAAGGTCTAACCACCACTCAGTTTTGCTATGTTAAAACATTTGTAAATATCAATTGTTATTCCATGAGTCCTTACAATCCTTATCAGTGTGAGTTCACTTATATGTTATGTGTTTAAGACTTGCTGAGCATTTTAGCTCACCCTTGCATATAAACCTAATGTGCAGACAAACCCGAGAGCTCCGGCTCGAAGAAGAAAGGAAAGAAGAAATGCGTAGACTAGTTTACTGCTTTCCTTAACTGTTCTTAACTGTAGTCATAATGACATTTTGTAATAAGAACAAGTTCAACACATGTAACCGAATATTATATAAATATTATCAAGTTTATCACATTATCTTGTTATGTCTTTACTTTGATTAAACTTAGAATTGTTAAAACTTAACATAGTATTAATAATGATCTATTTATCTGGATGAGGATCGGTAAATAACTTGTGAGTGTTGTACATCCGAGACAGAACTAAGCGATGTTGACTAGTCAAATCCATCGTTAAGGTTCCTCGGACCCAGGTATAACTCGTTATTACTATTCTGAATGTCGGATAAGTAGGATTATTAATATGAAAAGATATCATTATAACCAAATACGCTTCGAATGAGGGTTTTAACTATTTGGGTAATGTTCTGTACGGAAAGAGAATTTTGCACCGGACAAAGATACAATCATTTGTCACGGATAAAGATGCAAACATTTATCACGGGTGAAGATGCAAACATTCACCGCGAGATTCTCTGTTCCCAAGAGCCGTCCTAATGATTTAATGCCGTGAATGTTGGAACATATAAAGTTATATAATATCTAAATATTAAGGATAAAATGTTATGTTTGAGTATTAAGTCTCTTGTATTGATTACAAGGACTTGATATAAAATAATGAAAGATCTTTGGGAATTAAAATGAAAACTTTGTTTGAGAATAAAGGAAATCATCTATAAACCTATTGATTTAGCATTTATAGTGAGCACCAAGTCATCTATAGTAAGTATAGTGATTTGGGGGCGTCACAAACAGTCCGTATTGTCTTCCTTCCATTGAGGGAGGATGTAATTAGGATGGGTATTGTGAGTTTAAGATTAGATATGCAGATGGAGCATCTGCTACTGGAAACTTCTCTTCTGACACGCTACACGCTAACGTTTATAACCTTGGTTGTAGAAATAACCATCCCGGATATAGTGTTTGGTTGCTCGATAGGGTACACTGCTGAAGATGAATCAAATGGGATCCTTGGACTTGGTGCTGATAACCTGTCTTTGGGTTCTTCTAAATTTTCGTATTGTATTGGTGATGTTATGGATATTGAACATATGCATATAACAAATTAGTTTTAGGACGTGCGGCAGTTATTCGAGGTGACTCAACGCCATTCGAGGTATATGATTCCCACTACTATCTCAAATTAGAATGAATTAGTCTAGGTGAGAAGCGAGTTAACATAAACCCAATACCTTTTCGACGAGATGGGAGAGGTGGTGGAGTTATCATCGACTCTGGAGTAGCATACACTTGACAAGAAATGCATTTGTTCGGCTTAATGAAGAGGTGCGGAACTCTACAACGCTTTCGCCATCCCAAAAGACCCCAACACTTGTGTTATAGGGGAGTTTGCTTCGAAGACCTTCATGGCTTTCTGACTTTGAAATTTCACTTCTCTCGTGGAGCCGATTTAGTGTTAGAGTATGTTTAGAAATGTTTGCAAGGGAAGGGCGTTCTGCTTCGTTATATTTATGTCTGAGTTGTTTAACTTTTAGATAGAGAAGCTTGCAAGAAACAGATTGATTACGAGGTTCTCTATCTGCAAATACAATCTGTTTCCAGATGGATTGATTACGAGCTTTTCCATCTAAAAGTTAGACAACTTAGACATAAATATAGGGAAGCAGAACGCCCTTCCCTTGTAAACACTTCCAAACATAATCCGATTTTCTAACACTAAATCGGCTACACCTGAGAATTGAATGTCAAAGTTTGGAAAGTCATGAAGTCTCGAAGCAAACCCCTTACAGCGTTGAGGTTTTTGGGATGGCGAAAGCATTGTAGATTTGCTGCATCTATCAATCTCCGCACCTCTTCATTAAGCAGAACAAATGCATTTCTTCTAATTTCAATTTAGATTTACGTAGGCCAGAAAATTGTACGTCCACAAATTACTTTAGAACCTCTTTCATCTATTTATATTATAAAGACAGTTTAGTGATTCTGTGTTAGGCTTGTCTTTTTTTATTTTCTTTTGTCTTTATAATTTTAGATATATTATTATTTTATGTTTTTTTATTTAATTTTTTTTATTTAATCCTCTAAATTTTATCCTAAATATTTACATATGAAATGGGTGTCCCACCGGATACTATTATATATAAAGGCTCACACCTTGTTAAGTTAATAAATAAAATCGTATCTAGTTTATTTTTATTTTTATTTTTTGACATTTGCTCTCTTTTACACTAAATCGGGGAAAGAAAATAGAAATAATTACAACTAAAATAGAATTATAAGTCATACATATTCATTTATTATTTTGCGGAGTTTGGAGTCGAGATTCTTACATGAAATGGATAAAGTTCCGGATAATGGTTAATTCGTTTCTCCTTTTATTCTTCTAAATTTTGTTTTGTTACAATTTTGTTCTTCTTTATTTATTTTTTTAACATTCTTTTAAATTTGATAAAATTCTTATTATATTCTTACGGAAATGGCATAAACAACGCGTGTACCAAGAAAATTAGTTCTAGATAAAAGCACAAATTTCTTACAAAAAAGAGTTGCATGTGGAGTATTGAACGAACCCATAAGCTAAACAATAAATAAACACCCCATAAAAAGAGCATCAACTACTTGTCGCTGCATAACCTGATATCCACTAATTATTCATTTAATTTTTCACTTTAGCATGTGAATTGATATCTAATGCAGCCGAGTTACAATAAGTTTTGCATTAAAAATGAAACTTAATTCAAAACTAATCTGACGTAGGATGAATTTTTGATTCTCAGTAGTAGCTAATAGAACAAAAATTTAAAATTTAGCTCCGTGCGTAAATCATTATGTTTGTTTGTAAAAAATATATTTAAGAATTAGACTATTTGTATTAATTTAATATTACTTCGGACTATTTTATCCCATAATGGGATATATTAATAGTCCTTTAAATAATTATATGGATTTTTTTTATTATTATTCTTAAGACTATTTATGAGAGATTATATAATCCTATGAAAAATATGGGATTAATAGTCTCTCTCATTTTAAGTTATTAAATGGTTTTATGTGACTAATAATCCAATATTAAGGGACTAATAATCCCTCATTATTGGATAAAATAGTCTGAAGTAGTGTTAAATTAATACAAATAGTCCTATCCTAAGTATATTTTTTTTATAAACAAAAGAAGCTTAGGGTTTTTGAATTTCAACTCTACGTCTATTACCCTATAAAACAGACAACTCTGTGATAAATTAAGCAAAAACAATTCCTAATCAATACTCTGTATTATGTCAAAATTATGAGAATTCAAAGTGCTTAAATAAGATAGAAATCTATTATCTATTATATATATTAAAATGCAGTACATTGACACCATTTTATGTCAAGTGTCAATTTCTCATGCAGTTAACTTTCCTCAGCATTAATTACAAGACATTTGGCAACCAACCATTACTTGCATTATTACTCTCATCTATTTTTTTTTATTTTCTATTTTTTTTTTACGACTGAATACCTTCCAAAAATAAAAACAAATACACTTACTTTGCCTTTAGAATTTTATTTAAATATAATTTTCATGCTTTTTAAATTTGATTTAATATTGCATAATTTAAGCAATCCTAGATTGATATTATCTCAAATTCATGGCTGATTGATCTAAATACGTTTTTAAACTAATATTATCCCATAAAAATCAGAAATTATATATAAAAAAAATAATTAACTTTTTGTGTGACTATTTAATTAAAAAATTGTCAAATTATTGTACGTGACTCTCACACAATAATTATGCAATTTTTTTACAACTAAACAAATATTTAATATTGTCCTATAATTGTTGCAGATAACTCTCTCACATAAAAACTTATGTAATATTATCTCATAATTTGCCTTTATAATTTTATTTACATGTAATTTTCACCCTTTTCTAATATTTTTAATTCCATACTCAAAAAAAAAATTTAAATATAATTGCAAATCTAAACTGATATTTATATCCCAAATTTGTAGTAAATCCAATTTGATTTAATATCACATAATTTAAGCATTCATATATTGATATTATCCCAAATTCATGGGTGATTGATCTAAACACATTTTAAACTGATATAAAAATAAAAAATTATCAATATATATATATATATATATATATATATATATATATATATATATATATATATATATATATATAAAGTCTTTGTGTGACTATTTAATTAAAAAAATTAAAATTATCCGATAATTGCATGTGACTCTCACACAATAATTATGTAATTTTTTTTACAACTAAACAAATATTTAATATTATCTCATAATTTGCCTTTATAATTTTATTTACATATAATTTTCACCTTTTCTAATATTTTTAATTCCATACTCAAACCCACAAATAAAATATACTTGCAAATCTAAATTGATATTTATATCCCAAATTTGCAGTAAATCCAATTTGATCTAATATCACATAATTTAAGCATTCCTAAATTTATCTAAACATGTTTTAAATTGATTTTATCCCATAAAAATAAGAAATTATAGATTTTTTTATTTAAATTTTTTACACTTTTTGTGTGACTATTTAATTAAAAAATTGTCAAATTATCTGATAATTGCATGTGCCTCTCACACAATAATTATGCAAAAATTTTACAACTAAACAAATATTTAATATTATCCCATAATTGTTGCAGATGACTCTCTCACATAAAAAATTATGTAATATTATCTCATAATTTGCCTCTATAATTTTATTTACATATAATTTTTTTACCCCTTTCTTATATTCTTAATTCCATACTCAAACAAAAAATTAAAATATACTTATATTATATCTTGAAATTGCAGTAGATCCAGTGTTTTTTAAGTAATCCAAAATTGATATTATCCCAAATTCACGTGTGATTCATCTAACAGCATTTTTTATCCCCTCTATAAATACAGACTAACTCTTTCATTTCAAATCACATCACAAATAATTTGCTCCTTCTTATACTTTTCTGTTACGTAGTAAAATTATTTTTCTTTTTTTATTCTTCTTTTTCTATTGCTAATACATTCTATTACTTTGGCTTGCCCGTAAATTTGACTTCAATTTTTTTTTTTTTTAAATTATTTAGATGGCAACTAGATATGAAGAAACGTGAAAAATTAAGGTTAGAATATCTAGACTCTGGAATATGTCTAGTTTTAACAAAACTGACTATGTAAATAGCACCGAGATGATGTTGTTAGATGAGAAGATATATATACATGTATATATACATGATTGTTACTTTTGATTTGATTTAAATTCTAAGAAATCTGAAATTCTTAACATCTTACCATTTGCAAATTTCAAATTTATAGGATGACAGAATACAAGCAAGTATTAAAAGAACACTTTTAAATAAATTACAAACACTTGTCAAGGAACATAAAGTTTTTGTTATCACAAATTTTGTTGTCAATCAGAACGGTAGTTCTTTCAAAGCTGCCAAACATCCATACAAGATTAATTTTGTGATGACCCCGAAATTCGACCCACGTTTTTACCTTAATTTTCGTATTTATTATACATTATTTCCTTAACGTTCAAATTTCGGTTCGTTAATATATCTTTAACCACTTTAATTGATCCATTATCTGATATTTAAAATCAACAATTACCAAAATTTTTGGTATAAATTTTTCTATTTCTCAATCATTGTATTAAAATATTTGGATATTCAAAAACTTAATATCTCGATCCTAGTCCCTGGATCGCAACCTTTACTTATTCTTCTCTTTTTTGTATCATAAAGCTCGACATTCAAATTTTAATATCATTCATATCCATGCAATTATTCTTTGTTTCATGATTCAACATCAGATATATAATAGTCTCTATCATAAAATTCATGTTGAACAATTACAGTTCACAACTTAAACTATACTCATCATATTTAGATTTAACTTATCTGTATATATAGCATAACAAAGTAACTTGGCAAATTTATTCACATTGATTTATAATATTAAAAATATAATAACAGTCACGTTTTCTACCTTTTAGGCAATGCATCTCTAACATAATCCGATATTCTTGAAATTTATTTCTTTCCTGCAAAAATGTTTATTAAGCAAGTAATGAGTACAACGGCTCAGCAAGTTCAACAGTTAACACATTTCATGTTTCACGTATCATATACCTTATCATGCTTGGTGTGTGTCATACATCATGTGCTGTGCTTCTACTATAGCAATATCTCACATCATTGCACAAAGTACACATAATAGTCATATTATCCACAGATCACATAACACATAATTTATATACATTTGAACAAGAATTATATATCATATCAGACAAACATTTAAAATACAAGTACTGAAAGACTTGCCTGTATGTCCACTTAATTAATTGATAGCTTAAAAACCCTCTCTCGATCAACCTATGATCATAAAATAATCAAATAATAATTATTCATCTCTTTATGATATTAATTTACTTAATTAATATCATCTATAATGTATTTAACCATAGCCGTCGATTTATTTTAGGGCATTGGGTCAATAAATAAACAATATCGTTAATTATATTAACCCCGTCTCGTAAAATATTAATATAACTTAATATTAAATACCTTCAATACAGACACCCCGACTCATCGGATAAATTTTAGCATATTCGGTTGTTTGGAAATTTTATTTAACCATTTTCTAAATTATAACCTTATTAGATTAATATTTAAACATTTAAATATTAATCCCCAATATTTAATATTTTTACAAAAATATTAAACTGAATGCCCAAACATCATTTCTATATTTTTAGTATTTTTCTATAATTTTCTATAATTTTTAAACAATTTTTAAACATTTGTTTTAATTAAAAACACTTTATGGGGGCATTTTAGTCATTTTCGCGCCCTTAGGGACACAACCGGAATTTCCTGGAAAGTCCAGGGGTATTTTCGTAATTTTCCCGGCTTTAGGGACTCATTCGGTATTTTTCGAAAAGCTCAGGGGAAAAACCAAAATTTTTGGGGCCAAGGGACAAGCTCGGTATTATCCTAAAGGTTCGAGGTCACGTTCGTAATTTCGCCCCCCCTCAAACCGCGGCTGCGCATGGCGTGGCAGTCCCTTGCCTGTTCCAACGAATGGCGTCGTTTGGCGACCAAGCCACACGTTGCGCGGCCGACCGAAACTCTCGCCCAAAACGACGCCGTTTTGTTCTAGCGTGCGGAAAAAAAATGCTGTCGCGTAATGCGCGGCAGCCCTGCAAAATGTTCTTCATCTTCCCGAAACAGTAGCCACCAACTTTCCAACATTCACCATTTTTAACCCAAACTTTCACAACATAGTTATTCCATAAATCATATAATTTATAGATATACCACTAAAAATTATTTAGAATAATTATTCTAATTATTTACCAATTTTTCACACAATTAATTTAATACCAAAAATACATAAATAAATTATTTATACCTTCTAAAGTTCATTTCCTTCCTCCTTGAAGCTTATTTCTTACTTGGTGGTGATCCTCTTGGTGGCTCATGGTGGCTACGGGGGTTCGGCCGGCAAGGTGGTGATGCTCGGTGGTGGTTCAGATGGAAGAGAAAGAGAGAGTTTGTGTGTGTTTTTGTTTTGCTTTTATTTTCCCTTCTTTGCTTGCTTTCTTTCTCTTTTATAACCAAAAATTTAATCACCCACGTTGGCCACAAAATTTCCACCGCCTTTGACCATCTTGAAACTTCCGGATTTTCCAAAATCAAGTAATAATGTAGTATTTTTATACATTACGTAATTATACCATATAATAAATATTTTATATAACATATATAAAATATTTATTTTAATTTACTAAAAATCATAAATTGATTTATAAATAATATTAATACCTTTTTCAGGTATTTTACTTGATAAATTTTGTACACGCATATCGCCATGCATGTAATTATATGAGGTAATTTATACCTCCAAAATTTATAAAATAATTCATAGTACATATAAAAAAATATTTTTCATAATTTTTCACTTCATTACTTGAACAACATATTACACTAACATGTTCACATTTTTAAAATATTATCCTTCATAAAAGTCATAACAATTCAATTATGCATAAACATAATTTTTAATGAATTAAAACATTCCTTTTTTCCTCATTTAATTTCATTTCTTTACATTTCACATTAATTTTTTATATATAAATTATATAATTTAATATTATATAATTTATATAATTACATTCTCCTTTTAAATAATTTCTTAAATTCCTCCATAATTATTAATTAATTATATAATCAATAATTATACATTCGTTAATTCTCTCATTAATTTAACCCTCTTATATAAATTATATAATCATTCTTATATAATTTATATAATTATAATTTCCTTCATACATCACTTTAATTTCCTTATATAAATTATATAATTATTATTATATAATTTATATAATTACATTTCTTCTCAATTAATTTCTAAACTTCCTCCATAATTTAAAATCAATAATTACAATTTTACTAACTTCCTCATTAACTTTTCATAAATTTTCGGATTAATTTAATTATTAATCCCTTAATTCTCATAATGAATTAAATTTATAATTATCACAATTAAACATGCACACACACACACACACACACACACACACACACACACACACACACACACATATATATATATACACAAATGTATATATATTCATTTCATATCTAATAATATTATGTAAATAATAATTCATGCACCTTCACAACAATTTTATTGTACAATTTACTTTACCATTACATGGAATTTCTTTTATTCCTTATAAATTGTTTTTAAACAATTTATTTACTTTTTCAATTATTTTAAATCAACATAATTCATCATTATCTCTGTACATATTTAATTTACTAATTAAATCTCATCACATACCTTAAATCACATAAAATAATAATTAATTTAACAACCTTGATAATTTTATTAATTAAATTCTCATTTAATATTATTAAAGGAATCTTAAAAATTTGGGTCCTCACTTTCTTCCCTCCTTAACAGGATTCCGTCCTCAGAATCATAATTGTCATAATAATCATACGTATTTTATTTATAGCATATTGCTACACCTTTATCTTGATAAATCACAACTATATCCAAAATAATCATATTTTACCTCGTTAATTTCCATAACTCACATGGATAACCACATAATAGTCATAACTGTCAGAATATTCAATTCTTATTTCAATTCACAATTTGTTTGTAGTACTACATTTCACAATTCTCTAAAAAATTTATTGATAAAACTTTAATTCGTTTCTTGATGTACTTATCAATACAGTTTCTCATTCTTACCATTCCTCAATCCACTTATTTCATACTCTCTATTGCATATCATTTATACTCTGCACATTCAACTTTCTCTTCTTAATTCATATTCATGAATCTTCTTCACATTCTATAAATCATTTCTTAAAACTTCTATTATTCAACACTAGGTTTTAAATGCTAACATTTACTTGATTCATCATAATTCCTATTTGAAATTATTTCAAAAATCCTGGGTGTCACAAATTTCTTATATTGCACCTCATTGCGAGAGACTGATGATGCTTGCATTTATACATTTGGATTTCAATTCAGTCCATTTGATCAAATATTATCAAACAATGTTGATGATTGTAGTGCACTGAGATCCCAACATTCCTTAATTCTATCCATTTATATCTGGATTACATAATCATTAACTTTAAATTCATTTTTATAATCATAAAACATATTTACGACGATCTCGTGCGTTAAACTTAACCTTTTATCCTTTATACCTTTTTAATTGACCATAAATGCGGTCCGTATTTTTTTATTTTTTTATTTATAAAACTTTATCTTATATCCCTTATCTGCCTTAGGATCGTAACGTTCATTTACCAATCATTAGAACTTAGGTCAAATATTAATTAATTTGTGACTTATTATAATCACATATATATTATTTGAATAATCTGAAAATAAAATTTTGCCATGACCTAATCGTACATGGCCCTATGTAACTATACCTGTATCAAACATGATCTTATTCACTTGTACCTGTTTACATAATTCTGTACCATACATATAAGTTTATCACATGTATAACTTGACTATTAATAATACATTTATCTTATCATTTATATCCTTCCTTTGAATAATACATACATTCACATTTAATTCAATGGATTTACAGACCATTTACTCTCTTGTTACAATCATGGTTTGACAAATTACATATATCAAATTTTCTTATGCTGATCCATCTATTCACATTCTTTACCTTAGCTGCACCAGAACCTCCGATCTTCTTGTACTGTACCTGAAACGTTAGTTCATAGTAAGAATGAGCATAAAGCTCAGCAAGTAATTCAGATAACACTTTTCATGCTCGCAGTTTATAATATGCGTCATGCTTTCTCTACCTTAACATACTATGCTTAATGTCACGTATTGCACTTAACAATTAAATCACATAATTGCACATAGGCACGTTTCAAAACTACCACATAGTTCACTTAGAACAATAGTACATTTTAGTCTGAAAACTTGCCTGTACACTTTTATGTACTTAAGCTTTGTCACCTCGCTTGGCCCCGCTATCCTTCCTTAACTCAAGTTGTTTGTTTGAACCTTATTTGAAAATATACAATCTATATTCATCATTATAGGATCATAACTTAATAATCTTTGTTAAACTCAATCTATAATTACATAACCATTAATCTCTACTCATATCACATGTGATGTATGATACCTTATGTAGGTTAATAATACATCATAGCTCGTTCCCGACCATCTTTCTCACTTTAAACTTACTTTGATATAGCTTTAGGCATATTATTATGTCATTCATTATCCCATTATACCTTAACACCATTTACACTGGCCATTAATATCAATTTTAGGGTTTATATAACTTGTTTTTAACATCCCATATCAAAATATAGCTTTTTGGAAGCTTAATTTTTTTTCAAATGCACAGACATTGCGCCCCGGCACCTTTAGACCTCGCTGACCGCGAAATGTTCTCAGTCATGAACAGTACATTTGGCCCCCAGCGCAATGTTCAGAAATAGGATTTCTGATTTTTGCACTACCTTTGCCGATTTTTAACTCCTTCATCTTATATCCAAATGAGCCCAAATTTGGACCACATCTAGACCTCACTAACATATTTTCAAACTTAGAATTTTTTTTAACTTCAAAACCAACTTTGTGATTTTTGGCCATAAGCTTTAAAACTTCATTCTAACACTTGACATAGTTCATATAACTTATATATGACATGTCCAAACTTTCAAAACCATAAAATTTCACACGAGGCGATAATTGTCCGTAAAAATCCATTTTGAATCGAAACGATCGATTTCGATCGTTCGAATCGCCTTTTCATTCAAATTTCAAACCATTGATTTTCAAATCAACCTAGACACGTGTATTTACATAAAACTAGGTCATTTGATTTCATTTCACCTTTTGTTCTTCAAAATTTCCAAACATCACACTTTGACGGTATTTTCCTAAACTTTCATGAATTTCTCATTTTCAAAACTTATACTATTCTTG
This sequence comes from Hedera helix, assembly GCA_947179155.2. Classification (NCBI taxonomy): domain Eukaryota; kingdom Viridiplantae; phylum Streptophyta; class Magnoliopsida; order Apiales; family Araliaceae; genus Hedera; species Hedera helix. The sequence goes on along the minus strand of OX359273.1, from coordinate 9,791,175 downwards.
GCCCTTTAATGCAAAATTTGATTCTAACACATCCTCTACCACATATAGCACATATTTAACTTACATGGGCCTTCAAGTCATTTAAATCTTTTCATTTGAATTCATTTTTCCAAAAGGTTCGTTTTGATCGTCGGTGAACGTTTTAAAAACGTTTAAAATCTTCAATTGTCGCCATGAATGCCAAACGACTTCCAAATCATTTCAAACACGTGTATTAACATCAAACTTAGCTTTTTGGCCTCATTTGATTACCAATTACACAAAATGGCCAAAATTCACATATTGATGACATTTTTGCCAATTTAACAACTATTAATCTTAAACTCAACTTGACATTTTGAACTTCATACACCACATAGGCTACCATATACACCTTTAACAACTACATAAGTCCACATAGCTTCTAACTGCACATTCTAATGCATTTTACAGATTACGATTTGGTTTATACACCAATTATAGCCTAATATTCAAAATTTCCTTAACCAAATATGCTTTTCAACCATCAAAACCTCTAGCTTACCATCTAGCACACTAATTTGCTTGCATTAAACATGGTTAACCTTTCAAACTAGGTTTTCATTACCTTTAGCCACATAAAACACATAATCATCTATAAATCATAATTCAATATTACACTTTTCTTAACAAACATGACTCTCTTCCTTTTATGATTCTTTGAAGCCTTCCTACATGAAATTTCTCATGCTTCATACACGATCAATACCTTTGAACTATATATTCATCAAAATTTCTAACATCAAACTCATGATTAACCAATAATTCATGGTTTTTAGCTTGAATTTAGACATGAATAGTACACCACATTTGTTCTATTACTAACATGCTTAGGGTTTCATGAACTACCAAACATATAACATATAACTTCACATAATCTTCACATCTAGCTGTAAATACTTGCATGGCTTCTCATATTCTTGAATTTAAAGACATAAATATCAACTTTTATGGCTTAAACATAAAATACCTTCTTGTAGTCTTCTTCTTTTCCTTGCAATAAACATCCTAAGTGTTAGATTAACCATTTTAAGGATAGTTTGTACTTAGCTTGAGCTCTTCATCATGAAATCTTGCAAATTTTAAGTAACCCTAGCCTTGCTTCTCCTTTTTATCTCTTTCTCTTATGAACTCTCTTGAACTTTTGAATGAAGCAAGAAAATGAAACAAGCTAACTTAATATATGAATTATACATATACATATACAAGTCTCCAACACTTAACCTCACATTGGTTACTTAACTTGCATGTTTAGGGGTATTTATGGCAATTCACATTGCTAACTAAGGACATCTTGGTCATTGCCCACCAAAAGGATATCATAGTAATTCTTCAACTTGTCAAGGGTAGTATGGTCATTAGCCACCAAAATCTTGAAAATTAATTCCCATTTAATTCATATATGGTCATTTTTCAACCAATTAAATTCCTTTTTGCTACAAACTTGTCCCATTATTCTTGACTTTTATTGCATCATCAATACCTCATAATTGGCTCGTCCCATAACACTTGTCACACTTCTAAATTTTGATTTCCTTAATAACTTATTAACTTAGCTTATAATAGTGCTAATTTGCATATTGTTCAAATCTTAATTTCCTACGAACCACATTCGGTTTCACATTTCACATTTTCAATTCCTGACATCTCAAATAGTCGGGTTACTCACCTTTTTCCACAAATCGCTTCCTCAAGAAGCGAACCTCGACCGGATTACCAAAATTCATCGTCATTTATCCTGTCAATCTCATAATATCATTTTATGATCTTTACGTTCTTTTGCTTATTTACTTCACGTACATAAACCAACTTTGCATCTTAATTGCATCCAACATGCTTTCTATTCATTCATGGGTATTAAATTCTGTGCCTACGAATTGTAATAACGATAATCTAATAACAATCAATTAACATCAATTTCATGATAATTTTCAAATATGCATATATCATTCCTTTAATATTCCGTTCATTCATAATATGCCAGTTAGGTCAAACTGTTTCTTCCTTTCTGCACATACCTGCATGCCTTAACTTATCATTTTCATATCCTCGCTTCTCCAGGCCTATTCATTTAGCTTGTTGTCAATATCCATAACTAATGCATCAATTCCAATATACCTTATTCATTTCCTTTATTCTTTAATTGTAACTTTTCTTTCTCTATCTGCTCGAATATATACATATACACATATTCATACACTCCATGCTGATACATCACTGTACCTTACCCTAATTTTTTTCAAACAACCCTATTGTGGGTATTACCATCACTCATTCGTCTTAATTCCGCCATATTATCATTTAATCATCGAATCTCATACTCATTATTTTTCCTTCGTACATCAAGTCACTCATGCACTTTAAATAGCTAACTGATCCTTAAACATTTTATAGACCCTTATTCAAATCAAGAGTCCTTTTTACTATTTCAACCACACAGGTCATTTATATCACATTTGTGACATCCCCAAATCTGGGTACCTTGAACCTTAGACTTGGTACGTCACAATACATCATCTTCATACATGTTCTATAACTAATGCGGAATATATAAACATAAATTATTTATTCTACAACATTTCCCAAGGTTTCTAACCTTAACTTACATATATACCTTTAGATTCATAAAAAGGTTTACAAAATTACTTACATCATATAACAATTTAGTTATCATGCATAACACTATAATCTTGTCTTTTGCTTCTGTCTCCATCTCTCCTCGAACATTCGTATTATTCTGAAATATGTTATCATGATATAGCAAGAGTCAGCAACGACTTTTCTCAGCAAGTTTAAATACAATAACGATATATCATGATTGAAAGAAAGAATAAGCTTTTGGATTTTCAACAATATAATAATTGTGAAATAGTACGAATCATAATTTCAATAATTGAATGACTTAATCAATTAATGTTGAGTGTCAATAATGACCATGAACAAATTTAACTGAACATTATGGTAATGAAGGTGATTAGCCTTTCATACCTGATGAACACATGCAACAAGCACTATGTGCGAATCAACAATTTAAAGAGGTGGAATAATTATACAGAATTAAACCATAACATGCTTGAAACATAATAACTTGAGTTTGAGTTAGGAACTTGAACAATAAAATAATATATCCGGCTCAAATATAAATTGAGTAGGGTTTAGGAAACTTGTCTGTCTGCTCAACTACAATTAATGTCTAGCTTTAATTAACTGGCTTTGAAAGACCTAACATTAATAAAGTTGGTCTAATAATTAGTACAACATATTTGGATAACTATACGCTCGTTAAGGAACTTATCTACCACGCATAAGTACTAACACATAATTTATATCAGTCAAAACAATATTATTAACCTTATAGACCCTCAATCAAATTAGGTTAATAATTTAATAAATTAAAAAATATTTTTCTTAAGTGTTGGACACTTATTAAACCCTTAAACAACTTATTACACTTGTTTAATTAAAACATAATTAAATTCAAATTATTTTATTAACTCAATCTCTATTTAATTACTATTTAATCTTGATTAAATAGAAATTAATTAATTATCTTTAGTTATTACTTAAAATAAATAATAACTAATTGTACTTACTTATTATTTAATAATAATTTAATAATAAATAATTATTGACTTAATTTTAACCTTCTTTAATTTAATATTAATCAACCAATAATTAACCTCACTTATTATTTAATTTAAGGAAATTAAATAATAGTTTACTAATTTTAATCCTCTTTAATTATTATTTAATGTCAGTTAATTAATAATTAATTATTTAATTAATTTTAACTATTATTTAAGGTTAAATAATAATCAATTTATTTATCCTTATTTATTATTTAAATTAAATAATAAATTATTAATCTAATAACTTAATTTCCATTAATCATTATTTAATGCTAATTAAATGCTAATTAAATACTTAATTATCCTTATTTATTATTTAATAATATTTAAAATAATAAATAATTAATTTATAAATTTTTTTCTCTCTTTAATTATTATTTAATAGGAATTAAATAATAATTGTTAATTTATCACCTTTATTTATTATTAACATTTTAAATAATAAATAATTAATGAAATCTTTATTTATTTAACTTAATCATAAATTTAGCTAACTAGATTAATATTTAAATATTAAACTTAATGAAAAATATCATCCCAAATATCATTTTTGTATTATTATTATTTTTGTTATAATTTTAAATTTATTTTTAAACATTTAAATTAATTAAATTTATCCAGAATGGCAATTCTGTAAATAAGCCGAAAAACTAAACGGAGGGGCAGTATCGTAATTTCAGCCGAAAACTGGTTCTCGCGTATTGCGTGCGTTAAACAGTAAGAAGACTCAAAACGGTGCCATTTTGGGGAACCGGTTGCTGGCGGCCGCGCATAACGCGCGGGTGACAATTTTTATACGTCAAACGGCGTCGTATTGTACCGCGGTCTGGCAGAGTAAATGGCTGGCGTGCAATGCGAGGCCAGCTTTTTTTTTTTTTTTTTTTCTTCCAACAGTTTGTCCACAGTGTTCAATAATACCCACACTTAATAAAATTATACCTTCAAAGAAGCTTTTAATCTTACAATAAAAATTCAAAAAAATTTACCAATCACTTAATATTAATTTATAATATGAAAATTAAATTTTCCATGATTTAATTTCATATTTTTCGTAAAAATTATTTTACCACATAAATTACTATAAATCATAACTTTTTATATACAACTCCATTTTGAGTGATTCAAACTTTATTTTTCTCATGATTTAATGTTTTATAATATTAGAACATTAAATCTAAATATTATAAAAATTATTTTTGGTCATTATTTTGAGACTTGATTTAACACCACCAAACACATGTTTTTAGTATATAAATTATATCAAAATACAAACCAAGCATATTAAACTCAAGCATGGCATAAATATTATTACTACACATTATAAACTATATTAACATATTTATCCTCACATGTTGGTTTATTTAATTTAAAAATAAAACTAGATTTAGAATAACTATTACCTTGATTTAATGGCTATTTTCCTTTTTTCTTTCAAAATAGGTGGTGAAACTTGAATACATGAACCAAGAACTCATTCTCCACCTTTTCCTTGCTCTCTCTCAAAATACTTACCCTCCCAAGCTATTTCTCTAAAACTCTCTCTTTTGGAACTTGGAAAAATAAATGAAGTGTAATGTCTGCAATTTCAAGTATACTTGTAAAATTCTTAGATACAAAAATTATATCTATAATTCATGATGCTCCTACTTGGATACTTACACAAGATAGCTAGCCAATGACTTAGTTGGTGAGGATTTTGTGGGAAAAAACTCACCAAAAATCAAAATAAGCAACCTAATTAACTAAATGAGAAATAGAATAAAAATCAAATATTTCACTCTCTTTCTCCTTCCTTGCCGGCAACATGCACTTTTAGTGTCCTAAAATGTTTGTCACATGTATTACTTTTAATAAATAATAAGTTATACAATGTATTTTCCAAGTGGGTCAAGTATTGAACTTTGTTTTAATTTCTTTTGAGCTTCATTTAAATTGTTTGGGCTACTAGTTTGCCAAGTTTTTATTATTCTTCACTTGGGCTACTAATTGATACATGTTGGGCTAATTTAATAGTTCACACATTAATTATCCAATCCATGATTAAATAAATAATTAGATTAATTAAATAATTAAATACTCTAACCCATTAGTATTAAATTACTAAATGGACTAATAAATATTATTTTTAATATTTCACATTATTTACATTAATTAATAATCATATTAATTAATTTACCAAATTTAATTAACTCATAATATTCAATTTAATTGAATATTTAATTAATAGGAAACTTAACCATTATTTTGATTTAAAACTTTAAGGTTTGTTCCCTAATTTAAATAATTACATAATATATATAATTTATATATATATGGATTATTTATACACATTACCTTACTTTAAAAACAATTTCACAATAAATTATGAAATTAAAATAAATACAATATATAATTTAATATATATTATTTAAGCCATAAATTAAATTATTTGATACATTTACATTAAATAATTCATTTCTCCTCAATTATGAAAATAAATCCATTTACCCAAAAATACATAATAATATATTTACCCAATTTCTTATTTATATAATTTATTAAATTATTTAATTAATATTACACAAGTAATTGTATAATTAAATTACTCAATTATAATTCATTTACAATGATTTATTTAATTATAGAATATATTCATTTAATATATTCAATCACTATTTTAAATTACTCAATTAATTTGATCCCTCTATATATATAATTACTATTCTCCCTTAATTAATTTAACTACCTTATATAATTTATAATTATATAAATTACATAATTATTCCTCACAAATAATTTATCAATAATTTGCATAAATATTGATTAATTAATATAACCAATATAATAACTAAACTAATTCCACAATAAACCTTTTAATTCAATTCGAATTTATTTAATATTAATCCCTTTATTTACCATAATTTAATTAACCATTAAATTATGTTGTAAAATATGTACATATATACACATTTAATTAACACGCAACCACGTCGCATAATTATATAACTTCACTAACTGATTCTCTTAATCTAATTAGACTTGCTGTTAATCAAGCTTATTGAATTATCACTTTACTCGCTAACTTATTAAAAATTTGATATCACCAAATCTAAGTTAGTCCATTAAATTTAATTTGGATCTCTATTTATCTACCACTACTAGGTTATCAAACTCCAACCTTTATTAAATATTAGATATTTCATTTCTAATTCATTTAAATATCCCGGATATTACAACATTGCTCATATAACAATTCACATTAATCACTTATCATTATATTCTAACCTTCAAATCTAGGTTTTATCACATAACCTTTAATTAATTAATCATAATCCTCATTTGGAACTCTTATAAAATCATGGGGTGTCACATTCGCCCATCCTTCAAAAAATTTCATCCTCGAAATTGCTGTTTACTCATATCTTGCTCATTTCCAACATACATATATCTTTGCCTTCAATTCATCATAGTTTTCACTAACCTTTACATTCACTCCTCTCTCTACCCATCCTACCCCTTTCTAACATTCATTCCAGAAGATTGGAATGTCTTTCAGGAATCTCCACAGTTATTCAATAACTGTGAGGCAACATGAATAAATAGGAATAGATTTTTCATAAAACATAAAACTTTTGCTTTTAAAACAAAAATTTTGCTTTTCTTTTGCTGAGGGGTCACAAAGACCAATGAACTCGTTAAGAATATTAACAGTCACAAAGACTGAAAATGTGACACCCAGGATTTTTAGAGTAATTTTAAATATAGATTATGAAAAATTAAGTAAAGGTTAACGTTTAAAACCTAGTGTTGAATAAAACCTAGAGTTGAATGATAGAAGTATTAAGGAATGAATTATGAAATGTGACGAAGATTTATATGAAATAAGTGAATGAAGTAAGGAGATATGCGATTAAAAAAAGGAAGGTTTTCGAAGAATGAGAAACTATTTTGATAAGTATATCCAAAAAATGAATTAAAGTGCTATTAATAAAATTTTAGAGAATTATGAAATATAATATTACAAAGAAATTATGAATTAAGTTAAGAATTTAAATATTCTAACAGTTATGATTATTATGGTGTTATCCATGTGAGCTATGGAAATTAATGAGGTAAGATATGATTATTATGGAAATAATTGTGATTTATCAAGATAAAGGTATAGCAATGTGCTATAATAAAATAAGTATGAATATTACGGTAATTATGATTCCGAGGACGAAATCCTATTAAGGGGGGAAGAATGTGAGGATCCAAATTTTCAGAATTTTTTTATTAAATGAGAATTTAATTAACAGAATTATCAAGTTTGTTTAAATTATTGGTGAATTATATGTGATTTAAAGTGTGCAAAGGGGTTTAATTGATAAATTAAATCTGTACAAAGATAGCGATGATTTGTGTGAATTTAAAATAATTGAAAAAGTAAATAAATTGTTTAAAAGCAATTTATTAAGAATAAGAGAAATTTTATGTAAAGGTAAAATAAATTGTACAATTAAATTGTTATGAAAATGCAGAAATTATGATTTAATGGAAGGTATGTGGTAATGTGAAATATATGAAATTAGATATGTAATGATTATAATGATACTTGTGAGAGAACGAAAAAGTAAAGGTTGCGATCCAGGGACTAGGATCAAGAAATTAGGTTTTTAAATATCCAAATGTTTTAATACAACGATTGAATCGAGAAAAAGAAAAATTTATACAAAAAATTTGGTAATTGATGATTTATAAATCAATCAAGGGATTAAATAAGGTAATTAAAGATTTATTAACGGACCGAAATTTGGACGTTATGAAGATAATGTATAATAGAAACATGAAATTTAAGGGAATAAGATGTCCGAATTTCGGGGTCGGTACAGTTGGTATCTGAGCTAGAGGTTATAAACCTTAGGTAAATGATACCTTAGGCTATAACCTAAGTAAGAAAGAGTAAAAAGTTGCGTGTTCTGAAAACCCAGGCGTATAGTAAGCTCGTGACTCATGATTGTATGGTGGAGCCCCTTTAGCGAATGGGCGACTAAGACCTGACTAGGACAAGCTCCTCAACCATATGATTATGGTAAGTTCCTGAGCCCAAATACGTGATAAGTTTGATGAACACGGGGGAATTAGAATGGAAAAGATGTAAGTTGAGAAAGATAGTTCTCAAATATTGGCTAAAGTAAAGGAAATATGAAAGATTGCAAGGAAGAGATAAGATTATAATGAAGAGATAAAAATGTTAAGAAAGATTTGAATGAAACGAATTAAGAAAAAATTATAAGTTCAATTAAGAACATATCTGAAAGAATATTTGAAATGATTCAAAGATGAATCTCAAAGATAATCAGGGGACACCTGATTTAAGAAATAAAGATAAAAGGAAATCTAAAGAGCATAGAAAGAGATTATAATACCATGATCAGGAATGGTAAGAAGATCGTACTACGATACGATCACGAGATAAGAGAAGCGAGTAAGAAGTAGGTTGTGAAGCAAGATCATGATGGGATCAAATGAAAATGTGAAATAACAGAGAGACCTGTTAATGGTCCAAAAGGTGTATAGTACTATGAAATAGTACAAGAAGAATTTAGAGAATGATGAGACATGAATGACAGAAATATTATGATAAGGGGGTAGAAAGCTTGGGTACGAAATTTCAATTGAAGACTCACGTGATGACTGAGTGGTACGATCCTTTGTATGGGCGGGGGATTTATGTTTACTTAGTTACTATGTGATAATCATTAAAATGTTAGAGTCGCGTTAACAGTTTTGATAGATAGATAATATTAAGTTTAGGCACGAGTTCTTAAAACTCATGCATATGGTAAGTCCATGACTCATAATCGTATGGTATGTTTTGAGCCCCTCAACATATGGATAGTTTTTGATTTATTCTCAGACTACATATTGCTAGGACAAACTTCTAAACTCATATTCTTGTGTTAAGTTCCTGGACTCATAATGTGTGGTAAGTTTGATGAACTATACGGGAGTATAGAAATGTTGGAGTAGTTAGAAATTTTTTGTATAATGGTAATAATAGTCCTAGCAATAAATTAATTAGGTACAGAAACTGAAAGTGAATGTTAGGGAATTTAGGATATTCCCACTCTTCTAACTTTGCTAGACTTCAAAATTTTTGGCCTCAAGCTATTTTGGCACGAGTATGCTTTGGAAACAAAATGCAAATGAATTTTAAGCGATCTAAAAAGTGTCTATGCTACTTGTTTCGGCTAGACAAAAATATTTTAACATTAAAATGTATTTCAAAAGAATCATCCATGCACCTTTTAGCCCGGTGTAGATGTGATGAATGACGGAATGCTCAACGTGTTGTTGAGACGGTGCAGTACTATTTCGTTATAAGATGATTCAACACCATAAAGTATGGTTTATGGTGTAGGAATTATTAACGACGGAATCCTCAACGTACTGTCAAGATGACGCAGTAACATGAAGTCATAAATGATTTTGATTTGTGAAGGTGTGTCAAAGCTATAAGTCTTTGCCATTTGACTCGGCTAGACGTTTTGAAAAGTTTTGACATGATGAATGTTTTAAAATTTCTGCGAGTTATAAATTATTAAAAGTAAGTCTATGCTAATTGACCTAGCTAGACAAGCGTTGAAAAAAAAAATTACAAGTCAAGACTATTTGATTTAGCTAGACAAATTTTGAAATGTATTGACTTCGTATTCTTTGAAAGTTATAACTAAACAAATTTCTTTTGAATGAATTCTAAGGCTGAGATGAACAAAAAGATTAAGAATATTACAGGTTGATCGAATGGTCACCTGGCATATCAAGACATATGCATTACAGACTGATCATCTGGCGTGCCACTGTATGGTGAAACATCCATCACTTTAATGACAAATTGATCCACTGTTAGGGTTTGTAGTATGAAGTACTCGGGGAGCGAAGTACTGTAAACCGGGATAAATGTTCATTCAGCATATTATGAAAGTTTTTCTTCCAAAATAATTTTTTTTCCTCTACTCGTATGAAGATTGGATGGTAGGATGGGGTAGTATTTTAATGTGAGCGATAATGAAAGTAATATTGTAAAATAAAGAAATTATGAAATATGATGGATTAGAAAATTTCAATGGACAATGATAACGAAAAATGAAGGGAAGAAAGATCTGTGGAATAAATACAAAGGAAATGTGTATATTGCAAATGAGTGAGATATTAGCACATGGAAATTTCGGGGACGAAATTTTTGAAGGAGGGGTTAATGTGACACCCGGAATTTTTAGAGTAATTTTAAATACAGATTATGATAAATTAAGTAAAGGTTAACGTTTAAAACCTAGTGTTGAATAAAACCTAGAGTTGAATGATATTAAGGAATGAATTATGAAATGTGAAGAAGATTTGTATGAAATAAGTGAATGAAGTAAGGAGATATGCGATTAAAGAAAGAAAAGTTTTCGAAGAATGAGAAACTATTTTGATAAGTATATCCAAAAAATGAATTAAAGTGTTATTAATAAAATTTTAGAGAATTATGAAATGTAATATTACAAAGAAATTATGAATTAAGTTAAGAATTTAAATATTCTAACAGTTATGATTATTATGGTGTTATCCATGTGAGTTATGGAAATTAATGAGGTAAGATATGATTATTATGGAAATAATTGTGATTTATCAAGATAAAGGTATAGCAAGGTGCTATAATAAAATAAGTATGAATATTACGGTAATTATGATTCCGAGGACGGAATCCTGTTAAGGGGGGAAGACTGTGAGGATCCGAATTTTCAGAATTTTTTTATTAAATGAGAATTTAATTAACAGAATTATCAAGTTTGTTTAAATTATTGGTGAATTATATGTGATTTAAAGTGTGCAAAGGGGTTTAATTGATAAATTAAATCTGTACAGAGATAGCGATGATTTGTGTGAATTTAAAATAATTGAAAAAGTAAATAAATTATTTAAAAACAATTTATTAAGAATAAGAGAAATTTCATGTAAAGGTACAATAAATTGTACAATTAAATTGTTATGAAAATGCATAAATTATGATTTAATGGAAGGTATGTGGTAATGCGAAATATATGAAATTAGATATGTATAGAGATACATTTATATATATATATAAATGTATATGTTTAAATGGTAATTATAAATGTTATTAATTATGGAAATTAAGGGATTAATAATTAAATTAATCCAAATTTAAATGAAAAGCGAATGTGAAAGTTAATAAAATTGTAATTATTGATTTTAAATTTAATTAAGAATTATGGAGAAAGTTTAGAAATTGATTGAGAAGAAATGTAATTATATAAATTATATAATAATAAATTATATAATTTATATAAGAAAATTAAAGGGATGTATAAAAGAAATTATAATTAAATAAATTATATAAGGATAATTATATAATTTATATAAGAGTATTAGAATAATGAGAAAATTAATGAATGTATAATTATTGATTATATAATTAATTAATAATTATGGAGGAATTTAAGAAATTATTTAAAAGGAGAATGTAATTATATAAATTATATAATATTAAATTATATAATTTATATATAAAGAAATTAATGTGAATATTAAAGAAATTGAATAATAAATAAGAAAAAGGAATGTTTTAAGTTATTAAAAATTATATTTATGTATAATGGAATTATTATGACTTTTATGAAAAATAATATTTCAGAAATGTGAACATGTTAATGTAATATGTTGTCCAAGTAATGAAGTGAAAAATTATGAAAAATAATTTTTATATGTCCTATGAATTAATTTATAAATTTTGGAGGTATAAATTACCTCATATAATTACATGCATGGCGATATGCGTGTACAAAATTTGTCAAGTAAAGTACCCAAACAGGATGTTAATATTAATTATAAATCATGATATAATTTTTGGTGAATTAAAATAAATATTTTATATACATTATATAAAATATTTATTACACGAATTAATTACGTAATGTATTAAAATAAGATATTGCATGCTTGGAACGTTCGAGAGATTGACAAAGTTGGCTGGCGTGGGACTTAAGTCGGTGGAGTTTATATTTTATCCAACTTGGTTTGATTAGGTGGAAGGCTTATAAAAAGAATAAGAAACAAACAAGAAAAGAAAAAGCAAATAGAAGGGAGGAAATAAAAAGAAAAATAAAGAAAACTTTCCATTCTATTCCTCTTCCCACCCGAACACTACCATCCGCCACCAAGCAACCACCATGGCCATCAAGAGGGAGAAGAAGAGAATTTTGGTGCCTATAGGGTGATCACCAAGCTTCAAAGAAGGTATAATCATATTTTTTTTTTTTGTAATTTATTTTAGTATTTTGGTGTGAAAATAAATTATGTAGAAAATTAATAAATAATTATAATAATTATCTTAAATAATTATGGGATGTATATGTTTGAATTATATAATTTTTGGGGTATTTATGTTATGAGATTTAGGAACAAAATGGTAGATTTTGTGCATGGCCGGCTACTGTTAACAGAAATGAGGAAGAAAGAGAAAAAGGGCCGCCCGCGCATTGCGCGGCGACCACTTTTTTTCTGGAAGCTGGTTATTAAACGGCGTCGTTTTGGACGCGCGACAGGGGAGGCCGCGCAATGCGCGGATGTGTGAATAGTGGCCCAAACGACGCCGTTTGCTGAGAAGCCGGAGAAGGGACGGCCGCGCCTTGCACGGTGGTTTTCTTTGTAGGTGAAATTACGATTTGGCCCATAATCTTTTTCCATAATACCGAGCGTGTCCCTGACCCTCGCCAAAGTACGATGTTGCCCCTGAGTTTTTTGAAAAATACCGAACGTATCCCTAGCTTTGTAAAATGACCGGAATGCCCCTGAACTTTCCAGAAAATGACCAGCGTATCCCCAAGGCCACACAAATTACGAAAATGCCCCAGACCTTTTCTATTAATGCCGAATGGGTCCCTAAGGGCGCGAAAATTATCATATTGCCCCCAGGATTAGTTTTTAATTGAAATAAATGTTTAAAAATTGTTTAAAAATCATAGAAAATTATAGAAAAATGCTAAAAATACAAAAATGATGTTTGGGCATTAAATTTAATATTTAAATATTTTAAATATTAATCTATTGAGTTTAAGGGTTAGAAAATGATTTAATGAAAATTCGGACAACTGAATATGTTAAAATTTTATCCGATGAGCCGGGTTGTCCGTAGTGAAGGCATTGGATATTAAGTTATATTAATATATTGAAGGATGAGGTTAATATAATTAACCATATAAATTAATAATTAGCCCATAAATGATATTAATTAATTCAATTAATATCATAAGGAGTTAAATAATTATTATTTGATTATTTTATGATCATAGGTTGATCGAGTTAAAGGTTTGAGCTAACAATTTAAATAACTGGACACCAGACAAGTTCTTCAGTCCCTGAAATGTTAAATATTGACTGTTATGATATGAAATACTTGTTTTAAATGCATACAAATTATGTGTTATGTGATACGTGCTTAATATGACCATAATGTGTACTTTGTGCAATAATATGAATATATATGAGAAATATTGCTATAGTAGAAGCACAAGCACATGATGTATGACACATACCAAGCATGATAAGGTATGTGCTACGTGAAGTATAACTGTTGAACTTGCTGAGCCGTTGTGCTCATTACTTGCTTAAATTAAACTTTTGCAGGTTAAGAAATGAATTTCAGAAATATCGGATTTTATTAGAGATGGATCAACCAAGAAGGTTGTAAATAAAATAGTTATATTCAATATGGTAAATTGCAAAGTTTATTTGGACATTTTGTATATTCGTATACGTTGGATCTGTATAGGATGAATAGAGTTAAATTATGAACCGTGAATGTTTAAATTAATTGTTACAATAGAAATTATTATACGTTTGATTATGAACGATGCAACACAGAATATTTGTATGAAAATAAAAGACTGTAAATTTTGAATAATGATTATAATGATACTTGTGAGAGAACGAAAAAGTAGAGGTTGCGATCTAGGGACTAGGTGTAACGACCCCGAAATTCAACCCACTTTATTACCTTAATTTTCATATTTATGAAACATTATTTTCATTACGTCCAAATTTTGGTCCGTTAATAAATCTTTAATCTCCTTAATTGATCCATTAGCTGATTTTAGAATCATCAATTACCAAATTTTCGGTATAAATTTTTCTTTTTCTCAATTCAATTATTGTAATAGAATATTTGGATATTTAAAATCCTTACATTTTGATCCTAGTCCCTGGATCGCAACCTTTACTTTTACTTACTATTTTAGGTGTCATAACGCTCAACATTAACCAATTTAATATTATTCATATCCATACAATTATCTTTATTTCATAATTCATAATTCATAATTCATAATAATCTTTATCCTGACCATCATCAAGAACAATCACAATTCATAATATAACATTATTCGTTCAATCCAGATCCAATATATCTGTACATACAGCATATCAATATAATTTTGACAAATTATCCACCTTGAATTATAATACAAACATTTAATAATCACATTCACAACCTTTTAGGAAAATGCGTCTTTACATCATCTGATGTTTTTGAAATTTATTTCTTTCCTGCAAAAATGTATATTAAGCAAGTAATGAGCACAACGGCTCAGCAAGCTCAACAGTTTATGCTTCACATATCACATACTTTAACATGCTTGGTGTGTGTCATATATCATGTGCTTGTGCTTCAACTATAGCAATATATCTCATATCGTCGCACGAAGAACACATTGTGGTCATATTAAACACGTATCACATAACACATAAATTGTATGCATTTAAAACAAGAATTTCATATCATAATAGTTCAACATTTAACATAAAGGAACTGAAGAACTTGCCTGGCGTCCAGTTAATTAAATTGTTAGCTCAAACTCTTAACTCGATCAACTTATGATCATAAAATAATCAAATAACAATTATTTATCCTCTTATGATATTAATTTAAATAATTAATATCATCTCTAGGCCAATTATTAATTTATATGGCCAATTATATTAACCTCGTTCCTTAAAATATTTGTTTAACTTAATATCCAATACCTTTAACACGGACAACCCGACTCATCGGATAAATTTTAACATATCTGGGTGTCTCCAAAAATTTTATTTAACCATTTTCTAAATGGTAACCTTATTAGGTTAATATTTAAATAATTAAATATTAATCTCTAATATTTAATATTTTTACAAAAATATTAAATTTAATGCCCAAACATCATTTCTATATTTTTAGTATTTTTCTATAATTTTCTGGAATTTTTAAACAATTTTTAAACATTTATTTCAATTAAAAATCATTTCTGGGGGCATTTTAGTAATTTCTGCGCCCTTAGGGATATAACCGGAATTTCTCGAAAAGTCCAGGGGTATTTTCGTCATTTCCGCGCCTTTAGGACTCATCCGGCATTTTCTGGAAAGGCCGGGGACATTTCTGTAATTTCGGCGTGTCAAGGGACACGCTGGGTATTATGTAAAAAGCTCAGGGGCATAATAGTAACTTTACCGTGCCAAAGGACACGTTCGGTATAACCTGAAAAGGGCAGGGGCACGCTGGTAATTTCCAGCGTGTCGTCGGCCGCGCCATGCGCGACCCTGCCTTCGCCGACGCCATCAAAACGACGTCGTTTCACAGCCTGTTTCTGGGCTTCCGCGCGATGCGCGGCCTGTCCCCTCTCAGCGCCCAAAACGACGCCGTTTAATACCTTGCGGCTGAAAAAAATTGGCTGCCGCGCAATGCGCGGCAGCCTTTCTTCTTCTTCTTCTTATTTCTTCCGACAGTAGCCCAAAAGAAAATAAATTACCATTTTGTTCACAATAACACAACATAATCACTCCCAAAAATTGTATAATTCATAAATATACATTAGAAAATTATTTAGAATAATTTTCTTAATTAATTACTAATTTTTCACAATAAGAATTTAACACCATAAATATCCAAAATAATTAAAATAAATTCATGTTTACACATTTCTTGGCTTAGAAATCCTTCCTTCCATGAAAACTCCAATAACTCCTTTCTTCTTGGTCGGCTATAAAAATTTTCCGGTGGAAGGTGGTGATGTCGGGTGGAGGAAGAGAGAAGGAAACTTGGCTTTTGTTATTATTTCTTTTCTTTTCTTTTCTTTTATTCTCCCATAATATATACATAATATGTATGAATTATTTTTAAGACAATTCTAAGTCCACCACCTAAGAACCGACCTTAACTTTCGGATTAACATGCAAAATTACAAATTTTAATACATTATATAATTATTTCGTGTAATAAATATTTTATATAAAATACATAAAATATTTATTTTAATTTACTAAAAATCATAATATGATTTATGAATAATATTAATACCTTTTTCGGTATTTTACTTGACAAATTTTGTACACGCATAACGACATGCATGTACTTATTTGAGGTAATTTTTACCTCCAAAAATCATAAAATAATTCACATGACTTATAAAAATTATTTTTCATAATTTATCACTCCGTTACTCGGACAACATGTTACTCTAACATGTTCACATTTCCGAAATATTATCTTTCATAAAAGTCATAATAATTCCATTATACATAACCATAATTTTATTAAATTAAAACATTCCTTTTTCTTATTTATTATTCAATTTCTTTAATATTCATATTAATTATATAATTTAATATTATATAATTTATATAATTACATTCTCCTTTTAAATAATTTCTTAATTTCCTCCAACTTTATTCCATTTAATCGCCTTATATAAATTACATAATTATTCTTATATAATTTATATAATTATTATTTTCTTCATACCTTATTTTAATTTCCTTATATAAATTATATAATTTATTATTATATAATTTATATAATTACCTTTCCTTCTCAATTAATTTCTAAACCTCCTCCAAAATTCTTGATAAAATCCAAAATCAACACATACAATTTTACCAACTCCCTCATTCACTTTTCATTTAAAATTGGATTAATTTAATTATTAATCCCTTAATTGTCATAATTAATGAAATTTATAATTTTATCAATTAAACATAACACACATATATAAATGTATATATATATATAAATATATACATATTTAATTCCTGCATTTCGCATTACCACATAGCCTTAATCAAATTATAATTTCTGAATTTTCATAATAATTTAATTATACAATTTATTGTACAATTACCTGAAATTTCTCTTATTCTTCATAAATTGTTTCCAAACAATTTATTTATTTTTTTAATTACTTTAAATTCATACAAACCATTACCACCTTTGTACCGATTTAATTTACCAATTAAATCCTATCACATACCTTACAATCACATAAATAATAATTAATTTAAATAACCTTGATAATTTTTATCAATTAAATTCTCATTTAATATTATTAAGAAAATCCTGAAAATTCGGATCCTCACATTCTTCCCCCCTTAACAGGATTCCGTCCTCGGAATCATATTTACCGTAATATTTATACGAATTTCATTTATAGCACATTGCTATACCTTTATCTTGATGAATAACAATTATTTCCATAATAATCATATCTTACCTCTTTAAATCCTTAACTTACAGGAATAATATCATAATGGTCATAACTGTCAGAATATTCCATTCTTATTTCAATTCTTAATTCCTTTGTAATACTACATTTCACAATTCTCTAAAATTTTATTAATAATACATTAATTCATTTCTCGATAAACTTATCAAGATTGTTTTTCATTCTCAGAAAAATTTCATTTCTTTAATCATACTTATCCTTACTCCATTCGATTATTTCGTATTCTCTATTCCACCTTTTTGATACCTTACACATTCATTCTTTTCTTCTTAATTCACAATCATAATCTTGTTCATATTTCTTAATTCATTCTTTAATACCTCAACTATTCAACATTAGATTTTAAATACTAACCTTTACTTGATTTATCATAATCCTTATTTAGAATTATTCTAAAATTCCTGGGGTATCACATTCACCCCTCCTTCATAAAATTTCGTCCTCGAAATTTTTATATACTTATACTTTATTCATTTGCAACATACACAAATTCCTTTTAATCATTCACACATATTTCTTTCCTTCCTTTCTCCTGGTCATTGCTCATTGCAATTTTCTAATCCATCACATTTCATAATTTCTTTACTTCACAATTATCGTTTCCATTATCACTCACACTTAAATAATACTACTCCATCCTACCATCCAATCTTCATAAGAGTAGAGGAATTCAAAATTTTTATTTTGGAAACTTTCAGGCTTTGCTGAATGAACATTTATCCCGGTTTACAGTACTTCGCTCCCCGAGTACTTCATACTGCAAACCCTGACAGTGGATCAATCTGTCATTAAAGTAATGGATGTTTCACCATATATTGGCACGCCAGATGATCAATCTGCAATGCCTGTGTCTTGCTATGCCAGGTGACCATTCGATCAACCTGCAATAGTCTTAATCTTTTTGTTCATCTCAGCCTTAGAATTCATTCGAAAAGTAATTTGATTTGGTATAACTTCAAAGAATACGAATTCAATAAATAAAATTTAAAATTTTGTCTAGCTGAATCAATAGCTCAGACTTATATTTCTTCAACGCTTGTCTAGCTAGATCAATTAGCATAGACTTACTTTTAACTATTTATAATCCGCAGAAATTTTTAAAACACTCATCATGTCAAAACTATTCAAAACGTATAGCCGAGTCAAATGGCAAAGACTTATAGCTTTGACATACTTTCATAAATCAAAATCATTTATGACTTCATGTTACCGCATCATTTTGACAGTCCGTTGAGGATTTCGTTGTTAATAATTCCTACACCATAAACCGTACTTTATGGTGTTGAATCATCTTATGACAAAATAGTACCGCACCGTCTCAACAACACGTTGAGCATTCCGTCATTCATCACATCTGCACCGGGCTAAAAGGTGCGTGGATGATTCTTTTGAAATACATTTTGATGTAAAAACATTTTTGTCTAGCCGAGACAAGTAGCATAGACACCTTTTTAAATTGCTTAAAAATTTCATTTATATTTTTCAAAGTATATTCATACCAATTTAGCTTGAGGCCAAAAATTTTCGAAGTCTAGCAAAGCTAGAAGAATGGGAATATCCTAAATTCCCTAATATTCACCCTCTGCTTCTTTACTTAAATATTAAATTATTGCTAGGACTATCTTCATTTATCATATTAAAATTTCTATCTACTCCAACTTTTCTATACCCCCGTATAGTTCATCAAACTTTCCACACATCATGAGTCCAGGACTTACCACAAGAATACGAGTTTTAAAGCTTGTCCTAGCAATACGTAGTCTGAGAACATATCAAAGACTGTCCATATGCTGAGGGGCTCAAAACATACCATACCAATATGAGTCATGGACTTACCATATGCATGAGTTTTAAGAACTCGTGCCTAACTTAATATTATCTATCTATCAAACTCTTAACGCGACTCTAACATTTCAATGATTATCATATAGTAATTAAGTAAACACAAATCCCCCGCCCATACAAAGGATTGTGCAACTCAGTCACCACATGAGTCCTCAATTGAAATTTCGTACCCAAACTTTCTGCCCCCTTATCATTACATCTCTGTCATCCATGAATATCATTCTTGGAATTCTTCTTGTACTATTTCATAGTACCATATTTCTTTATAACATTAAGCTATACTTTGTTGACCATTAATAGGTCTCTCTATTATTTCACATTCTCACTTGATCCCATCATGACCTTGCTTTATAATCCATTCCTTTCTCGCTTTCCTTATCTCGTGATCGTATCGTATTACGATCCTCTTACCATTTCTGATCATGTTATTATGATCTCTTTTTATGCTTTTTGGATTACCTTGTAATTTTTATTGCTTGAATCAGGTGTCTCCTGATTTTCTTTGAGATTCATCTTTGAATCGTTTCCAATATTCTTTCAGATATGTTCTTAATTGAACTTATAATTTTCTTAATTTATTTCATTCAAATCCTTCTTAACATCTTTATCTCTTTCTTATAATCTTCTATCTTTCTGATTTCCTTAACCTTAGCCAATATCTGAGATTTGTATTTCTCAACTTACATCTTTCTCAACTTATATCTCTTCATTCTAATTCTCCCATGTTCATCAAACTGATCACGTATTTGGACTCAGGAACTTACCATAATCATATGGTTGAGGAGCTTGTCCTAGTCAGACCATAGTCGCCCATTCGCTAAAGGGGCTCCGCCATATAATCATGAGTCACGAGTTTACCATACGCTTGAGTTTTCAGAACACTCAACTAACCGTACTTTTTCTTACTTAGGTTATAGTCTAAGGTATCATTTACCTAAGGTTTATAACCTCTAGCTCTGATACCAACTGTAACGACCCCGAAATTCAACCCACTTTATTACCTTAATTTTCATATTTATGAAACATTATTTTCATTACGTCCAAATTTCGGTCCGTTAATAAATCTTTAATCTCCTTAATTGATCCATTAGCTGATTTTAGAATCATCAATTACCAAATTTTCGGTATAAATTTTTCTTTTTCTCAATTCAATTATTGTAATAGAATATTTGGATATTTAAAATCCTTACATTTTGATCCTAGTCCCTGGATCGCAACCTTTACTTTTACTTACTATTTTAGGTGTCATAACGCTCAACATTAACCAATTTAATATTATTCATATCCATACAATTATCTTTATTTCATAATTCATAATTCATAATTCATAATAATCTTTATCCTGACCATCATCAAGAACAATCACAATTCATAATATAACATTATTCGTTCAATCCAGATCCAATATATCTGTACATACAGCATATCAATATAATTTTGACAAATTATCCACCTTGAATTATAATACAAACATTTAATAATCACATTCACAACCTTTTAGGAAAATGCGTCTTTACATCATCTGATGTTTTTGAAATTTATTTCTTTCCTGCAAAAATGTATATTAAGCAAGTAATGAGCACAACGGCTCAGCAAGCTCAACAGTTTATGCTTCACATATCACATACTTTAACATGTTTGGTGTGTGTCATATATCATGTGCTTGTGCTTCAACTATAGCAATATATCTCATATCGTCGCACGAAGAACACATTGTGGTCATATTAAACACGTATCACATAACACATAAATTGTATGCATTTAAAACAAGAATTTCATATCATAATAGTTCAACATTTAACATAAAGGAACTGAAGAACTTGCCTGGCGTCCAGTTAATTAAATTGTTAGCTCAAACTCTTAACTCGATCAACTTATGATCATAAAATAATCAAATAACAATTATTTATCCTCTTATGATATTAATTTAAATAATTAATATCATCTCTAGGCCAATTATTAATTTATATGGCCAATTATATTAACCTCGTTCCTTAAAATATTTGTTTAACTTAATATCCAATACCTTTAACACGGACAACCCGACTCATCGGATAAATTTTAACATATCTGGGTGTCTCCAAAAATTTTATTTAACCATTTTCTAAATGGTAACCTTATTAGGTTAATATTTAAATAATTAAATATTAATCTCTAATATTTAATATTTTTACAAAAATATTAAATTTAATGCCCAAACATCATTTCTATATTTTTAGTATTTTTCTATAATTTTCTGGAATTTTTAAACAATTTTTAAACATTTATTTCAATTAAAAATCATTTCTGGGGGCATTTTAGTAATTTCTGCGCCCTTAGGGATATAACCGGAATTTCTCGAAAAGTCCAGGGGTATTTTCGTCATTTCCGCGCCTTTAGGACTCATCCGGCATTTTCTGGAAAGGCCGGGGACATTTCTGTAATTTCGGCGTGTCAAGGGACACGCTGGGTATTATGTAAAAAGCTCAGGGGCATAATAGTAACTTTACCGTGCCAAAGGACACGTTCGGTATAACCTGAAAAGGGCAGGGGCACGCTGGTAATTTCCAGCGTGTCGTCGGCCGCGCCATGCGCGACCCTGCCTTCGCCGACGCCATCAAAACGACGTCGTTTCACAGCCTGTTTCTGGGCTTCCGCGCGATGCGCGGCCTGTCCCCTCTCAGCGCCCAAAACGACGCCGTTTAATACCTTGCGGCTGAAAAAAATTGGCTGCCGCGCAATGCGCGGCAGCCTTTCTTCTTCTTCTTCTTATTTCTTCCGACAGTAGCCCAAAAGAAAATAAATTACCATTTTGTTCACAATAACACAACATAATCACTCCCAAAAATTGTATAATTCATAAATATACATTAGAAAATTATTTAGAATAATTTTCTTAATTAATTACTAATTTTTCACAATAAGAATTTAACACCATAAATATCCAAAATAATTAAAATAAATTCATGTTTATACCTTTCTTGGCTTAGAAATCCTTCCTTCCATGAAAACTCCAATAACTCCTTTCTTCTTGGTCGGCTATAAAAATTTTCCGGTGGAAGGTGGTGATGTCGGGTGGAGGAAGAGAGAAGGAAACTTGGCTTTTGTTATTATTTCTTTTCTTTTCTTTTCTTTTATTCTCCCATAATATATACATAATATGTATGAATTATTTTTAAGACAATTCTAAGTCCACCGCCTAAGAACCGACCTTAACTTTCGGATTAACATGCAAAATTACAAATTTTAATACATTATATAATTATTTCGTGTAATAAATATTTTATATAAAATACATAAAATATTTATTTTAATTTACTAAAAATCATAATATGATTTATGAATAATATTAATACCTTTTTCGGTATTTTACTTGACAAATTTTGTACACGCATAACGACATGCATGTACTTATTTGAGGTAATTTTTACCTCCAAAAATCATAAAATAATTCACATGACTTATAAAAATTATTTTTCATAATTTATCACTCCGTTACTCGGACAACATGTTACTCTAACATGTTCACATTTCCGAAATATTATCTTTCATAAAAGTCATAATAATTCCATTATACATAACTATAATTTTATTAAATTAAAACATTCCTTTTTCTTATTTATTATTCAATTTCTTTAATATTCATATTAATTATATAATTTAATATTATATAATTTATATAATTACATTCTCCTTTTAAATAATTTCTTAATTTCCTCCAACTTTATTCCATTTAATCGCCTTATATAAATTACATAATTATTCTTATATAATTTATATAATTATTATTTTCTTCATACCTTATTTTAATTTCCTTATATAAATTATATAATTTATTATTATATAATTTATATAATTACCTTTCCTTCTCAATTAATTTCTAAACCTCCTCCAAAATTCTTGATAAAATCCAAAATCAACACATACAATTTTACCAACTCCCTCATTCACTTTTCATTTAAAATTGGATTAATTTAATTATTAATCCCTTAATTGTCATAATTAATGAAATTTATAATTTTATCAATTAAACATAACACATATATATAAATGTATATATATATATAAATATATACATATTTAATTCCTGCATTTCGCATTACCACATAGCCTTAATCAAATTATAATTTCTGAATTTTCATAATAATTTAATTATACAATTTATTGTACAATTACCTGAAATTTCTCTTATTCTTCATAAATTGTTTCCAAACAATTTATTTATTTTTTTAATTACTTTAAATTCATACAAACCATTACCACCTTTGTACCGATTTAATTTACCAATTAAATCCTATCACATACCTTACAATCACATAAATAATAATTAATTTAAATAACCTTGATAATTTTTATCAATTAAATTCTCATTTAATATTATTAAGAAAATCCTGAAAATTCGGATCCTCACACTAGGATCAAGAAATTAGGTTTTTAAATATCCAAATGTTTTAATACAAAGATTGAATCGAGAAAAAGAAAAATTTATACCAAAAATTTGGTAATTGATGATTTATAAATCAATCAAGGGATTAAATAAGGTAATTAAAAATTTATTAACGGACCGAAATTTGGACGTTATGAATATAATGTATAATAGAAACATGAAATTTAAGGGAATATGATGTCCGAATTTTGGGGTCGTTACAGAAAATACCCAAGGGTCATTTACCTATGATATTGTTAAGAATATTAACAGTCACTATGACTGAAATATCCCAAGGTAATAAGACCGTATATCCGTTAAGAATATTAGCAACCACAAAGATTGCCATATCCTACTGGTACGTTAGCTGATCAGCCTATTATACCCTTTTGTTGTGCACAACATTTTCCTTTTCCTTTGGGTTGAACCGTGTTAACCAACCCCTGTACCATATCCCCTTTTCAGGGTTGTTCACTGTTGTCCGATTTAGATATATGGAATTCACACGCAAGTATACGCGGTCAATCAAGTAATATAGTAGAAATAAGGATGTCGAACCCACGAGGAACAAGTAATAACAATTATGCTAACTATTAAATTTATATTGATTCAATTCTAATTAAACTTTAGCAACTTTGGATTATAAACTACTTAAAATTGAAATTGAATTTAAACTAACTAATTAACTAATGAAAATGATTTATCAAATAATAAAAAGGCTTTAAGATTACAATTTCCCCGTTGGATCACAATAATGTCATTATCTTAATTCCATCTACTTAATCATATGGATTGTTAACTGAGATCACTTATCTATTTACTAATCTCGTTCGATAATTAATAAAAAGATCCACTCCAACTTATAATGCTATAATTCTATGCACAATTCATTGGAACAGACTCATTAAGATCAAACTCTCAATATGTTATGTGTGGTTTATAGGTATTCGCATCCTATATACTATCATGATACTCTTCTAAAGAAAAATAAACAAAGTCACACGCTGTTATACCCAGATCTATTCCTAGATTTTATTCGTCAATTCCATCTAAGAAATCAAATAACTGTTGATCAGACAATTATAAATTAATGCGAGATATAACAACCAATCCAACAATTGATCAAATAATTGAAACTAAGATAATTTAATTAAAGTTCAACCAACGGTTCCATTGCAATCCTAAAGAAGAATTTAGTTACACATCGTCATGAAAACCATAATCAAATTAATATAAAAACTCATCAAAATTCAGAAGATAAAAGAAAAGGAATTAGAAAAAACTCTATTGAATTCTCTTGATTCCACTGCTACGTTCTTGCTTCCAAAAATCCTTCCAATAGCTCTTAATCCGTATATCCTATCCTTGCTTCTTTTTCCTCTCTTATTACGCTCCTTCCTCGCTGAATTGAAGTCCTAGAATCCTACTTTAACTCAACTGAAACAACCAACTTCCAACACAGACTCGGTTTACTCGACGCGGTATTGGGCAACTGGATTCACTGACCTGCGCCCCGGCGCCATACACTATTCAAAATTACAAAATTGCCACTGACAGCTTGTTTTCCCGTTTTGACCTCTCGAAGCCATTTTCTGCAAATTAAACATAAAAACCAGTAAAATAGAACTAGAAGTACTTAAAGATAGCAAGTAATTAAGCCTAAAGGTGCATAAATCGTAGGTATAATCCACACTCATCAAATACCCCCAAACTCAAGACTTTGCGTGTCCTCTAGCAAAAACACTACTAATAAAATAAAAATTACTAACTATCTAAACTACATGAATGCAATGCAACATAACTAATGTCTCGAGCACAAATCAACATACTTCATGAATATTAAGCCTCAAAGATCTTAAATAATAACTTAGCCAAACTTCAAATTCTCGTTTTAGTCTAAAATCTAACATATCACCAATTTCATTTCACCTTCAACCCTTTCGTGTGTGTGTGAATTCAACATACCAAAGCAGCTATCATTCTAACACAACTCATGAATATCAATGCTCAAATAAAGATAATCATTCATATAACATTTTATTACCCCTCTATACACTTGTTTTACATTTTTCTATTCATCCTTTATTTACGAGTGCGTCTTACGCTCCATCTCGTATATGACTAACTTAGCATGTGCAATACCCATTTTCCTTAGGTTTTTCAAAATTACCCACGTAGCGAACTTTCCACCAGTGACTCCCGAACCAAGTGGCTTTAGGGCACTAAGTGTAGAGACACTCCTAAGGGCTTACTTGTTCGAGTAATAGAGGCCACGAAAACGGATTAGCTAAGTGTTGCTCATATCTGTCTATACTTCTTTTCATTTTTTTTCTTATTCATTGCTATAAGACAGACATCGAAGCACATGATCATTTTTTTCCATATAATTTTTTTTTTGTTCCAACAAGTGATAGATGTTATCTAAATCTTTCTCAAGCACCTAAATCCACAAAGTTCGAATCAAAACTCAACTAACTTAGTACATTGAATACGTGCAATTACGAACCAAGGGTATTAAGCTCAACAAAATCAGTAAAATATGAAAAACTCCGACTTTAACGATATAAATCCATCTTGCTAAGATTATTAAACGAAGACTCACAATTTCATCACTGGCTATCCTTAAATTTCATACATTAATTCAATGCTCAAGTGTTCCTATATACAATACTATATGATCCTACATGCAAATATTTTTGTGATTTTAAAATTTTTAATTTTTTTTTCTTTTTTCAATTGATCAAATCTAACCTATATGCTAAGTAAAAAACCTAACAGAAACTAAAAATATAAACATGCTATGAACAAACTAGTCAATTATGCAGAATGCACCCCCAAAGTCGCAACAAACAATGTCCTCATTGTAAAATAGTTAAAGAAATGAGTAGGAATGAGAACAAGAAAACTCCCCTAGTAAATCAGGCGTTATG
The DNA here is from genome assembly GCA_947179155.2 of Hedera helix. Taxonomy (NCBI): domain Eukaryota; kingdom Viridiplantae; phylum Streptophyta; class Magnoliopsida; order Apiales; family Araliaceae; genus Hedera; species Hedera helix. The sequence continues at coordinate 9,763,793 of OX359273.1, read as the reverse complement.
GTCGGGGTGGTCTTCCTCGTCCTTCGAGTCTGAGTCATTCGGCGGATATTCCGGTAACATCAGCGGGGCTGGAATCGAGAAGGCTGGAGCATTTGGATTCAACTGTGATAACATCGCGGCCAAAGCGGAAGTGCACGTATAAGTGTACGCGTGCATATCATCCTGACGTTCGCTCATGCTGCCGAAATACCTCCTCAAACTGGATATCCGTCCGCCTCTGTAACCGTCGTATGGCTCGGTTAAGAACTGGCTCAGCTGCCTCATTCTCGGGACTATCAGGGGCATCAGCATTATGAGGCGGCGAGTGAGGAGCCATAATAAATCCTAAGCCACGTGGATGAGACTCTCTGTTGGGTCGAAATCGGAACGGTTTTATTTTACTAGTAAAGTTCCGACATCGAGTTCGTTTGAATGAACAATAACGCGCAAGCATACGCGGTCAACAAGTAATAAAGTGATAAGAAAAAGTCGATCCCACGAGGAATTAGTTCTAACGATTTCCCAAATATCGAGCCTATCAAGTCGATCTTAGTTCGAACATTTGATTGAATGCAGGAAGTGGAATGTAAATGGACATAATGCAAATTAACATTTAAACTACTAAAACGGTAAAGATAGATGAACCTATGATTACGTTTTCTCCCAATACTTCATTTAAATCTCCTCACTCTCCCTATTTGGTCTTACGGTCACGATGACTGGTTAACCGAGAATACAATAGTATTTACACGCCTCTTTTGAAGGACATGTAAACAAACCAAATCTAAACCTATCCCATTCGACAGAATTCAGACAAGGACACCCAAGCTAAGCATTTCACTATATGTCTATGAGAAATAGCAACGCAAGGATTTGAAGCACGTATTCTCACATTGGTTACATGTGGCACATAGGTATATGTCTATCCTACACACAAATTATGCATACGCTCCTAAGAACACAACATAACACATGTTATCACATTCGGGTCAAAACACTATAATCCGTTTTCCAATTTCATATAGGTTACCAAATTAACCACTTGTCCAAGCAATTAAACATGAAAAACTAAATGTGATAACCCAATTCATATGGTGCCATCCAAGAGACTACAAACCTAAGCCAACGAAGCAAAACGATAAGCCAAATACAAAACAAACTTCACTTAGGCATTTTGTCGAACACTTGGCGTGCACAATGAAATCCTTCTCTCAAAGAACTCACAAATACAACAACAACCAAATAAGAAAGAGAGATTCAATTAAACTAAGCATTAGACACCCAACACAATCATAAATTCCATGCTCAAGCCAAAACAAATGAGTAAAACCTCATCAAACATGCATACAATATATACATAGATAAATGAGATCAAAACAACAATCACAATGGCTTAAACATGTTATAGATTCAATACCAAACATAGATACAAGATCAATGGATAGATATTAATCCATATTTGTTCCAAAAACTAATCAACATCAATGGAAATACAAATCAAAGGAAAGAAGAAGGAGATAGCTGTCACCACTCTCCAAGCTCCAAGCATTCAATCCATGGCTTCCTTAGATGTTGAGTTCCATTCCTAACCTCCATGGAAGGTGACTCTCTTCATCCTTTGGCCTCCAAAATTGCCTCTAGCCGCCTCCCAAAGAAGAAGAAATGGAAATGAAAAATTAGGGCTGCAGTTTTTGCTCTTTAAAACTGATTCTGCGCGTATGAACAGTGTCACCCGCCGCGGCGGTCAAAGCCACCGCCGCGGCGGTCAAACTTTCTGCTAAATTCTGGTTTTGTACCACCGCTGCGGCGGTGGAAACCACCGCTGCGGCGCTAGTACAAACTGCACAAAAATATTCCTTTTTTGACTGCTGCAGCCTCCTTCAGTGTTTTGGGCATAACTCTCTCATCCGACCTCCGATTGAGTTGATTTAAGATGTTTTGGAAAGCTGAGAAGTATATCTACAACTTTCATGTTGGATGAATTGAGAGATAATGGCTGGATCAAGGTCCAAATTGAGCTGCAACTGACTGCTGTGTAAACGGCAAGCAAGAAATCCAAATCTGGCAACTCTAAGCTTTGATCTACCAAGCCCTTATTCCAAAATCCTACAAAATGAAGTAAAAACATATAAAAGTAATATAACACCTAAACAAGATTAAAACACATAAAAACTAACATCTAATGCTAAAGAATTCACGAAATATCAAGTCTAAAAGTATCCAACAAATAGGTATAAAAACCAATCATCAAATACCCCCAAACTTGAATATTTGCTTGTCCTCAAGCAACACAAAGACAAACTATATAAACAAAATAAATAGATCAAAATAAAAAAAAAATTTACTAGCTAAAAATCACAGGAAATTACTTGAAGAATCACAAATTATCAAGGTCAGGAGTACTCTAAGCATACGTAAAACATTAAATAACCAACATACCCCCAAACTTGAACATTTGCTTGTCCTCAAGCAAAACAAAGGCAAACTATACAAACAAAAATAAATAACACGAACTTGAGCAATGAATCGATATGAAAAACAAAATGACCACAAAGATTTACTTCAAATAATAACTACAAGAAAATTTCAAAACTATCGCAAAGTCTAGAATTTCAACAATACGTTAATCATACATTACTTATGATCCACATGTGTGTGTGTGTGAACCATTTGCAACAAACTAATTATAGCTCGATTTAGCTTAAGCGACCACATTACCTTATTGAAAGAAAAACAACAACTCACGAACTTGTTATCACATCACTCGTCCAAAAATTGTAGGTGAGTGCATTTTATGCTCCTTCTCACCTAATCACGTGTTTATGGATGAGTGCGTTTTACGCTCCATCACAATCCATCACATGATTACTATTTAATTCATTTTATTTGTATTATTTTTTTTTTATTATTATTATTTTTTTATTTTAAAGGTGAATGCGTTTTACGCTCCGTCTCACCTAAGCATGTGTTTATGATTGAGTGCGTTTTACGCTCCATCTCAATCACCCCATGGTTTGCTATTCAAACATTTAGTGTTTCGTTTCAAGTGATATTTAAACGTGTTCAAGAGTTGAGTGTAATCTTCCACAAGCATTCGGTCATATAAGCCTTCTCTAAGCATAAAACTAGCCTATTACAAATGATATGTGCTCAAAGTGTAAGGGATCACAAGCAATGTAAAAACCAACCACAAGTCAAGCACAAAGACTAAGCAACGTAAATCCATTTTCTACGAGTTATCATAAGAACAATCAATAGTCCAATCCTCGATTAAAGTTCTAATCATATCAAAACAAGGCTCAAGATACACAAACACATACTACAACGACTCTAAAACGAAACACACGAAAACAAAATAACAACAAAGACAAATGAAAACAAAACAAAAACAAAAACATAAACAGACGAAAACAAAATAAAAATAACATAAAAAAAAATAATCCATTTTCGTAGGAAACACGATTGCACTTAGCACGTGCAACAAGCCGTTCAACCCCAAGGTTGCCCAAGAGGACGAGTTGTGTCTCGTGAAGGTTTGCAGAGAATATACCCACAAAATTCAAAATAAAATAAAACCAAAACAAAATAAAACTCAACAAAATACAAAACATAACAAAACGAAGCGTCAACAACCCCCAAACTTGAAATTTACACTATCCTCACTATAAGCAATGGAAGAATTAAAAACGAAGGACTTCCCTGAAGCTTAGGTTAATTATCAACGTCCGCTCCTATAATTGTAACTGTCTCCCATCATTTGCTACGTTATAACCTGATCAAGAAAGACAAAACTAAACAAAGCATTAGAGAAACCTAGGTTGCCTCCCAGTTAGCGCTTGTTTTATAGTCAATAGCCCGACTTTATTATTTCTTATTTCGAACCTTGAAAATGTCGCAAACACAATCAAGAGTCCCAACAAAAATTAAAAAAGTAATTTAAGTTTAACAAAGTTCAACTCAATTGAAATCAATAATGAAAAGCAATCAGAAACTAATTCCCCGGCAACGGCGCCAAAAACTTGTTGAGCGAAATCGGAATGGTTTTATTTTACTAGTAAAGTTCCGACATCGAGTTCGTTTGAATGAACAATAACGCGCAAGCATACGCGGTCAACAAGTAATAAAGTGATAAGAAAAAGTCGATCCCACGAGGAATTAGTTCTAACGATTTCCCAAATATCGAGCCTATCAAGTCGATCTTAGTTCGAACATTTGATTGAATGCAGGAAGTGGAATGTAAATGGACATAATGCAAATTAACATTTAAACTACTAAAACGGTAAAGATAGATGAACCTATGATTACGTTTTCTCCCAATACTTCATTTAAATCTCCTCACTCTCCCTATTTGGTCTTACGGTCACGATGACTGGTTAACCGAGAATACAATAGTATTTACACGCCTCTTTTGAAGGACATGTAAACAAACCAAATCTAAACCTATCCCATTCGACAGAATTCAGACAAGGACACCCAAGCTAAGCATTTCACTATATGTCTATGAGAAATAGCAACGCAAGGATTTGAAGCACGTATTCTCACATTGGTTACATGTGGCACATAGGTATATGTCTATCCTACACACAAATTATGCATACGCTCCTAAGAACACAACATAACACATGTTATCACATTCGGGTCAAAACACTATAATCCGTTTTCCAATTTCATATAGGTTACCAAATTAACCACTTGTCCAAGCAATTAAACATGAAAAACTAAATGTGATAACCCAATTCATATGGTGCCATCCAAGAGACTACAAACCTAAGCCAACGAAGCAAAACGATAAGCCAAATACAAAACAAACTTCACTTAGGCATTTTGTCGAACACTTGGCGTGCACAATGAAATCCTTCTCTCAAAGAACTCACAAATACAACAACAACCAAATAAGAAAGAGAGATTCAATTAAACTAAGCATTAGACACCCAACACAATCATAAATTCCATGCTCAAGCCAAAACAAATGAGTAAAACCTCATCAAACATGCATACAATATATACATAGATAAATGAGATCAAAACAACAATCACAATGGCTTAAACATGTTATAGATTCAATACCAAACATAGATACAAGATCAATGGATAGATATTAATCCATATTTGTTCCAAAAACTAATCAACATCAATGGAAATACAAATCAAAGGAAAGAAGAAGGAGATAGCTGTCACCACTCTCCAAGCTCCAAGCATTCAATCCATGGCTTCCTTAGATGTTGAGTTCCATTCCTAACCTCCATGGAAGGTGACTCTCTTCATCCTTTGGCCTCCAAAATTGCCTCTAGCCGCCTCCCAAAGAAGAAGAAATGGAAATGAAAAATTAGGGCTGCAGTTTTTGCTCTTTAAAACTGATTCTGCGCGTATGAACAGTGTCACCGCCGCGGCGGTCAAAGCCACCGCCGCGGCGGTCAAACTTTCTGCTAAATTCTGGTTTTGTACCACCGCTGCGGCGGTGGAAACCACCGCTGCGGCGCTAGTACAAACTGCACAAAAATATTCCTTTTTTGACTGCTGCAGCCTCCTTCAGTGTTTTGGGCATAACTCTCTCATCCGACCTCCGATTGAGTTGATTTAAGATGTTTTGGAAAGCTGAGAAGTATATCTACAACTTTCATGTTGGATGAATTGAGAGATAATGGCTGGATCAAGGTCCAAATTGAGCTGCAACTGACTGCTGTGTAAACGGCAAGCAAGAAATCCAAATCTGGCAACTCTAAGCTTTGATCTACCAAGCCCTTATTCCAAAATCCTACAAAATGAAGTAAAAACATATAAAAGTAATATAACACCTAAACAAGATTAAAACACATAAAAACTAACATCTAATGCTAAAGAATTCACGAAATATCAAGTCTAAAAGTATCCAACAAATAGGTATAAAAACCAATCATCACTCTCGCCCTTCCCAAACTTTGTAACGTGCAATCAGGTTATGATCGAGGAGAGTCGTGGGTGGCTGCACTGGTTCTGCTGCTCCCTACTTAACACCAGAATGTTGACATAATGCGATTATTAGGGACGGGTGTGGTAATCCTTCGGATGTTGCACCTTTCAACTGTTTTTTAATTGACGCGACAATTACACTGCCCACATCAATAGATAATCCTGTTATGATGGCATATAGAAGAACAGCCCGCTCCCTTGTCACGTCGCTCACATGCGTACACTGCATTAATTTGGCACACAAGAAGGCGTACCAAATCTTGCCATATCGACTCAACGCATTGAACGGAAATGTCGATATCTTGCCAGTATACTTGTTTGTTTTCCATTCCGTGCCTGGTCGAGAAAGCTTGCGGACAATTCGTCCATAATCAGGAGTTCCCATTGCAGATTACTGACACACATCCGGGGCCCGCAAGTTATAATATTCATTGATCCTCTTTCTGCTGAATGACACCACCTGGCCCCGAACCATCACCTCACACTCAGGTGTATCGAGCACATTAGCGTAGAATTTCTTAACCACGGCTGTTACCGCCGCATCCGGGTGTTCTGTAAACACCTGCCATCCACGTCCAACTAACATAGCGCGCATTTCCCCGTCCTCTAAAATATCCGGACGCAACCCCCTTTTTGCAATCAACGCTCGTCCGGCTAACACATTATTAAACTTATCCTCGGCCTCTACACTAATAAATTTCTTACGATTAAAGGGTCGAGGTGCAGCTGAAGAGCCTTCTCCCCTCTGTCGTTTCGGAGGCATAATTGCACAATACCAATGTTTCCCAGCAAACAATTCAAATCCCTCTTTGTATCAAATTATCATACAGTTTGTGTGCACCAAATTTCCCCCAAACTTATGTTAGTTTTAGACCAAAAATTTCCCTTACTAACTGATACTCTGTTCTTAGGTCCATTTTTTTTATCACCAAATCACCTATTCTCCTCCAGTGGCCAACACAAACCACTGGGCAATCCCAACACAAGTCATCAAAGTACCAAATACAACCACTAAACTTGAAAGATTGTAATGTAAAGAAAATATAAAGGATAAATTGCTATATTTGGTACCTCAAATTGGATGATTGAATGTTGCTGATAACCCGAAAGAACCACTAACCCCAAACTGTGGAGTAGACCCGTGAGATGAGAACACCAGATGGAAGTCTGTGAGGAGGAGGAGTGTCAACCGAGGGGGATCATAGATGAGGCAATGAATGTCAGTTACGGAGGAGGGTGGACTGGATTTGGATGGTAGATGTAGGGTTTAGAAGAAGAAGAAGAAAAAAAAATTGATGGGAGCTTGCGAGAGAGAGGAATGGTTGAGTGTTTGAAAGATATGGGGTTTAGGGTTTTAATTCCTTTCGGGCGTGGGAATTGGAAATTTAAAAAAACTGAAACTCGACTATTGCGCCGGGGCGCCTTTATTTTGCCTTGAAATCGCGCCGGGGCGCTGTCCAATTGAGAGGTTTCCGCTGGGGGCGCGAAGTTTTCTGCCGGGGCGGGATCAGGCCGAGAACTTTTCACTGGGGGCGCCATCTGGTCTAGCCGGGGAGCAGTACTGCGCCGGGGCGCTGAAACTCAGTTTAAATTTTTCGCCGGGGCACTTTTGCTGAATTCTGCAGAATTTTTTTCTGCTTCATTTTTCTGACTTCTAAACTCCATAATGAACGTCTTTAACTGCAAGGATGTAACAATATGCAAGAATTAATGGAGCTAAACATAAGAAATTTTCCTAAGCTAGAAATTTAATAAATCCTATAAATTGACTAAATTAACTTAAAAATGCTAAAAATTGAAAACCAAATTCTAAAGCGATACTACGGTTGGGTTGCCTCCCAACAAGCGCTTGATTTAGAGTCTTTCAGCCTGACCTTTTTTTTTTCCTTTCGCTTAAGTTGGCTCGGAAAGGGTTACAGAGGTCCGTTGTCGATCCACGGTGCCGCCCCAATAATGCTTAAGTCTTTGCCCATTAACTTTAAACGTTTCATGAGAACGAGGGTCAATCACTTCAATTGCACCGTATGGGAAGACGTTCGTGATTGTAAACGGTCCTGACCATCTGGATTTCAACTTGCCCAGGAAAAGCTTGAGTTTTGAATTGAATAGTAGCACCGATTGACCCGGTTCGAATGTCCGCGTAACTATACGCTTGTCATGCCACTTTTTGACTTTCTCCTTGTACATTTTGGCATTTTCATAGGCGTTCATCCAGAATTCATACAATTCATTTAATTGCAGAAGCCTCCTTTCTCCTACGGCCTGTGACTCAAAATTGAGCCTCTTAATCGCCCAATATGCATTGTGCTCCAATTCTACTGGGAGATGGCATGCTTTTCCATAGACGAGTCTATATGGAGACATGCCTATGGGAGTTTTGTACGTAGTGCGGTATGCCCAAAGAGCATCATCAAGCTTGTTGGACCAGTCTTTGCGGGTCGGGTTGACTATTTTTTCCAAAATCCGCTTGACTTCTCTATTTGTAATCTCGGCTTGTCCACTCGTCTGCGGGTGATATGCCGTCGCAACTTTATGCCGTACACCATACTTCGTTAGAAGAGCGGCAAAATATTTGTTGCAGAAATGGGACCCCCCATCACTGATTATCGCCCTTGGTGTTCCAAATCTTGTAAATATGTTCTTGCGCAAGAAAGTTAGAATGACCTTGGCATCATTAGTTGGTAACGCCACTGCTTCCACCCATTTGGAGACGTAATCCACCCCCACTAAAATATACTTGTTATTGAGTGACGATTGGAACGGTCCCATGAAATCAATCCCCTATACGTCAAATATTTCTACTTCCAAGATTGAATTCAATGGCATTTCTTGCCGATTTGATATGTTTCCAACCCGTTGACAACGATCACACCTCTTTTCGAATTCGTGAGCATCTTTGAACATTGTTGGCCAATAGAATCCCGTTTGGAGAATTTTTGCAGCTGTCCTATCACCTCCATAGTGACCTCCATACAAAGATGAATGGCAATTGTAAGACCCCGAATTTATGAAATACAAAATTTAATTTTTCTTCATATATATTTTTCCTGAAACAGTAAATGGTTAAATTGACAAAATTGAAAGTTAAGGATGTTATGTGCAAATTTTATTTTGTCGGACAATCTTCTTTTTGTCGGGGAATATTCGTTTTGTCGGGGAATATTCGGGCCGTACGACGGCGCCGAAATAACAAATTATTTGTGGACCCCACAACGGAATATTTGTCGGATATAGAAAACGACAGAAGTAACCTTTTTAAATAAAAATAGTCAACGGTGTTAACTGTTAAAATACCGGTGATAAAAGAATAGTAGCATACGGTAATTTATGGTATTTTACTGTAGCATGCGGTACTCTACAGTAGCACACGGTATTGCACAGTGTCTCATATTATTGACACCGTAACTGTTACGCATCATTTCATCAATAATTGTCACTGCATAATATTTTATATTATCAATTCAATTATTGTTGCTACACAGTATTTTGCATTATTGATTCAATAATTGTCATTACACTGTATTTCATATCATCGAGTCAATAATTGTTGGTGCACTGTAGTTTAAAATTATTGAATCTAATAATTGTCACAGTAGCAAATACACTATAATTTATATTATTAAATTAATAAAAATATGTAACGTGTTTCTTACATTATTGTGGTAACATTATTTTATATGTTGGACTCACAGGAAGAATAAATAAATAAATAAATAAATAAAAAATAATTAATTTTACTATTTGAAATAGTAACGTGAATAGTGACGTGAATAGTGACGTGAATAGTACGTGAATAGTAAGAAACATGTGGGACCCATTGTGGGGCCCACATGAAATGTGAGAAATATGAATTTGCTGAAGTGGGTTGGTGGAGGCTGCGCAGCAGCCTCTGCTGAATATTTTTCAGCCCACCTACCACGCATAGTAACTTATTTTCTCCTATAAATAGCTTGCTCAGCTGAATAGAAAAATCACACCTAAAACATAAAATTTTTCTATAAGAATTTTATGAGTTTTCTCTGAGAATAGTAAGGTTATTTTGAGAGTTTGAAAGCCAAAAGGAGTGCAAGAATTTTTCAAGTAAGTGTTTTATTAAAGAGTAGTAATTTCATAAATTCCTATTTTTCACGGTATTCACAAATCTTCCTTTAGAAGACTCTTCTTTAAGAAGATTCATTTTTAAAAGCTTTCTTTGGAAGATTTATTTTGGAATATTATTTTTAAAACTATTTAAAAGTAGTTATATTATACTACAAAAATTATGTTAAATATATATAATTTTGATAATTCATATTATACGAGTTATCATACACTTTGAAATTTATATGTGGTAATTACTAATTTTATTATAAAAATATAGGTTGATCAACCTCATTTAAATCAATATCCAGCCACGTGTTAAGGTAAGGAATATTATCTTCTTTCATATTCTAACTTACTATGGTAAGGAATATTATCTTCTTTCATATTCTAACTTACTATGGTAAGGAATATTATTCTTTTCACACTCTTAAATTTACTGTGGTAAGGAATATCATCTTCTTTCATATTCTAACTTACTACGGTAAGGGGTATCATTCTTTTCATCATCATAAATGGATATTATTTTCTTTCTTACTTGAAGGGATTATCATTCTTTGATTCTCGAAAATAATATCGTTTCTTTCTTGTGCCATTTACTTCCATGTATTAAATTGTGGGAATAACCTTACGGCGCGGTTTACCGCCTGTTGGTGAATAACCTTTTGTATTCATTCCTTATTAATCTTTGAGAATAACCTTACGGTGCGGATTATCGCCTGTTTGGTGAATAACTCTTCGTATTCAAATTGATGGGAATAACCTTACGGCGCGGATTATCGCATGTTTGGTGAATAACTATTCGTATTCAAATTGATGGGAATAACCTTACGGCGCGGATTATCGCCTGTTTGGTGAATAACTATTCGTATTCAAATTGATGGGAATAACCTTACGGTGCGGATTATCGCCTGTTAGTGAATAACCCTATTTATTTGTCTCGTGTGAAAATAATTTGTCTACACGAATTATCACATGACACTTTTATTCCATATTCGTAAGTGATATCATTTTCCTTTATACTCATAAGGGATACCATCTTTTTCATCTTCCATTATTCAAACTTACTATGGTAAGGGATATTAATTTCCTTCACCTGTTGTTAATCAAACCTGCTACGGTAAGGGATATTATTTTCTTTCATACTCCTAAATCGAAACTTATTATGGAACTATTGCTTCTATAATTCCTGAAAATATTATATGTTCCATAATAGTTGAACTTCATTATTTCAACTGAACCTTCCTATTTACGTGAACCTTTCTATTGAACTGTAACCGTTATTCTGAACTGTGGATCTTGAATATCATTTTTAAATTTCACTCCACATCATGTTGACAATTTGGACATTATTTGAATCTGCACAAAGTAAACTTCTGATACTTATTGTTTATCCTGTTCTTCTATTCATCATTTGTATCACTATTATTTGTATTAATCATCAAGAATCAAGCTGTTGTGAATATCTGTGGCCGGGGGCACAGATGTGATATAATTGTTGAACAGATGATAGGTTAAAGGCGATATACTAGGTTAAAGGCGATACATCTGTTCGGTGTCTTTTATGGCACGTGGTTAATGTTCTCTTTGGCCCGTAGTGCAAAGATGAACTGTTAATTGGTATGATTATGACCAAAGGCTGAATCTGGTATAATCATGACCGTTGGTGTTATATTGAATGTCTTTGGCCCGTAGTGCAAAGATGAACTGTTGATCTGCATGATTATGACCAGGAACTGTGAAGTTGTATTATCATGACTAATGGTATTTCAGATGATAAAAGTTGATGATGTTTTTCCTAAAAAGAGAACCGAGTGGACATTATAGTCTGCATTATTCTTCTAATAGATTGTTCATTCCGCTGCTATTATTGATCTGAACGTTGTTTAAGAATTTAACTGCAGTTTTTGATATAAACCTTGTAGTCTATTGTATTCTATCAAGAACTCAACTGTTGAAGGCTAATGATAAATTATTCGTCATTATCTTAGTCATGATATTTCTTACTGGGCTATTTGAGCTCACCCTTTCTTTTCGTTCCATTGTTTTTCAACAGGAGATGAGAACGTAACGGGGTCTAGCCGGGGAATGGAGTGAGAGTGCGGGGATAGCTATCATAGTCTTCACGTGTTATAAAATAGTGTGGCAATAATAATGAAGACTTAGTTGTGTTGTATTATCCACTGTATTGTTGTACGTTGTATTTCATTGTAATAATTTTGTTGTAGTCTTTTGACGACTCAAGTTTGGGCTGTGTGGGCCTAGATTTGGGGGCGTCACAGTTGGTATCAAAGCTTAGGGATATGGTCTTTAATGGAGATCTGGGGTTAGAACTAGGAGGGGAGAGACGAATAGAATCAGTCACTAGTGTGTCCTACCTAAATTAGATTTTATTATCTAATGAGTTGATTTGAATATAGGGACATGAAGTGATGAGTCAGTTTATTTGAACTAACATTTATTTTGTGACCACAGTTTAGTATGGCATCTGGAAATCAAGAGGTTAACTATGAAATACCCGAAGCGAATGTAGCCGAAAATCAAGAAGCCACAAACAATCCTCCTGCCAACTCAGGAAATAATATTCCTGATAACATGATGAATGATGGATTCTTTAGGAATTTCATGCAGTTCATGCAGAATCAGGCAAGAGGAAATCCAGTTAACAATAACGGTAGAAATGCTGGTAATTTGAGGATGGTCACTGTCAAGCAATTTAAAGAATTGGGACCACCTGAATTCCACGGGAAGCCTGACCCACTCAAAGCGGAGGCATGGCTGAAGCAGACGACAAAAATACTTGATGTCCTACAATGCGCTGATGATCAGAAGGTGCCCTTTGCTACTTTTATGTTTCGAGGTGAGGCGGATCACTGGTGGGAAGCGGTAAAACGTATCCACCCTTCAGCACTTGAGATGTCTTGGACAGAATTCCAAGAGCTATTTAATGAAAAGTACTTCCCAGAAAGCATCTGCCATATGAAGGAAGTGGAATTCATTAAGCTGGAGCAGGGAAACATGACAGTTTCTCAATATGAAGCTAAGTTTGCTGAACTGTCTCGTTTTGCGACTCATCTAGTAGATGACGAAGCACGGATGAGTCGGATGTTCTTACGTGGTCTAAGATTCGAAATTCGTCAACAACTTAGCTCTCATAAATTTAGTTTGTATTCAGATGTTGTTGATAGGGCTCAAAGGGTGGAGCAAACAGATGAAAAATTACAGCCAAGAGTCAATGATCAGAGAAATGATAACAACCACAGGAACGAGAACCATCGAGGAGGTAACCAACACTTCGGTGGTAATTCCACATCAAATAACAGAAGAGGAGAATCCAGTGGGAACAATTTCAAAAGAAAGAGATTCCATAATAATTATGGAAGGGCACCAGTACCAGCACCAGCACCGACCCCAGTTTCAAGGGGAGAAGATCGACCACCAGTGAGATGCTATAGGTGTGGTCAGGAAGGTCACATCAGCCCAAACTGTACACTGCAGTCCAAAAAGTGCTACAGTTGTGGGAAAGAGGGTCATCTTGCGCGATTTTGTCCTGCCACAAAATCAAGTCCAGCTGCAGTGATGATACCAAAAGCTAGCGCGGATAAGGGAAAATCTGTAGTTCAAGGGAGAGCTTTTGTTGTGACATCCCAAATGGCACGAAACTCGAACGAGGTGATAACCGGTAAGCTATTCATAAATTCTCGTGAAGTCTACGCTTTGTTAGATACTGGTTCTACCCATTCTTTTATCTCACCTGCATGTGCTCAGCGTTTAAACTTAACTCCTGAAAATTTGGACTTTGACTTATCAGTTGAAACCCCATTAGGGGAAATGACCATTACATCTACTGTCTATAAATCTTGCCTAGTTCAAATCAACAACCTCACATTACCTGTTGACCTTATTTCTTTGGAGATGCATGAATTTGATGTGATTTTAGGAATTGATTGGTTGACTACCCATCATGCTAAAATTGATTGTTTTCATAAGATTATTAGTTTTCATATTCCTAATCAACCTGTCATGCAAATTCAAGCAACTAAACCATTGAAATCTATAACTGTTATTTCTAGCCATAAAGCCATTCGTTTATTGAAAAACGGATGTCAAGCCTTTTTAGCTCATGTCACTGATTTGAACAAAAATACGTCAAACTTGAATGATATTTCCATTGTTAATGAGTTTTCTGACTTTTTCCTGAGTAACTTCCTGGCTTACCCCAAATCGAGAAATTGAATTCTGTATCGATCTTGAACCTGGCGCTAAGCCCATTTCTAAAGTCCCATACCAAATGGCTCCCATAGAACACCAAGAGTTGAAAGTTTCATTACTAGATATCGGTATTATTCATTCTAGTACAAAACTTATATCGAGCGAGGAATACGAGAAGAGTTTTCAAGAACTCAAGAGGAGACTTATTTCAGCTCCTATTCTGACCATACCATCAGGATCACGAGAATTTGTCATATATAGCGATGCTTCAGACAAAGGTCTAGGCTGTGTCCTTATGCAACATGGAAAGGTTATAGCCTATGCTTCTCGACAACTCAAAGATTATGAGAAAAATTATCCTACTCATGATCTAGAGTTGGCAGCAGTCGTTTTCGCGTTGAAGATCTGGAGACACTACTTGTACGGATAAAAGGTGGATATCTATACGGATCATAAAAGTCTCAAGTATTTCTTCACCCAGAAGGAACTGAACATGCGACAACGACGTTGGCTTGAGCTGTTGAAGGATTACGACCACATAATCCAGTATCACCCAGGAAAGGCTAACGTTGTAGCTGACGCTTTGAGCAGAAGATCTTATGCGAGTACAAGTGCACTGGTGACAATACAAAAGCGTATTTTGTACGACTTGCAAAAGATGGAGATGGAGCTAAAGACACCAGGGACCCACTCGAAGATTGCTCACGTGCAAGTAGAACCAGCTTTAATCGATAAAATTAAAGCTGCTCAAGCTACCGATCCGGAACTGATAAACATGATAAAGAAAGTACAAGAAGGTACCATTCCCGAAGCAAGAATCGACGAGAAAGGAATACTTCGAGTCAACTCTCGACTCTGTGTTCCTAACGATCCTGAATTAAAGCATAAAATCATGATGGAGGCACACAACACGCCATTTGCAATCCACCCTGGAGGTACCAAGATGTATCGAGATCTTCGACATACATTTTGGTGGAACAATATGAAAAGGGAGATTGCAGAGTTTATCTCAAGGTGCTTAACTTGTCAACGTGTCAAGGCAGAGCATCAAGTACCTAAGGGTCCTTTACAACCACTTGAGGTTCCCGAATGGAAGTGGGAACACATCAATATGGATTTCGTGACGGGTCTTCCCAAAGTTTCTCAAGGCTTAGATGCAATTTGGGTCATCGTAGATAGATTGACCAAATCCGCTCATTTCTTGCCTATACGAGAAAACTTTTCACTTGAACGTCTTGCCGGTATGTACATAAATGAGATCGTGAGATTGCATGGCATGCCAGTTTTCATAGTTTCTGATCGAGATCCTAGATTCACTTCACGCTTTTGGATCAGTCTACAAAAAGCTATGGGCACTGAACTACGTTTTAGTTCTGCATACCATCCTCAAACGGACGGACAATCGGAAAGGACGATCCAGACCCTCGAAGATCTTTTGAGACTTTGCGTACTAGATTTCAAAGGAAGTTGGGATAAGTACTTGCCATTGGTGGAATTTTCCTACAACAACAGTTACCAAGCAAGTATAGGTATGGCTCCATTCGAGGCTTTATATGGACGCAAATGTCGCTCTCCAGTATGCTGGAATGAGGTAGTAGAAGCAAAACTGTTGAGACCCGAGTTGGTACGCTTGACAACAGAAAATATCCAAATGATCCGACAACGAGTACAGACCGCACAAGAACGACAAAAGAGTTATGCTGATCTTCATCGGAGAGACGAAAGTTTCAACGTCGGAGATCATGTATTCTTACTTGTTTCTCCATGGAAAGAAGTTACGAGATTCGGAAAGAGAGGAAAGCTTAACCCTCGATTTATTGGCCCATTTGAAATCCTCGATCGGGTGGGAACTGTAGCTTACAGACTAGCCTTACCACCAAGTATGTCTCGCATCCATACCGTTTTTCACATATCTATGTTACGTAAATATGTGAAGGACCCAAACCACGTCATTGAGTTAGAACCAGACGTTATAGCAGAAGATTTAACGTATGAGGAAGTACCTGTTAAGATCCTAGATAAGAAGGAGCATATCTTACGCTCAAAGGTTATACCTCAAGTTAAGGTTTTATGGAGGAACCAAGATATTGAGGAAATGACCTGGGAGCTAGAATCTGAGATGAAGTCTAGGTATCCATACCTCTTCGAAATGCCAGGTACGTCAATTTCGGGGACGAAATTTCATAAGGAGGGGAGGTTGTAAGACCCCGAATTTATGAAATACAAAATTTAATTTTTCTTCATATATATTTTTCCTGAAACAGTAAATGGTTAAATTGACAAAATTGAAAGTTAAGGATGTTATGTGCAAATTTTATTTTGTCGGACAATCTTCTTTTTGTCGGGGAATATTCGTTTTGTCGGGGAATATTCGGGCCGTACGACGGCGCCGAAATAACAAATTATTTGTGGACCCCACAACGGAATATTTGTCGGATATAGAAAACGACAGAAGTAACCTTTTTAAATAAAAATAGTCAACGGTGTTAACTGTTAAAATACCGGTGATAAAAGAATAGTAGCATACGGTAATTTATGGTATTTTACTGTAGCATGCGGTACTCTACAGTAGCACACGGTATTGCACAGTGTCTCATATTATTGACACCGTAACTGTTACGCATCATTTCATCAATAATTGTCACTGCATAATATTTTATATTATCAATTCAATTATTGTTGCTACACAGTATTTTGCATTATTGATTCAATAATTGTCATTACACTGTATTTCATATCATCGAGTCAATAATTGTTGGTGCACTGTAGTTTAAAATTATTGAATCTAATAATTGTCACAGTAGCAAATACACTATAATTTATATTATTAAATTAATAAAAATATGTAACGTGTTTCTTACATTATTGTGGTAACATTATTTTATATGTTGGACTCACAGGAAGAATAAATAAATAAATAAATAAATAAAAAATAATTAATTTTACTATTTGAAATAGTAACGTGAATAGTGACGTGAATAGTACGTGAATAGTAAGAAACATGTGGGACCCATTGTGGGGCCCACATGAAATGTGAGAAATATGAATTTGCTGAAGTGGGTTGGTGGAGGCTGCGCAGCAGCCTCTGCTGAATATTTTTCAGCCCACCTACCACGCATAGTAACTTATTTTCTCCTATAAATAGCTTGCTCAGCTGAATAGAAAAATCACACCTAAAACATAAAATTTTTCTATAAGAATTTTATGAGTTTTCTCTGAGAATAGTAATGTTATTTTGAGAGTTTGAAAGCCAAAAGGAGTGCAAGAATTTTTCAAGTAAGTGTTTTATTAAAGAGTAGTAATTTCATAAATTCCTATTTTTCACGGTATTCACAAATCTTCCTTTAGAAGACTCTTCTTTAAGAAGATTCATTTTTAAAAGCTTTCTTTGGAAGATTTATTTTGGAATATTATTTTTAAAACTATTTAAAAGTAGTTATATTATACTACAAAAATTATGTTAAATATATATAATTTTGATAATTCATATTATACGAGTTATCATACACTTTGAAATTTATATGTGGTAATTACTAATTTTATTATAAAAATATAGGTTGATCAACCTCATTTAAATCAATATCCAGCCACGTGTTAAGGTAAGGAATATTATCTTCTTTCATATTCTAACTTACTATGGTAAGGAATATTATCTTCTTTCATATTCTAACTTACTATGGTAAGGAATATTATTCTTTTCACACTCTTAAATTTACTGTGGTAAGGAATATCATCTTCTTTCATATTCTAACTTACTACGGTAAGGGGTATCATTCTTTTCATCATCATAAATGGATATTATTTTCTTTCTTACTTGAAGGGATTATCATTCTTTGATTCTCGAAAATAATATCGTTTCTTTCTTGTGCCATTTACTTCCATATATTAAATTGTGGGAATAACCTTACGGCGCGGTTTACCGCCTGTTGGTGAATAACCTTTTGTATTCATTCCTTATTAATCTTTGAGAATAACCTTACGGTGCGGATTATCGCCTGTTTGGTGAATAACTCTTCGTATTCAAATTGATGGGAATAACCTTACGGCGCGGATTATTGCATGTTTGGTGAATAACTATTCGTATTCAAATTGATGGGAATAACCTTACGGCGCGGATTATCGCCTGTTTGGTGAATAACTATTCGTATTCAAATTGATGGGAATAACCTTACGGTGCGGATTATCGCCTGTTAGTGAATAACCCTATTTATTTGTCTCGTGTGAAAATAATTTGTCTACACGAATTATCACATGACACTTTTATTCCATATTCGTAAGTGATATCATTTTCCTTTATACTCATAAGGGATACCATCTTTTTCATCTTCCATTATTCAAACTTACTATGGTAAGGGATATTAATTTCCTTCACCTTTTGTTAATCAAACCTGCTACGGTAAGGGATATTATTTTCTTTCATACTCCTAAATCGAAACTTATTATGGAACTATTGCTTCTATAATTCCTGAAAATATTATATGTTCCATAATAGTTGAACTTCATTATTTCAACTGAACCTTCCTATTTACGTGAACCTTTCTATTGAACTGTAACCGTTATTCTGAACTGTGGATCTTGAATATCATTTTTAAATTTCACTCCACATCATGTTGACAATTTGGACATTATTTGAATCTGCACAAAGTAAACTTCTTATACTTATTGTTTATCCTATTCTTCTATTCATCATTTGTATCACTATTATTTGTATTAATCATCAAGAATCAAGTTGTTGTGAATATCTGTGGCCGGGGGCACAGATGTGATATAATTGTTGAACAGATGATAGGTTAAAGGCGATATACTAGGTTAAAGGCGATACATCTGTTCGGTGTCTTTTATGGCACGTGGTTAATGTTCTCTTTGGCCCGTAGTGCAAAGATGAACTGTTGATTGGTATGATTATGACCAAAGGCTGAATCTGGTATAATCATGACCGTTGGTGTTATATTGAATGTCTTTGGCCCGTAGTGCAAAGATGAACTGTTGATCTGCATGATTATGACCAGAAACTGTGAAGTTGTATTATCATGACTAATGGTATTTCAGATGATAAAAGTTGATGATGTTTTTCCTAAAAAGAGAACCGAGTGGACATTATAGTCTACATTATTCTTCTAATAGATTGTTCATTCCGCTGCTATTATTGATCTGAACGTTGTTTAAGAATTTAACTGCAGTTTTTGATATAAACCTTGTAGTCTATTGTATTCTATCAAGAACTCAACTGTTGAAGGCTAATGATAAATTATTCGTCATTATCTTAGTCATGATATTTCTTACTGGGCTATTTGAGCTCACCCTTTCTTTTCGTTCCATTGTTTTTCAACAGGAGATGAGAACGTAACGGGGTCTAGCCGGGGAATGGAGTGAGAGTGCGGGGATAGCTATCATAGTCTTCACGTGTTATAAAATAGTGTGGCAATAATAATGAAGACTTAGTTGTGTTGTATTATCCACTGTATTGTTGTACGTTGTATTTCATTGTAATAATTTTGTTGTAGTCTTTTGACGACTCAAGTTTGGGCTGTGTGGGCCTAGATTTGGGGGCGTCACAGCAATGTTGTAAAATGCCTTCGACTTCCTCTCTAGCCACGCATCGTCTTACCATCTGGTCAGCACATTGTCGGAAAAGAAAAGGTTCGTCCCAAAATTATTGCTTGACATCATGTAGGAACCTCTTTTTCTGCTGATAACTCAGGTCATAAGGAAGTACACCACTGACGATGTAATTGACGTAATCCGCATACCAAGGGGCTTCCTTTGCTATAAAGAATAATTGCTTTTCGGGAAATGACTCATTTATCAATACCCGATCTCTTTGGTCTTGCTGTGAATTTTCTAGTTTAGAGAGATAGTCTGCTACTTGGTTCTCGGACCCCTTCCTATCCCGAATCTCAAGATCAAATTCCTGAAGTAGAAGAATCCAACGGATCAACCTTGGTTTGGCATCCTTCTTAGAGATGAGATATTTTATTGCAGAGTGGTCTGTGAACACGATCACCTTTGTCCCAATTAAATAGGCTCGAAATTTGTCGAATGCAAATACCACTGCAAGTAGTTCCTTTTCTGTTGTGGTGTAATTCAATTGTGCATCTGTCAGCGTTTTGCTAGCGTAGTAGATTGCATGAAATATCTTTTCCTTACGCTGGCCCAAGACTGCCCCAACTGCGTAGTCACTAGCATCACACATGAGCTCGAACGGTAAAGTTCAATCTGGAGCGACAATTATTGGTGCAGTTATCAACTTCATCTTTAAATTCTGAAATGCATCATGACACTCTGTAGTGAACTTAAAAGGAACATCTTTTTCAAGTAATGCACACAAAGGCTTTGTAATCTTGGAAAAATCCTTGATAAATCGTCGATAAAATCCTGCGTGTCCCAAGAAACTTCGAATTCCTTTCACAGAATTTGGTGGTGGCAGATTTTCAATCGTCTCGATCTTTGCCTTGTCCACTTCTATACCACTAACCGAAACCTTATGTCTCAAGATGATTCCTTCTTGCACCATGAAGTGACACTTCTCCCAATTAAGCACCAAATTTGTTTCTACGCATCTCTTTAGAATCGCAATCAGATTTGCTAAGCATAGATCAAAACTATCACCGAAGACTGAAAAATCATCCATAAATAATTCTAAATTCTGCTCTACCATATCAGAAAAGATTGCCATCATACATCTCTGAAATGTTGTCGGTGCATTGCAGAGCCCAAAAGACATCCTTCGGAAAGCAAATGTTCCATACGAGCACGTGAACTTCGTTTTTTCTTAATCCTCGGGGGCTAGGACAATTTGATTGTAGACCGAATAACCATCCAGCAGACAATAAAATGGATGTCCCGCCAATCTATCTAACATCTGATCAATAAAAGGCAGCGGGAAATGGTCTTTGCGAGTTACCTTGTTTAATTTCCGATAATCCATACAGACTCGCCAACCTGTCACCGTCCTTGTTGGAATTAGTTCGTTATTCTCGTTGGCTACTACTGTCATGCCTCCTTTCTTTGGTACGCATTGCACCGGACTAACCCAAGAACTATTTGATATGGGGTAGATTATACCCGCATCCAACCACTTGAGAATCTCTTTCTTTACGACTTCCTTCATGATTGGGTTTAGTCGTCGTTGCTGCTCTACAACTGGTTTGGCATCCTCCTCAAGCAGGATTTTGTGCATACATAGTGATGGGCTAATTCCCTTGATGTCTGCTATGGTCCATCCAATGGCAGTTTTGAATTCTCGCAATACCCTTAGCAATTTTGTCTCTTGTAACTCATCAAATGAAGCGGAAATAATTACCGGTAGTGTAGAAGAATTCCCCAAATAAGAATACCTCAAGTGGGTTGGCAATTTTTTCAACTCCAAAACGGGTGGTTCTTCTATAGAAGTCTTGTCATGGGTCTTTGCTTTCTCAGAATGACTTAAAGGTTCAAATTGCTTGCCAGTTTGTAAGAGCGGTGTATATGCATTCAATAGCTGCACAAACTCAAGTGGGGCTGGAAAATCTGTAGCTATAGGATTAACTAATGCCGTTGCAAGTGGATCCGCATTACAATTAACCTCAGAAACTTCGTCCACTGCTACCTCTAACCAATCAATTCCGAAACACTCTTTTGCTTCCCTTGGGAATTTCATAGCTTTGAAGACGTTAAAAGTGACCTCTTGATCATGCACCCTCATAGTTAGCTCCCCTTTCTGCACATCTATCAAAGTTTTACCCGTAGCAAAAAATGGATGCCCAAGTATGATCGGAATTTCTTTGTCCTCTTCGAAGTCCAATACTATGAAATCTGCCGGAAAGATGAACTTATCTACTTTCACCAATATGTCCTCCACTATTCCTCGTGGATGCGTCAATGACCTGTCTGCCAGCTGTAACGTAACATTGGTTGGTTTCACTTCCTTCTGGCCTAACTGCTGATATATTGACAATGGCATTAGATTGATACTGGCCCCTAGATCACACAAAGCTTTCCCAAAGAACTTGTCACCAATTGTGCATGGAATTGTGAAACTGCCTGGATCTCTTAATTTGGGTGGCAATTTATTCTGTAAAATGGCACTACATTCCTCTGTCAGTGCGACTGTCTCAAAATCTTCCAACTTCCTCTTTCTTGACAAAATATCCTTCATGAATTTCACATAGTTTGGCATTTGTTCTAAAGCTTCCGCGAAGGGTATGTTGATTTGAAGTTTCTTGAACACCTCTAGAAACTTTGAGAATTGCTTGTCTGCTTTTGCCTTTTTGAGTAGCTGAGGGAATGGCACTGGTGGAACATAGGGGTTCAGCTTGACTCCTTCGGGTTTTTCCACGGGCTTCTCCGTTTTCCTTGCTAAATCCACATTCTCACTTGCATCGACTTCTTGTGGTTGCCTTGAGTTCTCCTTGACTGTTTTCGATAATTCCGTCCCACTTCTCAATGTAATTGCCTTACAGTGTGCGTTACCCTCTCCTTTTGGATTCTTCTCAGTATGACTTGGTAAAGATCCTTGAGGTCGGTTGTTTATAGCACTGTGGATCTGACCAAGCTGAGTTTCAAGATTCCTTATTGCAGCTACTTGATTTTTCGAGGTTACGTCAAATTGATTTGTCAATTTCGCTAGTACTTCTTCCATTAGTGATAGCTTATCGGGTTGTTGCTGTGGTACGGGTGGGTATTGATGTCTTGGAGCTTGATTTTGAGTTTGCATCTGATTATTGCTCCATGCAAAATTCGGATGGTTCATCCATCTAGTATTGTAATTATTTGCATTATTACCATATTGCGGCTGTCTGTTTTGATTTCCAATAAACTGTGCAGACTCCAAATTAATAGCACAATGTTCTGTTGAGTGATCTCCTGCACAAATCTCACAAACTGTCTCCAACTGATTTTTCTGCGTTCCCATAGCGTCTATTTTCTTTGACATGGCAGAAAGTTGTGATGTTACGTGTGTCGAAAAGGCTGTCATGGCATCCACCTCATAAATACCTGCTGCTCTTGGCTGATGAGTTCTAGCTGTAGGCCATTGATAGTTGTTCGCTGCCATATTTTCAAGCAGGCTATACGCTTCTTCAATATTCTTTCCCATCAATGCTCCACCAGATGCTGCATCTATGCTCGTCCTAATCTGACTGAATAGACCATTGTAGAAGGTTTGGACTTGCAACCACTTAGGAATTCCATGATGTGGACATCTCCGTAGCAAATCTTTGAATCGCTCACAAGCTTCATACAGTGACTCCGAGTCGTGCTGAACGAAAGAAGTGATATCGTTCCGCATCTTTGCCATTTTTGCTGGTGGAAAGAATTTGGCAAGAAATTTTTGTGCCAAATCATTCCACGTTGTAATGGATCCTACAGGCAAGGAGTGTAACCAACTCTTGGCTTTGTCTCTCAGTGTGGATGGGAATAGCCTCAGTCTAATAGCATCCTCTATCACCCCATTATATTTAAATGTGTCGCATATCTCCAAGAAGCCGACAATGTGGTCGTTGAGGTCATCATTCGGCAAACCCCCAAACTGAACCGAGTTTTGGAACATCTGAATAGTTCCGGGTTTGATTTCAAAATTTGCTGCTGTGATGGCGGGCCTTGTGATGCTAGATTGAATTTCCGTCACTTGTGGCGTAGCATACTCTCGCAGTGTTTTCTGTTCTTCCTCAGCCATTCTTTCTTGATTTTCTAGAGTTGTCCGAATATAAGTGCGAATTCTACGGAACCTTCGTTCTATGTCGTCTTCGTAAGGCTCTAGTTCCAGACCTTTAGATCTCGTGTGCATACACAAAATACTAAAAGCAACTTCTTCTAGAAAGCACGGGCAAACTCTACCTGATGAAATCCAGATAAAAGCAAAGGTAAAACAAAAGAATAAAACTTTAAAATTAAAATTAAACAAATAAAAATTAATAATAAACTAATTATTAAAACTGTTCCCCGGCAACGGCGCCAAAAACTTGTTGTCCGATTTAGATATATGGAATTCACACGCAAGTATACGCGGTCAATCAAGTAATATAGTAGAAATAAGGATGTCGAGCCCACGAGGAACAAGTAATAACAATTATGCTAACTATTAAATTTATATTGATTCAATTCTAATTAAACTTTAGCAACTTTGGATTATAAACTACTTAAAATTGAAATTGAATTTAAACTAACTAATTAACTAATGAAAATGATTTATCAAATAATAAAAAGGCTTTAAGATTACAATTTCCCCGTTGGATCACAATAATGTCATTATCTTAATTCCAACTACTTAATCATATGGATTGTTAACTGAGATCACTTATCTATTTACTAATCTCATTCGATAATTAATAAAAAGATCCACTCCAACTTATAATGCTATAATTCTATGCACAATTCATTGGAACAGACTCATTAAGATCAAACTCTCAATATGTTACGTGTGGTCTATAGGTATTCGTATCCTATATACTATCATGATACTCTTCCAAAGAAAAATAAACAAAGTCACACGTTGTTATACCCAGATCTATTCCTAGATTTTCTTCGTCAATTCCATCTAAGATATCAAATAACTGTTGATCAGACAATTATAAATTAATGCGAGATATAACAACCAATCCAATAATTGATCAAATAATTGAAACTAAGATAATTTAATTAAAGTTCAACCAACGGTTCCATTGCAATCCTAAAGAAGAATTTAGTTACACATCGTCATGAAAACCATAATCAAATTAATATAAAAACTCATTAAAATTCAGAAGATAAAAGAAAAGGAATTAGAAAAAACTCTATTGAATTCTCTTGATTCTACTGCTACGTTCTTGCTTCCAAAAATCCTTCCAATAGCTCTTAATCCGTATATCCTATCCTTGTTTCTTTTTCCTCTCTTATTACGCTCCTTCCTCGCTGAATTGAACTCCTAGAATCCTACTTTAACTCAACTGAAACAACCAACTTCCAACACAGACTCGGTTTACTCGACGCAGTATTGGACAACTGGATTCACCGACCTGCACCCCGGCGCAGTCTTCATGCCTTGTCACTGCGCCCCGGCTCCATGCACTGTTCAAAATTACAAAATTGCCACTGACAGCTTGTTTTCCCGTTTTGACCTCTCGAAGCCGTTTTCTGCAAATTAAACATAAAAACTAGTAAAATAGAACTAAAAGTACTTAAAGATAGCAAGTAATTAAGCCTAAAGGTACATAAATCATAGGTATAACACACACTCATCAAATCCTCAGCCTTTCAAAATATTTTCTTTATCCGTTTTCAGATTTAAAAACATTTGCTCATTTCTTTAGCATAATGGTCTAGCTGAAATAAATGGCATAAACTCACATCATTAAATTATTCGTACATTGAAAACTTAGAACTTTTCAAAAATTTATTTTTACCATGACTGCATCACATTGCAACATGTAACGATGTATCAGTGGTTAAACTCCCACTTTCATACTTTTGTTACTATGCTCTAAGAATGCCATCATTGGCTCAAAACTTGGTGCCATCATTTCACACCATATTCAATAGTGTGACAATGGTTTTATAAATACATTTTGAAGTTTTAAAAAATAATTTTGTCTAGCCGAATCAATTGGCATAGACCATGAATTACAGAATTTTTAATTTTTTTTTACCTTTTGATACTTGAACAAAACATTTTGGTGGTCTAGCATAGTTAGAAGAGTAGATTGCGTACCCAATCCTAATAATCTCTTCTCTTGCTTTCTTAACTAATATAATCCTTTCTTATACTTATATCTCTTCATATATCCTCAATCTTAGCCAATATCTGAGAACTATATCTCTTAACTTATGGCTCTCTACTCTAACCCAACCCTGTTCATCAAATTTGCCACGCATTTGGGCTCAAGAACTTACCACAATCATATGGTTCACGGAGCTTGTCCTAGTTAGGCTATAGTCGCTCATTCGCTGAGGGGCTCCACCATACAATCATGAGTCAAGAACTTACTCTACGCTTGGATTTATAGAACACACAACTAACTTTAACCTTTCTCACTTAATCCTTCTCACTTCTTATGTATTAGGTACATGTAGAAGAAAAGAATTACCTTCTCAACATACATAACCGATACCGTGACGCTGGATTTCCACTGATTATCACGATAGGAAGCTAACTAAGTACACATCTCCGCCCATACAAGCAAGTGCACACTCAGCCACTACCATGAGTTCTCAATAAAAAATCCCACATACCCTAACTTTTCCTCAACTTAGCTGTTCCTTTACTTAGCTTTTCCTTTACCTAATATGAATTTCATCAAATCTTATCTTACTGTTCACAACTCATTAAGAGTCCATTTTACCCATATCTGACAATTTACGACTCATCATGAGTGTAACAAACTCGAAATTCGACACACTTTATTTCCTTAAATTTCTTATTTATTAAACATTATCTTCATAACGTCCAAATTTTGGTTCGTTAATAAATCTTTAATCACCTTAATTAATTCATTTTCGGTATAAATTTTTCTTTCACTTTTCTTAATCGTTGTATTAAAACATTTGGATATTTAAAAACTTAATTTCTCGATCTTAGTCCTTGGATCGCAATCTTTACTTTTTTTTTTCTATAATAAGTATCGTACATCTCAACATTCAACATTTAGTATTGTATATCCGTACAACATTCTTTGTTTCATGATTCATAACTAGCTATACAATAGTCTCTATCATTACAATCATCTTGAACAATTATGGTACACAACTTTAACTTTTATCATATCCAAATTCAACATATATGTGCATACAACTCATCACAGTAAAATTGGTAAAAAAAAAAATCGCTTTGTGTTTTTATTGTTTTGTTTTATTTTTGTCTTTGTGCTTTCCTTTTTCTTTCCACTTCTTTTCCTTTAATAGCCACCGAAATTAATTGGTTTGGAAACTTAACAAAGTCCACTGTCTTTCCCTCTCTCGAAAAGTCCACAAATCATGCGTAAAGTATTTATTTAATACATTACGTAATTGTTTCGTGTAATAAATATTTTATATAATAAATACAAAATATTTATTTTAATTTACCAAAATTCATAATATGATTTATGAATAATATTTAGACCCTTTTTGGGTATTTTACTTGACAAATTTTGTATACGCATAATGACATGCATGTAATTATATGAGGTAATTTATACATCCAAAATTCATAAAATAATTCATATAACTTATAAAAATTATTTTTCGAAATTTTTCATTTCGTTATTTGGACATCATGTTACATTAACATGTTCACGTTTCTGAAATATTATCCTTCATAAAAGTCATAATAATTCCATTATACATACGCATCATTTTTAATGAATTAAAACATTCATTTTTCCTCATTTAATTTCATTTCTTTACATTTCACATTAATTTCTTTATATATAAATTATATAATTTAATATTATATAATTTATATAATTACATTCTCCTTTTAAATAATTTTCAAATTCCTCCATAATTATCAATTAATCAATAATTTCACATTTATTAACTCTCTCATTATTTTAATTCTCTTATATAAATTATATAATTATCCTTATAATTTATATAATTATAATTTCCTTTATACATCACTTTAATTTTCTTATATAAATTATATAATTTATTATTATATAATTATCATCACCATCTTCGTACATATTTAATTTACAAATTAAATTCCTTCACATACTTTAAATTACTTATATCACAAATAATTTAAACAATTTTGATAATTTTATCAATTAAATTCTCATTTAATATTATTAAAGAAATCTTGAAAATTTAGGTCCTCACATTCTTCCCCCCTTAACAGGATTCCGTCCTCGGAATCATAATTTCCGTAATAATCATACGTATTTTATTTATAGCACATTACTATACATTTATCTTGATGAATAACAATTTAATCTATAATAATTATATTTTACCTCTTTAATATCCATAACTTACATGGATAATCCCATAATGGCATAACGGTTAGAATATTTAAATTCTTAACTTAATTCACAATTTCTTTGTAGTATTACATTTCATATTTCTTTATAAAACTTTAACCCGTTTCTTGACGCACTTATCAAAATAACTTCTCATTTTCTGAAAATTTTTCTTTCTTTTATCGCATTTACCCTTGCTCAATTCACTTATGTCATATTCTCTATTGAACAACATTTATATTCTGCACATTAATTCTTCTCTTCTTAATTCATATTCAGGAATCTTCTTCATATTCCATAAATGTGAGAATCCGAATTTTCAGAAATTCTTTAAAAATATTAAATGAGAATTTAATCGATAAAATTATCAAAATTGTTTAAATTATTTATGATACAAGTAATTTAAAGTGCGTGAAGGAATTTAATTGTTAAATTAAATATGTATCAAGATGGTGATGAATTGTGTGGATTTAAAATAAATGAAAAGGTAAATAAATTATTTGGAAATAATTTATGAAAAATAAGAGAAATTCCATGTAAAGGTACAATAAATTGTACAATTAAATTGTTATAAAAATATAGAAATTATGATTTGATTGAGGTTATGTGGTAATGTGAAATATATGAAATTAGATATGTATATATATACATTTGTATATATATAAATGTATATGTTTAAGTGATAATTATAAATGCTATTAATTATGGAAATTAAGGGATTAATAATTAAATTAATCCAATTTTAAATGAAAAGCGAACGAGGAAGTTAATAAAGTTGTAATTATTGATTTTAGAGTTTATCAATAATTTTGGAAGAAGTTTAGAAATTAATTGAGAAGGAAAGGTAATTATATAAATTATATAATAATAAATTATATAATTTATATAAGGAAATTAAAATAAGGTATGAAGAAAATAATAATTATATAAATTATATAGGAATAATTATGTAATTTATATAAGGTGATTAAATTGAATAAGGATGGAAGAATTTTTTTCTTATAAATTGTACTTTGGGTAAAATGGAAATTATATAAGGAGAAAGTAATTATATAAATTATATAATTTATATAATGAAAGTTAATGTAAATAGTAAAGAAATAATAATTATATAAAAATGATTATATAATTTATATGAGGAGAGTACATTAATTAAGAAAGGAAATATAAGTGTACAAATGGTACAATATTTTATTATATGGTGTATATTTAAAGTGTGCCAAATAGTAAAGAAATGAAAAACTAAATGAGGAAAATTAATTTACTAAATTATTATTAGTAAATGAATATGTTGACTTTAAAAGAATTATTTAGTTAATGATAAATGATAATTGTATTACGTTACAATTATGAAAATGTAATATGCATAATAACCTAATACATGATATTAGGACCAACGAATGTAAATTAAGTTTGAAATGAGGTCCAATATATATAATACATATATTGGTACTAAATTAGTATAATTGATTAACTTTATCTAAATTAAATTAAGTAAATGAATTAACAAGAATATGAGCCAAACAAAATTAGGGCAACACTATACAATGAAGCATATAACATAAAAGTATTATACAAGAAATATATAAATACGATATGAGTATAATATGAATATTGATACGGTATATATTTATGCATTAATATAAGTATTAGAGTTAAATTAATTAAGCATGATTGATAAATAAATTAATCAAACTATTTAAGACTTAACCACGCGTGAGACAATTAAATTGAGACAGGTAAAATGAGACAATGAATGGAGGGGCCGAATATTGAAGGAGAACATAAGCAACTTGTCACTTGTTGTATTTTATAAAGCATGTATGTATATACATATTATATGTGTATGTATTAATTAAAAAAAAAAAAAAACTATGTGTCACTAACCAAACAAAATGCACAAGACAATAAAAATGGGACAAGGAATAAAGGAGGGGTCGGGTGAACACATGAAGCAAGAAGGGAATTAATGCCCACTAGGCCACTTGCTTATATGTATAGTATTTAATTATATTGCATTTAATAAAAGGTATGACTCACTACTATGAATCATTAACCAATTAATGCATCAAGATTGCAAAAAGAAGTGCAAGTGTACTTGAAATATTTTACTGGTGGATTGTAACTCTCCACATGGGTATAGGCTAGTATAGAGTGGTGACTTGCATTAAATAAATTAATGAGTCACCGAATTCATTTAAATAAAAGCTCTGACTCACATACTCAATTAATGCACCAAAATTGCAAAGGGAATATTACATCCGAAGGGTTAATTGTTAGATGGTGTGTTGGACGAGTAGTAATGAAGCATGTGGTGACTCTATGTTTACTTAGCTTTATGTCTCATCTAGTGAATTAATTGAGCTACTTGAATGGCATGAGATGTTGTTACAAATGCTCCGTATATTACATCTCCAAATATGTTTATAGACATATAATTTAGGATTATAATGTAGTGACTTGCTAGGTAAGTCACTAAAATCATAAACGCATCTCAGCCATGTGAATTAGGAGGAATATATAGGTTCATGAGTCATCAAAATATTAATAAACAAAGACATAATGACCATAATGCCCCAACCCTCACTCGCCTATAAATAGAGAGATACTGTGTGTGTGACGTGGGAAAAAAAAGAGAGAAGGGAAATTCATTCACACAAGTTCACAAAGCTTCAGTATAATTATATATATATATAGAGAGAGAGTGTGGTGTTGTTGTAAAGGAAATTCTACAATTAGCATTTATAAAACAAGCACTCCGTGAGATCATACGAGGATTAAACTGAGCGTAAACTGCACTATCGAAATAGGTAAAAATAAAACTTCAAAAGTATTAGATCATGACTACAGATTATGTGCGACATCAAGGAAAGTTACAATTGTAATTGATGTATATATTTAGTTTGTATATAAAAACTGGATATGGTTAAATTAGTGGAATGAGTATTTATAATTCATGAGATATATATATATAATGTCAAATTCTGATCGAATAAATAAGGTTTAGTCATGTATTTTGAGTATTCAATAATATTTATTATGAAAGAAAAGAAAAAGTAAAGGTTGTGATCCAGGGACTAATACAATGATTGAAAAAAAAAAAAATTAAAAGTTATACCGAAAAATTTGATAATTGATTATTGTAAAGTCAATAAATGAATTAATTAAGGTGAGTAAAGATTTATTAACGAACCAAAATTTGGACGTTGAAGAAATAATGTATAATAAATATGAAATTTAAGGTAATAAGGTTTGTCGAATTTCGGGGTCGTTACAGTTGGTATCAGAGCCAGAGGTTATAAACCTTAGGTAAATGATACCTTAGGCTATAACCTAAGTAAGGAAGAGTAAAGATGGTTGCTTGTTCTGAAAACCCAAGCGTATAGTAAGCTCGTGATTCATGATTGTATGGTGGAGCCCCTTTAGCGAATGGGCGACTATGGCCTGACTAGGACACGCTCTTCAAACCATATGATTATGGTAAGTTCCTGAGCCCAAATACGTGATCAGTTTGATGAACATGGGGAGATTAGAATGTAGAGATATAACTTGAGAAAGATGTAAGTTAAGAAATACAGGTCCCAGATATTGGCTAAGGTTAAGGAAATCAGAAAGATATAAGATTATAAGAAAGAGATAAAGATGTTAAGAAAGATTTGAACGAAGGTAGGGAATTGAGAAAATTTTTAAGTTTAATTAAAAAATATAATTGAAGGAATAATTATAATGATTCAAAGATGAATCTAAAAAAAAAAATTAGGGGATACCTAATTCAAGCAATAAAGATGACCAGGTAATCTAAAAAGTACATAAAGAAATCATAATCAGGAACAGTAAGAGGATCGTACTACGATACGATCACAAAATAAGGAAAAGAAATAATGAATAGATTGTAAAGCAAGATCATGATGGGATCCAATGAAATTATAAAATAACAGAAAGATCTGTTAATGATCCAAAACGTATAGCTGATGCTATAAAGAGATATGGTACTATGAAATAGTACAAGAAGAATTCAGAAAATGATAAGGCATGAATTACAGAAATGTTATAAGGGGGCAGAAAGCTTGGGTACGAAATTTCAATTGAGGACTCATGTGGTGACTGAGTTGCACAATCCTTTGTATGGGCGGGGGATTTGTGTTTACTTAGTTACTATGTGATAATCATTGAAATGTTAGAGTCGCGTTAGGAGTTCTGATAGATAGATAATATTAAGTTTAGGCACTAGTTCTTAAAACTCATGCATGTAGTAAGTCCATGACTCATAATTGTATGGTATGTTTTGAGCCCCTCGGCATACGGATAGTCTTTGACTTGTTCTTAGACTACGTATTGCTAGGACAAGCTTCTAAACTCATATTCTTGTGGTAAGTTCCTGGACTCATAATGTGTGACAAGTTTGATGAACTATACGGGGGTATAGAAAAGTTGGAGTAGATAGAAATTTTAATATAATAAATGAAAATAGTTCTTGCAATAAATTAATAATCAAGTAAAGAAGTGAAAGATGAATGTTAGGGAATTTAGGATATTCCCACTTTTCTAGCTTTGCTAGATTTCGAAATTTTTGGCCTCAAGCTAATTTGGCATGAATGTGTTTCGGAAAATATAAATGAAAATTTTTAAGCGATCTAAAAAGCGTCTATGCTACTTGTTTCGGCTAGACAAAAATATTTTTAACATCAAAATGTATTTTAAAATAATCATCCACACACCTTTTAACCTGGTGTAGTTGTGATGAATGACGGAATGCTCAACGTGTTGTTGAGACGGTGCGGTACTATTTCGTCATAAGATAATTCAACACCATAAAGTATGGTGTAGGAATTATTAACGACGGAATTCTCAGCGGACTGTCAAAATGATGCGGTAACATGAAGTCATAAATGATTTTGCTTTATAAAAGTATGTCAAAGTTATAAGTCAATGCCATTTGACTCGGCTAGACGTTTTGAAAAGTTTTGACATAATGAATGTTTTAAAAATTTCTGCGGATTATAAAGTGTTAAAAGAAAGTCTATGCTAATTGACCTAGCTAGACAAGCGTTGAAAGATTACAAGTCTAAGCTATTTGATTCAGCTAGACAAATTTTGAAATGTATTGACTTCTTATTCTTTGAAAGTTATAACTAAACAAATTTTTTTTTTTGAATGAATTCGAAGGCTGAGATGAACAAAAAGATTAAGAATGTTGCAGGTTGATCGAATGGTCACCTGGCATAAGAAACACAGTATGGTGAAACATCCAACATTTTAATGACAGATTGATCCACTGTCAGGGTTGCAGTATGAGGTACTCTGGGAGTGAAATACCGTTAACCGAGATAAGTGTTCATTCAGCATATCATGAAAGTTTTCCAAAATAAAAATTTTGAATTCTTCTACTCTTATGAAGATTGGATGGTAGGATGGGGTAGTATTTTACTTGTGAGTGATAAGGAAAGTAATAATTATGAAGTGAAGAAATGATAAATTGTGATGGATTAGAAAATTGCAATGTGCAATAACTACGAGAAATGAAGGAAATAAAGATATGTGGAATAAATGAAAAGAAATTGTGAAGTATGAGTACATAGAAATTTTGAGGACGAAATTTTATGAAGGAGGGGTGAATGTGACACCCATAATTTTTTGAAATAATTTCCAAATAAGGATTATGATGAATTAAGTAAAGGTTGGTACTTAAAACCTAGTGTTGAACGAAAAAGGTATTAAGGAATGAATTATGGAATGTGAAGAAGATTTATATGAATTAAGAAAAGAATGATGAATGTGTAAAGTATCAATAAGGTGGAATAGAGAATATGAAATAAGCAGATTGAGTAAGGGTAAGTATGATTAAAGAAATGAAATTTTCTGAGAATGAAAAACAATCTTGATAAGTATATCAAGCAATGAATTAAAGTATTATTAATAAAATTTTAGAGAATTGTGAAATGTAATATTACAAAGGAATTATGAATTAAGTTAAGAATGTAAATATTCTAATAGTTATGGTCATTATGGTGTTATCCATGTGAGTTATGGATATTAAAGAGGTAAAATAAGATTATTATAGAATTAGTTGTTATTTATCTAGATAAAGGCATAGCAAGGAGTTATGAATAAAATACATATGATTATTACGGCAATTATGATTCCGAGGACGAAATCCTGTTAAGGGGGGAAGAATGTGAGGATCCGAATTTTCAGAAATTCTTTAATAATATTAAATGAGAATTTAATCGATAAAATTATCAAAATTGTTTAAATTATTTATGATACAAGTAATTTAAAGTGCGTGAAGGAATTTAATTGTTAAATTAAATATGTATCAAGATGGTGATGAATTGTGTGGATTTAAAATAAATGAAAAGGTAAATAAATTATTTGGAAACAATTTATGAAAAATAAGAGAAATTCCATGTAAAGGTACAATAAATTGTACAATTAAATTGTTATGAAAATATAGAAATTATGATTTGATTGAGGTTATGTGGTAATGTGAAATATATGAAATTAGATATGTATATATATACATTTGTATATATATAAATGTATATGTTTAAGTGATAATTATAAATGCTATTAATTATGGAAATTAAGGGATTAATAATTAAATTAATCCAATTTTAAATGAAAAGCGAACGAGGAAGTTAATAAAATTGTAATTATTGATTTTAGAGTTTATCAATAATTTTGGAAGAAGTTTAGAAATTAATTGAGAAGGAAAGGTAATTATATAAATTATATAATAATAAATTATATAATTTATATAAGGAAATTAAAATAAGGTATGAAGAAAATAATAATTATATAAATTATATAGGAATAATTATGTAATTTATATAAGGTGATTAAATTGAATAAGGATGGAAGAATTTTTTTCTTATAAATTGTACTTTGGGTAAAATGGAAATTATATAAGGAGAAAGTAATTATATAAATTATATAATAATAAATTATATAATTTATATAATGAAAGTTAATGTAAATAGTAAAGAAATAATAATTATATAAAAATGATTATATAATTTATATGAGGAGAGTACATTAATTAAGAAAGGAAATATAAGTGTACAAATGGTACAATATTTTATTATATGGTGTATATTTAAAGTGTGCCAAATAGTAAAGAAATGAAAAACTAAATGAGGAAAATTAATTTACTAAATTATTATTAGTAAATGAATATGTTGACTTTAAAAGAATTATTTAGTTAATGATAAATGATAATTGTATTACGTTACAATTATGAAAATGTAATATGCATAATAACCTAATACATGATATTAGGACCAACGAATGTAAATTAAGTTTGAAATGAGGTCCAATATATATAATACATATATTGGTACTAAATTAGTATAATTGATTAACTTTATCTAAATTAAATTAAGTAAATGAATTAACAAGAATATGAGCCAAACAAAATTAGGGCAACACTATACAATGAAGCATATAACATAAAAGTATTATACAAGAAATATATAAATACGATATGAGTATAATATGAATATTGATACGGTATATATTTATGCATTAATATAAGTATTAGAGTTAAATTAATTAAGCATGATTGATAAATAAATTAATCAAACTATTTAAGACTTAACCACGCGTGAGACAATTAAATTGAGACAGGTAAAATGAGACAATGAATGGAGGGGCCGAATATTGAAGGAGAACATAAGCAACTTGTCACTTGTTGTATTTTATAAAGCATGTATGTATATACATATTATATGTGTATGTATTAATTAAAAAAAAAAAAACTATGTGTCACTAACCAAACAAAATGCACAAGACAATAAAAATGGGACAAGGAATAAAGGAGGGGTCGGGTGAACACATGAAGCAAGAAGGGAATTAATGCCCACTAGGCCACTTGCTTATATGTATAGTATGTAATTATATTGCATTTAATAAAAGGTATGACTCACTACTATGAATCATTAACCAATTAATGCATCAAGATTGCAAAAAGAAGTGCAAGTGTACTTGAAATATTTTACTGGTGGATTGTAACTCTCCACATGGGTATAGGCTAGTATAGAGTGGTGACTTGCATTAAATAAATTAATGAGTCACCGAATTCATTTAAATAAAAGCTCTGACTCACATACTCAATTAATGCACCAAAATTGCAAAGGGAATATTACATCCGAAGGGTTAATTGTTAGATGGTGTGTTGGACGAGTAGTAATGAAGCATGTGGTGACTCTATGTTTACTTAGCTTTATGTCTCATCTAGTGAATTAATTGAGCTACTTGAATGGCATGAGATGTTGGTACAAATGCTCCGTATATTACATCTCCAAATATGTTTATTGTAAGGATTTGCGTTTTTGCGATATTGTAATTATAAGTTATTAATGGAAATTAAGTATTTTGAGAGTGTGACAATCATTTTGGGACAAGCCATGTGTGTTATATTGTACGATGGAATAATTTCAAGCCTAAAGAAACAAATTTGGATTAAAATAGAATTGAATTGGATTGAATTGAGCAAATTGTGAACTTATGAGGGTAAAATTGATCAAATTAAGAGTTAAGTGGGAATTTACTTTCCTAGAGATTAGGAGTAATAACAATAACACCCTTATCATTGTGGAAAATGACTTTGGCATCCTAAGTTGGTGTAAGGTCAATTATATCCTTATATAGTCAAGGGAAATGACTTATTAGTCTTAACCAAGTTTGAGTTGAGTTAACCCTATTATGGTTAGTTGCTAGAAGCTTGAGTTAGGTATACTTAAGTTAATTTTCAGCATTTACACTTATCATTATCAAGTCATACGTGAGAGAACTCAAAGGAGAGAAAAGAGAAGAGAAAGCCTAGGGTTTACAAAGAAGGCTTAAGATTCAAAGGAAGGTTGTTCAAGGAAGGTGAAATAGATACTAAAAGTGGATCATCCATCACTTACAAGGTTCCTAGCTAGAAGAAGGATAGCTAAAAGAAGGTATACTTTGTGTTTAAATCATGAGACTTGTTGATTATGTGTTTACATGCAAGAAAAGAAGCAACCATGCATGTATCTTTGATTTTATATGATGATTATGTGAAGTTTTGTGAGTCTAAGTGCTATTTGGTTAATTGATCATCCAACCCTAGACTATATGTGTTGATACCAAAGGTGGTGCACTATTCATATGATTATTCAAGTTAAAAGTTATGGTTCAAAGTATGATTGTGTGCTATATGTTGTCAAATATGATAGAAACCTAGTTTGAGAAGATGAAGGTATGTGATACATGCACTATCATGAGTTAGAAAGCATCAAAGGGACTTAGATGGTATGAAAGTTATGTTTGAGAAGGTTAAGTAAATACTAGGTTATACTTTTTGCCTAGAAGGAATTATAATCTGTAAAGTGTTTTGGAAGGTGCATGTGCAAGTTACACATGCATATAAAGTGGCTAAAAGGATATGTGTTAACATATATGTGCATGGTGTGTAAAGAATCAAAGTTGGTTTATAAGGAAAATTATGAAATTGGTAGAAATGCAATTAAGTTATGATAATTGGCCATTTTGCTTGATTTTGTGTTAAATGAGGACAAACATGTAAGTTATATGTAAATACACGTGTTAGAATCGATTTGGGAGCTAAATGGTGCATAAGGCGATAAATAGCCATTTCAAACGTTTTAAAACGTAAACCGACGACCAAAACGAACCATTTGGAAAACTATGACCAAACGATGATTTTTAAAAGTTTCGAAGGCCTACGCAAGTCAATTATATGTTATATGTGCTATGTGAGATGTTGGAATTGAAAGAATTACATTAGGGCCAAAGATAGCATCATTTTTGGAAAGAAATTTTTTTCAGAAACTGCAGCATTGCGCCGGGGCGGAGGTTTTTATACGGGAGACTGCGCCGGGGCGCAGTAGTGCTGAGAGGACCTCGCCGGGGCGGAAGCAGGGCGAGCTGGGGCGCGGCTCAGCCGAGGCAATCTCGCGGCCAGCGCGATGTTGCAAAGGAAACATGGCGCCGGGGCGCCATGTGCTGACTTTTGAAAAATAATTTATTTTAATTCTAAAATGCAATGTTTTGATATTAAATGATATAAATACATATGTAAACCATAATTTGATAAAAATAATCAATATGGTAAGTGTAAAGCTATGGTTGAACAAAATGTTATGTGATTAGGGTTATGTATAGTTAATGGGTAGCTTGTTTAGCAAGTTATGGCATGCATGTGTATGTAAGAACCAATATTGTGGTCATGTAGGTTATAGACGGGATAATTTTATACCGATTGTGATAGATGAGGACGAAGGCAAGTTTTCTTACTGAACTTCTATTGCAGTTCTTTGAACAGATATTCATGTTATTCATTTATATTGCTATGCAAAGTTTATTCATTATTGAATTAAATTGAAAAGGTCGATGCCAATCTTGAATCTGGCTAGACACATACGTAATAATTTATGTTGTGATCGAATGTTCATTGCTATATGCTCCAATCCACATTGGTTGTGGCGCGGATTCTATGTTATGCTGTAATAGAACAACCCTACAAAGGGGTAATAATTATAAATTTTATGACGTGGTTGCGTCGCTAGATGTTTATGTTGTGCACAATATAAAGGTACAATGGGCTGATCACCCAGAGTACGCATCTATTTGAAATAGCAGTCTTTTGACTAACTTGGGCAATATCATTCTATACGATTGGTATTGTTCTAAACGTGTTCTTGGTCTTGTGACCGTACAACAGAAAAACTTCATTGTATCAGTATTCATAAAAGCTAATTTTCAGTTCATGATTCACTTATTGAATTAATATTGATAAGCCCACTTCTATGATTCGTTTATTGATATTCATTCAGTTATTATGCATAATTCAGATAAAGTTGTCTATGACCCTCCTCTATTCATTTGTAATTATTCGTGATATCATTCATTGTTATACTTGCTGAGCTATTTAGGCTCACTCTTGCTTTCATTCATGACATTTCAGTTAAGCCAGAGAAGGCCGAAGGGTCGGGAATAGATAAAGGGAAAGGAAAGGTCGGCCAGCACTAGAAGTTAGCTAATGTTGTATTTATTATTATATTTTGTATTATGTCAGATATGACAGTTAGATGTATAAAGGTACGTAGAACCTGGGAATAGTGATGTATGAATGTAAATGAAGTTTATAATTATTATTTTATTCAGAATGGTTGAATGAGATGACAGGGTAGAATAGATTACGTGAGCACCAAACCCGAGGTTCAAGGGACCAGGATTTGGGGGCGTCACATTTATAGACATATAATTTAGGATTATAATGTAGTGACTTGCTAGGTAAGTCACTAAAATCATAAACGCATCTCAGCCATGTGAATTAGGAGGAATATATAGGTTCATGAGTCATCAAAATATTAATAAACAAAGACATAATGACCATAATGCCCCAACCCTCACTCGCCTATAAATAGAGAGATAGTGTGTGTGTGACGTGGGAAAAAAAAAAGAGAAGGGAAATTCATTCACACAAGTTCACAAAGCTTCAGTATAATTATATATAGAGAGAGAGAGTGTGTGTGGTGTTGTTGTAAAGGAAATTCTACAATTAGCATTTATAAAACAAGCACTCCGTGAGATCATACGAGGATTAAACTGAGCGTAAACTGCACTATCGAAATAGGTAAAAATAAAACTTCAGAAGTATTAGATCATGACTAGAGATTATGTGCGACATCAAGGAAAGTTACAATTGTAATTGATGTATATATTTAGTTTGTATATAAAAACTGGATATGGTTAAATTAGTGGAATGAGTATTTATAATTCATGAGATATATATATATATGTCAAATTCTGATCGGATAAATAAGGTTTAGTCATGTATTTTGAGTATTCAATAATATTTATTATGAAAGAAAAGAAAAAGTAAAGGTTACGATCCAGGGACTAATATAATGATTGGAAAAAAAAAATTAAAAGTTATACCGAAAAATTTGATAATTGATTATTGTAAAGTCAATAAATGAATTAATTAAGGTGATTAAAGATTTATTAACGAACCGAAATTTGGACGTTGAAGAAATAATGTATAATAAATATGAAATTTAAGGTAATAAGGTTTGTCGAATTTCGGGGTCGTTACATTAAATCATTCCTTAATACATCTATTATTCAACACTAGGTTTTAAACACTAACCTTTACTTAATTCATCATAATCTTTATTTAAATTTTTTTCAAAAATCTTGGGTGTCACATTCACCCCTCCTTCATAAATTTCGTCCTCGAATTTCTATGTACTCGTACTTCACAATTTCTTTACATTTATTCCACATATCTTTATTTCCTTCCTTTCTCGTAGTCATTGTACATTACAATTTTCTAATCCATCACATTTCATACTTTCTTTACTTCACAATTATTGCTTTCATTATCACTCACATTTAAATAATACTACCCCATCCTACCATCCAATCTTCATAAGAGTAGAGGAAAAATAGAACTTTTCGTAGTATGCTGAATGAACTTTTATCCCGGTTAACAGTATTTTACTCCCAGAGTACCTCATACTGCAACCCATTAAAATAATGAATATTCATAACATTCTGAGCATGATCCTGGTTTACAGTACTTCGCTCCCCGAGTACCTCATACTACAAACCTTGACAGTGGATCAGTCTGTCATTAAAATGATGGATGTTTCACCATACATGTGTTTCTTATGCCAGGTGACCATTTGATCAACCTGCAACATTTTTAATCTTTTTTTTCATCTCAGTCTTAGAATTCATTCGAAGATAATTTAATTAATTATAGCTTTCAAAGAATACGAATTCAATAAATATATTTCAAAATTTGTCTAGCTGAATCAAATAGCTTAGACTTGTATTTCTTCAACGCTTGTCTAGCTAGATCAATTAGCATAGACTTACTTTTAACATTTTATAATCCGCAATTTTTTTTTTTAAAACATTCATCATGCCAAAACTCTCCAAAACGTCTAGCCTAGTCAAATGGCATTGACTTATAGTTTTGACATACTTTTATAAATCAAAATCATTTATGACTTCATGTTACCGCATCATTTTGACAGTCCGTTGAGAATTCCGTCGTTAATAATTCCTACACCATACTTTATGGTGTCGAATCATCTTATGACGAAATAGTACCGCATCGTCTCAACAACACGTTGAGCATTCCGCCATTCATCACATCTACACCGGGCTAAAAGGTGCATGGATGATTATTTCAAAATACATTTTGATGTTAAAAATATTTTTGTCTAGCTGAAACAAATAGCATAAACACTTTTTAAATCGCTTAAAAATTCATTAGTATTTTTCAAAGCACACTCGTGCCAAATCAACTTGAGGCCAAAAATTTCGAAGTCTAGCATAGCTAGAAGAGTGGGAATATCCTAAATTCCCTAACATTCACCTTCTGATTCTTCACTTAATTACTAAATTTATTGCTAGGACTATTATTATTTATCATATTAGAATTTTCTATCTACTCCAACTTTTCTATACCCCGTATAATTCATCAAACTTGTCACACATTATGAGTCCAGGAACTTACCACAAGAATATGGCTTTAGAAGCTTGTCCTAGCAATATGTAGTCTGAGAATAAATCAAAGACTATCCATATGCTGAGGGGCTCAAACATACCATACAATTATGAGTCATGGACTTACCATATGCATGAGTTTTAAGAACTCGTGCCTAAACTTAATATTATCTATCTATCAAAAACTGCTAGCGCGACTCTAACATTTCAATGATTATCACATAGTAACTAAGTAAACACAAGTCCCCTGCCCATACAAAGGATTGTTCAACTCAGTCACCACATGAGTCCTCAATTGAAATTTCGTACCCAAGCTTTCTACCCCCTTATCATAACCTTTCTGTCATTCACGTCTCAGCATTCTCTGAATTCTTCTTGTACTATTTCATAGTACCATATCTCTTTATAACATTAAGCTATACCTTGTTGACCATTAATAGGTCTTTCTATTATTTCACATTCTCACTTGATCCCATCATGATCTTGCTTTACATTCCATTCCTTACTCGTTTCCCTTATCTCATGATCGTATCATAGTACGATCCTCTCACTGTTCCTGATCATATTATTATGATATCTTCCTATACATTTTAGATTACCTTATCATCTTTATTACTTAAATCAGGTGTCCCCTGATTA
Source organism: Hedera helix (assembly GCA_947179155.2). Classification (NCBI taxonomy): domain Eukaryota; kingdom Viridiplantae; phylum Streptophyta; class Magnoliopsida; order Apiales; family Araliaceae; genus Hedera; species Hedera helix. The sequence goes on along the minus strand of OX359273.1, from coordinate 9,721,527 downwards.
TCTTTGAGATTCATCTTTGAATCATTTCAATTATTCCTTCAGATATATTTTTAATTGAAATTATAAATTTTCTCAATTCATTACCTTTATTCAAATCTTTCTTAACATCTTTATCTCTTCCTTATAATCTTATCTCTTTCATATTTCCTTCACTTTAGCGTATATTAGAGAACTGTATCTCTTAAATTATATCTTTCTATTTTAAATCCCCCATGTTCATCAAACTTATCACGTATTTTGACTCAGGAACTTACCATAATCATATGGTTAAGGAGCTTGTCCTAGTCAGACCATAGTTGCCCATTCACTAAAGGGGCTCCACCATATAATCATGAGTCCCGAGTTTACCATACGCTTGAGTTTTCAGAACACTTAACTAACCATACTCCTTCTTACTAAGGTTATAGCCTAAGGTATTATTTACCTAAGATTTATAACCTCTGGCTCTGATACCAACTGTAACAACCCCAAAATTCAATCCACTTTATTACCTTAAATTTCTTATTTATTAAACATTATCTTCATAAGGTCCAAATTTCGGTCCGTTAATAAATCTTTAATTACCTTAATTAATTCATTTATTAACATTATCGTCATCAATTACCAAATTTTTGGTATAAATTTTTCTTTCACTTTTCTTAATCGTTGTATTAAAACATTTGGATATTTTAAAACTTAATTTCTCGATTCTAGTCTCTGGATTGCAACCTTTACTTTTTCTTTCTATAACAAGTATCGTACAACTCAACATTCAACATTTAGTATTGTATATCCGTACAACATTCTTTGTTTCATGATTCATAACTAGCTATATAATAGTCTCTATCATTACAATCATCTTGAACAATTATGGTACACAACTTTAACTTTTATCATATCCAAATTCAACATATATGTGCATACAACTCATCACAGTAAAATTGACAATTTTTTTTTTCGCATTAAATTTTAATATAACAATTACAGTTCCAACCTTCTAAATAATTCATCTCTAACATAATTCGGTATTCCTGAAATTCATTTCTTAACCTGAAAAAGTTTATTTAGCAAGTAATGAGCACAACGGCTCAACAAGTTCAACAGTTTATGCCTCACGTAGCACATAGTTTAACATACTCTGTGTGTGTCATGCATTACGTGTAGTGCTTCTAGTTGAGCAATATATTGCACAAAGTACACATTGTGGTCATATTAATCACGTATCATATAGCACATAATTTTTATGCATTTAGAACAAGAATTACATATCATAACAGTCCAACATTTAACATCAAAGGACTGAAGAACTTGCCTGAAAATCCAACTATTAAATTGGTAGTTCATATCATTTACTCGATCAACCTTAAAACTCCTTCCTTGAAGCTTGTTGTTCACCTTTGTTGGTGCCAAATATTTTCTTTTCTTCCCGGTGATGGTGATTTCTGGCGGTGGTGGTCGGGTGGAGCAAAGAGAGGAAATTGTGTTTTTATTGTTTTGTTTTATTTTTGTCTTTGTGCTTTCCTTTTTCTTTCCACTTCTTTTCCTTTAATAGCCATCGAAATTAATTGGTTTAGAAACTTAACAAAGTCCACTGCCTTTCCCTCTCTCGAAAATTCCACAAATCATGCGTAAAGTATTTATTTAATACATTACGTAATTGTTTCGTGTAATAAATATTTTATATAATAAATACAAAATATTTATTTTAATTTACCAAAATTCATAATATGATTTATGAATAATATTTAGACCCTTTTTGGGTATTTTACTTGACAAATTTTGTACACGCATAATGACATTCATGTAATTATATGAGGTAATTTATACCTCCAAAATTCATAAAATAATTCATATAACTTATAAAAATTATTTTTCGTAATTTTTCACTTCGTTATTTGGACATCATGTTACATTAACATGTTCACGTTTCTGAAATATTATCCTTCATAAAAGTCATAAAAATTCCATTATACATAAGCATCATTTTTAATGAATTAAAACATTCATTTTTCCTCATTTAATTTCATTTCTTTACATTTCACATTAATTTCTTTATATATAAATTATATAATTTATATAATTACATTCTCCTTTTAAATAATTTTCAAATTCCTCCATAATTATCAATTAATCAATAATTTCACATTTATTAACTCTCTCATTATTTTAATTCTCTTACATAAATTATATAATTATCCTTATAATTTATATAAGTATAATTTCCTTTATACATCACTTTAATTTTCTTATATAAATTATATAATTTATTATTATATAATTTATATAATTACATTTCTTCTCAATCAATTTCTAAATTTCCACCATAATTCATAATTAAATCTAAAATCAATAATTATAATTTTATTAAATTCCCCATTCGCTTTTCATTTAAAAATTGGATTAATTTAATTATTAATCCCTTAATTTCCATAATTAATGACATTTATAATTATCATTTAAACATATACATTTACACACACACACACACACACACACACACACAAATATATATACATACATATCTAATTTCATATATTTCACATTACCACATAACCTCAATCAAATCATAATTTCTACATTTCCATAACAGTTTTATTGTACCTTTACATGGAATTTCTCTTATTCTTCATAAATTGTTTCCAAACAATTTATTTACTTTTTCATTTATTTTAAATCCATACAATTCATCACCATCTTGGTACATATTTAATTTACCAATTAAATTCCTTCACATACTTTTAATTAATTATATCATAAATAATTTAAACAATTTTGATAATTTTATCAATTAAATTCTCATTTAATATTATTAAAGAAATCTTGAAAATTTGGGTCCTCACAATGAGTCCCTATTCAGAGCTTACATTTCACAATTCCTCAAGAGTCCCTTAATCTTATATTACCATTTACAACTCATTTAGAGTCCATTTTCATATCATTGATCGCCTAGGATCTCTTGACCCTTTTGCCCTTTATCATTATCTTATCATAAAATATCCTTTATTATTCCTTAATCCTGAATTCTCAAAATTCATTTCTTTGTTACACAATTTCTCTAGAGTCCAATGTTTTACTATATCTTTCTTTCTCACAAATGTCATAGCCTAAGGTACTCCTACCTAAGGTTTATAACCTGTCTGCTCTGATACCACCTGTAGTGCAACCGATATCCCAACCTTTCTTAATTCTATCCATTTATATCTGGATTACATAATCATTAACTTTAAATCTATTTTTATAATCATAAACATATTTACGGCGATCTCGTGCGTTAAACTTAACCTTTAATCCTTTAATACCTTTTTAATTGACCATAAATGCGATCCATATTTTTTTTTATTTTTTTTTATAAAACTTTATCTTACATCCCTTATCTGCCTCAGGATCGCAACGTTCATTTATCAAACATTAGAACTTAGGTCAAATATTAATTAATTTGCGACCTATTATAATCATATGTATATATATTTATTTACATAATCTGAAAATAAAATTTTGCCATGACTTAATCGCACATGGCCTTATTTAACTATACTTGTATCAAACATGATCTTATTCACTTGTACCTGTTTAGATAATTCTGTACCATACATACAAGTTTATCACATGTATAACTTGACTATTAATAATACATTTATCTTATCCTTTATATCATTCCTCCGAATAATACATACATTCACATTTAATACAATGGATTTACAGACCATTTACTCTCTTGTTACAATCATGGTTTGACAAATTACATATATCAAATTTCCTCATGCTGATCCATCTATTCACATTCTTTACCTTAGCTGCATCGGAACCTCCGGCCTTCTTGTACTGTACCTGAAACGTTAGTTCACTGTAAGAATGAGCATAAAGCTCAGCAAGTAATTCAGATAACACTTTTCATGCTCGCAGTTTATAATATGCGTCATGCTTTCTCTACCTTAACATACTATGCTTAATGTCATGTATTGCACATAACAATTAAATCACATAATTGCACATAGACACGTTTCAAATTTCTTTACTACCACATAGTTCACTTAGAACAATAGTACATTTTAGTCTGAAAACTTATCTATACACTTTTATTTACTTAACCTTTGTCGCCTCGCTTGGCCCCGTTATCCTTCCTCAACTCAGGTTGCTTGTTTGAACCTTATCTGAAAACATACAATCTATATTCATCATTATCGGATCATAACTTAATAATCTTTGTTAAACTCAATCCATAATTACATAACTATTAATCTCTATTCATACCACATGTGATGTATGATACCTTATGTAGGTTAATAATACATCATAGCTCGTTCTCGACCATCTATCTCACTTAAAACTTACTTTGATATAACTTTAGGAATATTATTATGCCATTCATCATCCCATTATACCTTAACACCCTTTACATTGACCATGAATATCAATTCTAGGGTTTATAAAACTTGTTTCTAGCATCCCATATCAAAATATAGCTTTTTGGAAGCTTAAAATTTTTTCAAATGCATAGACATTGTGCCCCGGCGCCTTTAGAGCTCGCTGACCGCGAAATGTTCTCAGCCATGAACAGTACATTTGGCCGCCAGCGCAATGTTTAGTATAAAACATTGCGCGGGGGCGCAATGTTCAGAAATAGGATTTCTGATTTTTGCACTACCTTTGCCGATTTTTAACTCCTTCATCTTATATCCAAATGAGCCCAAATTTGGGCCACATCTAGACCTCACTACCTAGTATTTTATAAAAAAATTACTTGCCACATTTGGATCTTTAAAATCATTGATACATTAGCCCATAGAAGGGTTGTTTAACACATTTTCAGACTCGGAATTTTTTTCAACTTCAAAATCAACCTTTATCAACTTTGTGATTTTTGGCCATAAGCTTTAAAAATTCATTCTAACACTTGAAATAGTTCATATAACTCATATATGACGTGTCCAAAATTTCAAAGCCATAAAATTTCGCACGAGGCGATAATTGTCCGTAAAAATTCATTTTGAATCGAAACGATCGATTTCGATCGTTCGAATTGCCTTTTCATTCAAATTTCAAACCGTTTATTTTCAAATCAACATAGGACACGTGTATTTACATAAAACTAGGTCATTTGACTTCATTTAACCTTTAGTTCTTCAAAATTGCCAAAAATCACACTTTGACGACATTTTCATAAACTTTCATGAATTTCTCATTTCCAAAACTTATACTATTCTTGGCCCCTTAATGCAAAATTTGATTCTAACACATCATCTACCACATATAGCACATATTTAACTTACATGGGCCTTCAAGTCATTTAAATCTTTTCATTTGAATTCATTTTTCCAAAAGATTCTTTTTGATCGTCGGCGAATGTAATGCCCCGAGATCCCAACCTTCCTTAATTATATCCATTTATATATGGATTATATAATCATTAACTTTAAATCTATTTTTATAATCATAAAATATATTTACGGCGATCTCGTGCGTTAAACTTAACCTTTAATCCTGTAATACCTTTTTAATTGACCATAATGCGGTCCATATTTTTTCTTCTTCTTATATTCTTTACCTGTCTCAGGATCGTAACGTTCACTTACTCTTTATTAGAACTTAGGTCAAACATTATTTAATTGTGATCTAATCTATTACCATTTCATCATCATATATATATATATATATATATATTCTATGATTTACATAACCTGTAAATAAAAAATTTCCATGAATTATTCATACATGGCCATGTTTACATATACATGTATACATACATCTACATCATACTTGTACCTATTTACACATCTCTGTACCATACATACGAGTTTAATACATGTCCAAAACTCAACTCATAATAATACATTAATCATGCCTTGTTCAGGCTTTTCTGAATAAAACTTACATACATCCATTTAACTATCACATTACACTTATGAATATAATAGATTCATCCATGTATTTCTATGTAATTACCATCCTTTATCTTTCTACTTAACCAGGAGCTCCGACCTTCTTATACATTGCCTGAAAATGTTAGTTAAAGTAAGAATGAGCACAAAGGCTCAACAAGTTTAATAGATAACACATTTCATGCTTACAATTTATATTTATGCGTCATGCATTCCTTACTTTACCATGTTATGGTTAAATGTCACATATTTCATTTAGCAGTTAAATTACATAGTTGCACGTAGGGCACATTCCACATCTTTTACTATCATATATTTCACATAGAACAATCATTATAATTAATTCTGAAAAACTTGTTTGTACGCTTTTATTTACTTAACCTGTACTGCCTCGCTTGGCCTTTCTATCATTCCTTGCCTCGGTTTGCTAGTTCGAACCTTATCTGTAAACATACAATCTATAAATATAAATATAGGATCTTAAAACTTTATATAACTTGTTAAACTTAACTCATAAATATCTGACCATTCGTCTCTAATCATTTCACGTTTGGTGTATTATACTTTATATAGGTTAATAATACACCCTAGCTCGTTCCCAACCTTTTTCATAACCTTTAACATGATTTGGCTTAGCTTTAGACATGATATTTTATGCCATTCATCATCCCATTATACCTTAACACCATGTACATTGACCATTATTATCAATTCTAGGGTTTATATAACTTGTTTCTATCACCTCATATCAAAATATAGCTTTTTGGAAGTTTAAAATTTTTTCAAATGCAGAGCAATTTCGCCCTGGCGCCATCAGAGCTCGCTGGCCGCGAAATCTTCTCGGCCATGAACAGTACATTTGGCTTCTAGCGCAATATTTAGTACAAAACATTGCGCGGGGGCGCAATGTTCAGAAACAGAATTTCTGATTTTTCTACTACCTTTGTCGAATTTTAACTCCTTCATCTTACATCCAAATAAGCTCAAATTTGGACCACATCTAGACCTCACTACCTAGTATTTTATAAAAAATTTACTTGCCTCATTTGGCTCTTTAAAATCATTGATACATTAGCCCATAGGAGGGCTGTTCAAAATATTTCCAACATTTCGAAATTTTTTGACTTTCAAACTCAATTTTTCTAACTTTATGATTTTTGGTCATTTGCTTCAAAAATCAATTCTAACACTTAACAAAGTTCACATAGGTCAAATATGACATGTCTAGGCCTTTCAAACCATTAAATTATACCCGAGACGGGTTTTGTCCGTAAAAGTTCGTTTAGGGTCAAAACGATCGTTTCCGATCGTTCAAAATTCATTTTCATTCAAATTTTCATCCGTTGATTACCAAATCAATGTATACACGTGTCATAACATAAAACCAACTCATTTGACTTCATTTCACTTTTAATGCTTCAAAATTGCCAAAAATCACACTTTGGTTGGATTTTCATCCAATTTCACCAACTTTTTCATTTCCAAAACCATACTAATTTTGGCCCCTTTTGCAATACTTGATTCTAACATGTCATTTAACACATATAGCACATAATTGACTCGTACGGGCCTTCAAGGTATTTAAAACTTTTCAAATAGTTGCATTTTTCAAAATGATTCGTTTTAGGTGTCGGCGAACGTTTTAAATCATTTTAAATCCATAATTGTCGCCATAGACACTAAATAACTTCCAATTCAACTCAAACACACATATTTACATAAAACTTAACTGTTTGACCTCATTTGATCACCAATTATACAAAATGGCCAAAATTCACACATTGATGATATTTTTGCCAACTTAGCTAATTTAACACTTAAACCCCTTTTTGAATTCTCAACTCTACACATCAAATACCTTAATACATATACATTTAACCACTTTATGTATTCACATAACTTCCAACTACACATTCTAATGCACTTTACAGATTACGATTTGACCTAATTACAAATTATAGCCTAATATTCAACTTTCCTTTATAAAAACATACTCTTCAACCTTTCATGCATCTTTTATGCTATCTATCATGAAATTTCTTTATATCTTACCATGATCAACACTTTGAACTAGATGTTCACTAAAATTTCCAACATATAACACATGATTGTAACGACCCCGAAATTCGACCCATATTGTTATCTTAAATCTTGTATTTATTAAACATCAATTGCCTTATGTCCAAATTCCGGTTCGTTAATAAATCTTTCATCTCCTAAATTGATCCATTATTTAATTTCAAAATCACCAATTATCAAAATTCTCATATAAAATTTTTTTTTTCTCGATTCAATCTTTATATTAAAATATTTGGATATTTAAAATCCTTACATCTGGATCCTAGTCCCTGGATCGTAACCTTTACTTTTTCTTTCCTTCATGTACCATAAAGTTCAACATTTAATTTTAATGTTGATTATATTTCCACAATTATCCTTTATTTAAAAATTCATAATTAACCATAGCGTAATTCTCTATCGTAACATTTATCTCATACATTTACAGTTCATAATTTAATTTTACTCATTCTGTCTGGATTCGACATATCCGTACATACATAACATCTATAGAATTTAGCACATGTATCCACATTGAATGGAAAATATAACGATAACATTTCCCCACCTTCTAGACAATTCATCTCTAATTTAATCCAGTATTCTTGAAATTTATTTCATTGCCTGCAAAAATGTTTATTAAGCAAGTAATGAGCACAACGGCTCAGCAAGTTCAACAGTTTATACTTCACGTAGCACATACCTTAACATGCTTGGTGTGTGTCATATATCATGTGCTTGTGCTTCAAATATAGCAATATATCTCATATCGTTGCACAAAGAACACATTGTGGTCATATTAAACACGTATCACATAGCACATAATTTGTACGTATTTAAAACAAGAATTTCATATCATAATAATTCAACATTTAACATAAAAGGGACTGAAGAACTTGCCTGGTGTCCAGTTATTTAAATTGATAGCTCAAACTCTTAACTCGGTCAACCTTCTTTGGCTTTAATTCCCTTCCTTGACACTTCAAATATTTTCTTCTCCTTGGTGGTGGCTATGGAATTTTCCGGCGAGGCAAGGTGATGTTCGGGTGGAAGGAGAAAAAGAAATGAAAACTTTCTTTTTATTTCCTCTCTTTATTTCCTTCCCTTTTCTTATTTGTTTCTTGTTCTTATATATAAGCCATCCTACTTAACCAAAACAAATTGGATAACATAAACCCCACCGACTTATTACGCACGTCACAGAAACTTCCGGATTTTTCAAGAAAATAGCATGCAAAATCTTAATTTAAATACATTACGTAATTATTACGTGTAATAAATATTTTATATAATATATATAAAGTATTTATTTTAATTCACTAAAAATCATAACATGATTTATAAATAATATTAACACCTTTTTCGGTATTTTTCTTGACAAATTTTGTACACGCATAACGCCATGCATGTAATTATATGAGGTAATTCATATTTCCAAAAATCATAAAATAATTCATAGGACATATAAATATTATTTTTCATAATTTTTCACTCCGTTACTTGGACAACATGTTACATTAACATGTTCACATTTCCGAAATATTATTTTTCATAAAGGTCATAATAATTTAATTATGCATAAACATAATTTTTAATAACTTAAAACATTCCTTTTTCTTATTTATTATTCAATTTCTTTAATATTCATATTAATTTCTTTATATATAAATTATATAATTTAATATTATATAATTTATATAATTACATTCTCCTTTTAAATAATTTCTTAATTTCCTCCAACTTTATTCCATTTAATTGCCTTATATAAATTACATAATTATTCTTATATAATTTATATAATTATTATTTTCTTCATACCTTATTTTAATTTCCTTATATAAATTATATAATTTATTATTATATAATTTATATAATTACCTTTCCTCCTCAATTAATTTCTAAACCTCCTCCAAAATTCTTGATAAATTCTAAAATCAATACATACAATTTTACCAACTCCCTCATTCACTTTTTATTTAAATTTGGATTAATTTAATTATTAATCCCTTTATTTCCATAATTAATGAATTTTAAGATTATCAATTAAACATTCACATATATAATATACAAATGTATATATATAAATATATACATATTAAATTCATGCATTTACATTATCACATAACCTTATTTAAAACATAATTTCTGTACTTCCACAATAATTAAATTGTACAAATTATTGTACACTTACCTGAAATTTCTTTTATTCTTCATAAATTGTATTTACACAATTTATTTATTTTTCAATTATTTTAAATTCACATAATTCATCACCATCTTTGTACAAATTTAATTTACTAATTAAATCCCTTCAAACATTTTAAACAACCTTGATATTTTTATCAATTAATTCTTATTTGATATTATTAAAGGAATCCTGAAATTCGGATCCTCACAATGATCATCCAATGAATCATGGTTTTAGCTTGAATTTAGACATGAATAGTACACCACATTTATAATCCAACTCTTATGCTTAGGGTTTCATCAAATAATACACATATGGTACATAACTCTTGCTTCTATCCATGAATTCTTGCATGGCTACTCATAAACTAACATTTACACTCATAAAAGCTAAGTTCTATAATTAGAACATGATCAATACTGTAACGACCCCAAAATTTGATAAATCTTATTACCTTAAATTTCATATTTATTATACAATATCTTCCTAACGTCCAAATTTTGGTTCGTTAATAAACCTTTAATCACCTTATTTAATCCATTAATTGACTTTGCATCATCAATTACCAATTTTTTTGGTATATTTTTTTTTCAAATCATTGTATCAAAATATTTTGGCATTTAAAATCTTTATATCTCAATCCTGATCCCTGGATCGCAACCTTTATTTTTTTTCCTTTTCTTTCATGATAAGTACTATTGAATAATAAAAATACATTACTAAACCTTATTTATCCGTTCAGAATTCAACATATATATAACTCATGAATTATAACCATTCATTCCATTAATTTAACCATATCCAGTTTCTATATACAAATAAAATATATACACAATTGCATTTACAACTTTTCTTGATATCGCACATAATCTCTAGTCATGATTTAATGCATCTGAAGTTTCATTTTTACCTGCAAAATTTATGTTATGCAAGAATGAGCACTAGGGCTCAGCAAGTTCAATAGTGTGCACATATCGCATAACATAACATACTCTGTGTGTGTGTCATACATCATGTGTTGTGCTTCTACTAAAACAATATAACTTACGTGCATCATATCTATTTCCAAATAACAATTACCTAAATAAAACATTGAACAACTTCACATATAGTCACATATTTGCACCGAAGGCACATAACAGTCATATCAATAATGAATCACATAACACATAATTTAATATGCATTTGAACAAAAGTAAATATATACTAACAGATAAACAATTATCAAGTACTAAAGAACTTGCCTCGGTGTCGGAATTAATAGATAAACATTTTATAATTCTTCTCATACAACCTATAATAAATCAATTAAATAATAATTGATTAGCACTCTAATATTTATAAAATACATTCAATGTGGACATAGCGGCTTGTCGGATAAAATTTAGCATATTCGGTTGTCCGGACTTTTATTTCACAATTTTCTAAAATTTAAATTTACTATATTAATATTTAAAATATTTAAATATTAGTCTCAAATATTTAATATTTTTTGAAAATATTAAATTTAATGTCCAAATATCATTTTTATATTTTTTAGTATTTTTAAAAATAATTTTTAAACAAATTTTAATAGCTTCTGGGACAAAATCGGAATTTCTGAGAAAGGCAGGGGCACACCAGTCATTTGCCAAGGCCGAGGGACACGCTCCACATTTCCTTAAAAGGTCAGGGGCACGTCGGTCATTAACCAGCAGTGTACCCGCGCCTTGCGCACCGCCCCTTTACCGCCTACGCCAAACGGCGTCGTTTGGCCTGGCGTCGTTTACTATTTACTTTAACTTTCCTTATATAAATTATAAAATTTATTATTATATAATTTATATGATTACTTTCTTTTCTTAAATAATTTTCAGAATTTCTCCATAATTATTGATTAATTATATAATAAATAATTATACCTTTATCAACTCTCTCATTATTTTCTATTTTCTTCCATCCTCATTTAATTGAATCCTCTTATATAAATTATACAATTATTCTTATATACTTTATATAATTATTATTTCATTAATATTTTACTTAAATTTCCTTATTAAATTACATAATTTATTTTTATATAATTTATTTAATTACTTTCTCCTCTTAACATTTCTAAACTTTCACCATAATTATTGATTAATTATATAATCAATAATTTTAATTTTACTAATTCCCTCGTTAGTTTTACATTAAATTTTTGGATTAATTTAATTATTAATCCATTTATCTCCATAATCAATAAAATTTATCAATATAACAATTGAACATGTGCATATATATACAAATATATATGTATATATATGTATATATACAATTCATATATACCTCACATTACCATGTAACACCATTTAAATAACTTTTTAAGCACCTCCACAACTATTTTAAATATTAACAATTTAATTGTACAATGAAATTTTTCTTATTCTTCATAAATTGTTTTTAAACAATTTATTTATTTTTCAATTATGTTAATTCAACATAATTTATTACCATCTATGTATAGATTTAATTTACCAATTAAACCCCATCACACACTTAAAAATCACATAAAATATATCAATCATAAATAATTCAAACAACCTTGATAATTTTGTTATTTAAATTATTATTTAATATTATTAAAGTAATCCCGAAAATTCGGGGTCTTACATTCTTCCCCCCTTAACAGGATTCCGTCCCCGGAATCACAATTACCATATTAACTTTACGTATTGCATTTATAGCACTTAACTATACTTTTATCTTGATAATTAACAACTAAACCCAATAATAATCATATCTTACCTCTTTAATAGCTGTAACTCATATCTTAAATGAATAATACCATAATGATTGTAACAGTCAGAATATTCAATTCTCAACTCAATTTACAATTTCTTTGTAATATTACATTTCACTATTCTCTAAATTTTTTATTAATAAAACTTTAATTCGTTTCTTGATGCACTTATCAAGATAGTTTCTCATTCTCTGAAAAATTTCATTTCTTTAATCGTACTTATCCTTATTCAATCAACTTATTTCATATTCTCTATTGCACATTATCTATATAAACTTTACTTTACATGTTCAACTTTCTTTTCTTAATTTATTTTCATAAACCTTCTTCACATTCTATTTCTCTTTGTAATATATTCAACATATCCTTCTTCCCTTCCTGTCTCATGGTCACTGCACATTGCTGTTTTTCTAATTCATCACATTTCACAGTTTCTTTATTCCACAAATTGTACTTTTATTATCGCTCACATCTAGAAAATGCTACCCCATCCTACCATCTAACCTTAATAAGGGTAGAGGAATTTAAAATTTTATTTTGGAAAACAAAAAAAAAACTTTCATAATATGCTGAATGAACACATATTCCGGTTTAATAGTACTTCGCTTCCAGAGTACCTCATACTGCAAACCACTGGCAACAAATTTATCTGTCATTAAAGTGATGGATATTTCATCCATACGTTGGCACGCCAGGTGATCAGTCTGCAATGCCCGTGTTTCAGTATGTTAGGTGACCATTCGATCAACCTGCAATACCTCTTAATCCTTTTATGCCCCCCTTTTTACAGAGGTTGTTCATCTCAGCCTTAGAATTCATACAAGAGTAATTTAATTGGGCATAACTTTCAAAGAATATGAATACATTTCAAAATTTGTCTAGCTGAATCAAATAGCTTAGACTTATATTTCTTCAACGCTTGTCTAACCAGATCAGTTAGCATAGACTTTCTTTTAACAATCTATAACCTGCAGAAATTTTAAAACATCCATCATGCCAAAACTTTTCAAAACGTCTAGCCGAGTCAAATGGCATTGACTTATAGCTTTGACATACTTTCATAAATCAAAATGATTTATGACTTCATGTTACCATATCGTCTTGACAGTACGTTGAAAATTCCGTCGTTAATAATTACTACACTATACTTTATGGTGCCGAATCATCTTATGACGGCATAGTACCGCACCGTCTCAATAACACGTTGAGCATTCCGTTATTCATCACATCTACACCGGGCTAAAAGGTGCATTGATGATTATTTTGAAATACTTTTTGATGTTCAAAATATTTTTGTCTAGCCGAAACAAGTAACATAGACACTTTTTAAATCGCTTAAAACATTGAAAATCATTTTAGTTTTTATTATACCACAACAGGCAACGATGCGTGAATCCACACACCCTTGTTACCGTGCATGCATGATAATAAATTTCATTTACATTTTTAAAAATACATTAGTGCAAAGTTAACTTGAGGCCAAAAATTTCGAAATCTAACAAAGCTAGAAGAGTGAAAATACCCTAAATTCCAAAACATCCGCCCCCTTCTGCTCTTCACTTAATTACTGTATTTATTGCTAGGACAATTATTATTTATCATACAAAAATTTCTGGCTACTCCAACTTTTCTATACCCTCGTATAGTTCATCAAACTTACCACACATTATGCGTCTAGGAACTTACCACAAGAATATGAGTTTAGAAGCTTGCCCTAGAAATATGTAGTCTGAGAAAACATCAAAGACTGTCCATTTGCTGAGGGGCTCAAAACATACCACAAGATTATGAGTCATGAACTTACCATATGCATGAGTTTTAAGAACTCGTGCCTAAATTTAATATTATCTATCTATCAAATATAAATATGAGAGAAGAATCACCTCCTCAACATATGTACACTGATAGCGTGACTCTAATATTTTAATGATTATCACTATGGCAGCTAAGGGAACACAAGTCCCTTGCCCATACAAATGCTTGTGCAACTTAGTCACCACGTGAGTTCTCAATTGAAATTTCATACCCAAGTTTTCTGTCCCCTGAACATAACATTTCTGTAATTAATATCTCATCATTCCTTGAGTTCATCTCGTACTATTTTATAGTAACATTTCTCTTTATAACATCAAGCTATACCTTTTGGATTATTAACAGGTCTCTCTGTTATTTCACAGTCTCATTGGATCACATTGTGATCTTACTTTACAATCTATTCATTATTCGATTTCCTTATCTCGTGATCGTATCGTAGTACGATCCTCTTACTCTTCATGATCATGTTATTACGATCTATTTCTATACTTTTTAGATTACCTTGTCATCTTTCTTGCTTAAATCATATATCCCTTGACTTTCTTTGAGATTCATCTTTGAATCCTTTCAAATATTCTTTCAAATATATTCTTAATTGAACTTATGAATTTTTCTCAATTCGTTATCTTCATTCAAATATTTCTTAACATCTCTATCTTTTTCTTAAAATTTTATATCTTTCATATTTCCTTAACCTTAGTCAATATCTGAGAACTATATCTTTCAACTTATGACTCTCTACTCTAAACCCCCCATGTTAATCAAACTTGTCACATATTTGGGCTCAGGAGCTTACCATAATCATATAGCTTGAGGAGATTGTCCTAGTCAGGCCATAGTTGCCCATTCGCTGAGGGGCTCCACCATACAATCATGAGTCACGAGCTTACTATATGCTTGTTTTGTTTTTTGTTTTTTGTTTTTTTTTTTTTTCAAAACACACAACTAACCTTACTCTTTCTTACTAAGGTTATAATCTAAGGTATCGTTTACCTAAAGTTTATAACCTTCAGCTCTAATACCATCTGTAACGACCCCAAAAATTGACAAACCTTATTACCTTAAATTTTGTATTTATTATACATTATCTTCCTAACGTCCAAATTTTGATTCGTTAATAAACCTTTAATCATCTTATTTAATCCATTAATTGACTTTGCATCATCAATTACCAAATTTTTTGGTATAATTTTTTTTTCAATCATTGTATCAAAATATTTTGGCATTTTAAATCTTTATATCTCGATCCTAATCCTTGGATCGCAACCTTTATTTTTATTTTTTTTTCTTTCATGATAAGTACTCTTGAATAATCAAAATACATTACTAAACCTTATTTATCCGTTCAGAATTCAACATATATATAACTCATGAATTATAACCACTTATTCCACTAATTTAACCATATCAAATTTCTATATACAAATAAAATATCACAACAATTACATTTGCAACTTTCCTTGATGTCACACATAATCTCTAGTCATGATTTAATACATCTGAAGTTTCATTTTTACCTGCAAAATTTATGTTATGCAAGAATGAGCATTGGGGCTCAGCAAGTTCAATAGTGTGCAAATAACACATAACATAACATGCTCTGTGTGTGTGTCATACATCATGTGTTGTGTTTCTACTAAAACAATATAACTCACGTGCATCATATCTATTTCCAATTAACAATTACCTAAATAAAACATTGAACAACTTCACATATAGTCACATATTTGCACCGAAGACACATAGCAGTCATATCAATAATGAATCACATAACACATAATTTTATATGCATTTGAACAAAAGTTAGTATATATTAACAGATAAACAATTAACATCAAGTACTAAAGAACTTGCCTCGATGTCGGAATTAATAGATAACCATTTTATAATTCTTCTCGTACAACCTATAATAAATCAATTAAATAATAATTGATTAGCACTCTAATATTTATAAAATACATTCAATGCGGACAAACCGGCTCGTCGGATAAAATATAGCATATTCAATTTTTCGGACTTTTATTTACCAATTTTCTAAATTTTAAACTTACTAGATTAATATTAAAAATATTTAAGAAATCCGTTTTAAAAATTCCATTGCTACAAAGCAATTTGTGTATGAAAAAACTCTGGATTTATTCTATTTCAAACACTCTGTTTTGCAAACACTTTTTAATTCTTGCGAAATTTCATCTATGTTGTTTCCACCTACTATCGCTTATCCCAGATTAGTTCAACAATTTTATACTAATCTAGAATGCAATGGGGATTGCTTTACTACTTATGTTAAGGGAAAATCTTTATTTTTCACTACTATCGATTTTGGTAATATTTTGGGAATTTCTTCTACCGGACCTTGTCCTTTTACTTTAAAAGGTGCTGCTACAATTCCTTTTTCTCCAATAGAACAATTGCGTGTTGTTATGGGTGATCAGTCTTTATCAACATTGTTTACTCCTAAGACTGTGGATGTTTGCCCAACTGCTTGTGTGCTTCATAAATTGGTTAGGTACAATCTGTTTCCACGGCTTGGTGGTGGATCAGATTTTACGTATCAAGATATGGTGGTAGTTGCTATGATTTTAAAAAGTGTTTCTTTCAATTTGTCTCAAATGATGTTGTTGCACATACAGAGCTGTATTCGTCAATCTAAAAAATGTTTGCCTTACAACAAATTTTTGACAAAGATCTTTCAACATTTTAAAATCTCTTTTGATGACGAAATCTCGGTTTCAAGTAATGAATTTATAGATACTTCCAACTTGAAACAATCTCATATCACTTTTCTTGCTGGAGAGTTCGTTCGTCTTATACATGATCCTCCTACCAATCCTTCAATTCCTCCGACTCCTGATTACTCTTCCTCTTCTTCACCAAAAATTCAAGGTTCTGACATTATGAATGTTTTGACTGAAATTTTGCAAAATCAAACTTCCATGAAAACTGATTTAGCTGACATTAAGACTCGACTTGCAATTCTTGAAAAAGGGAAATTGCCAATGAATGCACCATAGATTAATAAACTTTATCATCGCGTTGAAGATGAGTT
The DNA here is from genome assembly GCA_947179155.2 of Hedera helix. Lineage (NCBI taxonomy): Eukaryota > Viridiplantae > Streptophyta > Magnoliopsida > Apiales > Araliaceae > Hedera > Hedera helix. The sequence continues at coordinate 9,703,798 of OX359273.1, read as the reverse complement.
TATTGATCTTCAGGCAGGTTTTGAATTACAAACCATGGCTATGGTTGAAGCCCTGCAACGTAAATTTAATCGAAATACCTGTCAGTTGAGTCAGGAAATAAAGTTTGTCAGTTATCAGCTCGGGGAGTTTGCCAACTTTATGGCAACACGGTTTAACGATGTTGGACGAAAATTACATTTTCAATCTTTGCAGTCACCTATTCCTGAATGGTCTATGTGTAATTGGCTAGCCGAATTCAAGGGTGATTTTCTCGACATGCCTCTTCCTCCATCAACTTTTATTCCAAGACCGACTCGTTTTGCCGATGATCTTTCTGAGGAAGAACGACTTCATCGGAATCGTCATCGTCCTTATTTCACTAAACGGGCTGAAACCAGTGCTCATATTGAGGAACTTGACTAATTGTTTTCGCTGATGACAAAGGGGGAGAGACAACTTGAGAAGGAGACAACACTGACTGCTGAGCTGAATGAAGATGTATTTTATGTTCATGTTTTCAGACTAATTTTATTTGTGTGTTTGTTATAGACTATGGTTGTTTATGGTTGCCTCTGTTGGATAATTCGGTTTGTTGGTTTTTAATGGTTTCATATATGCATAGATTAAGGGGGAGTTAATATTTGTTGTCATCATCAAAAAGGGGGAGAATGTTGACTTGGTCATACTCTAAACCTAATGTTTTGATGATGATTTGTTATGGATACTAAATTCTTTATTGTGAATTTCAGGGAATACTTGTTGAAGTGTTCAAGAAGACTGAAGAATGGTTTTGAAGCTTTAAGAATTTAATGTAAGGTCATTACAAATATTTAATTTTTCAATTTAAGGCTCTAGGACATCTTACGTGCATATCATAAACTGGTTTTAATACTAACGAATATTCATGTTTATTTTATGGGTTAGTATGAATAATGTTGTCCAAATATTGAAATAGATATCAGTGGATATAACTTTGTACTTCGTGCGCCATATTTTAAAAAAAGAACAAATATCGATATTAGTGTATGTGATAATGATGATATCTACTAAAAGGGGTAATGATTACTTGTTACAGATATGCTTAATATTTTGAATAAACCGTGTATGGGTACAATTTATCTTTCCAAGTAACAGATATTGTTAAGATATGTTTTGACCGGATATTCTTATCCAAATGTCACGGTAACATTGTTGAAGATATATTTTGATTAGATATTGTTATTCAAAAGCCACGGTCATATTGTTGAGATATGTTTTGACCGGATATTGTGCTAACAAATTTTATCTCTTTATGAGATAAGGTTTCTGGAGAACGGAATTGGTATCTCTCTAAGCTGTAACGGTATTATTTTATATGGCTATAAATTACATATGGATTTTTATCTACCGAGATATGATTTAACAGAACACTGATTACATATTGAAAAAATTCATTTTTGTGCAAACTGCTCTTTGGGCTATTGGAAATTCTGATCAAGCATATTTCTGTGAGGTTTTAATTTGGTAATATCTTTTTATTATTAATTGATCATTGCATACATTAGCTGAGGCTTATATTGTTAAATTAATTATTTGCTTTGATCACTAGACCTCTAAATCTGTATCTATCTGATCTTTGTTTATTTAGACTAAGTGATTGTCTAAAGGAATTTAATCCAAGTATGGATTAAAAATTGTTTTACAAACAGAGTTAAGGAAGCAAAGGTGGTTGAGGAGTGCATAGGTGCACAAGGAGCAAAAGTGCTCAAGAGAATTTAAGAATTCATTTAATCTGTTTTGTAAAAGGTGTCACTTTGTAATTGTGAGAAATATATATAAAGTAAGTCTCCAATACTAGTTGGTATTGGACGTGGAGTAGGCTATTATTATAGAGGGTAATAGCTGAACCACGTAAAAATCTTGGTGTTGATTTTATAACTTGTTATTTCTTTTCACACTAGATAATCGTTATCTCAAACAATAAAATCTAAAATATTCACAGATAATTTATTTACACCGAGTATTTTCTTCAAGTGATATTTTCAGCCAAGAAATTTTCATTGATTTAAAAGAAAGTTTTTAATTCAGTAGACCATATTAATACAGTAAGCTGTATTCATTAAAACAGTAAACTGAATTGAGAAAAACAGAAAAGTTTATCGTAGTTTGTTCTCACACTTATTCAACCCCCCCCTTCTAAGTGTGCCTTATCTAAATTTCACACGGCCGGGGCCATGTTTGGTTGAGAGGTTTTGGCCAGGGCCATGGATTCTAGGCTAAAAATCCGGTCGGGGCCACGGATAGCAGAGTTTAGAAAAATGTTATTTTTGACCCAAAATGAAATGTTTTGATTATAAATGATAGAGATAAGTTATATAAACCCTAGATTGATAAAAATATACTATGAAAAGGGTGTTGTGGTATAATGAGATAATGAATGACATAATATAACATGCCTAAAGCTAAGCCAAAGTATGATATAAGTTATGAAAAAGGTCGGAAGCAAGTTAGAGTGTATTATAAACCTACATAAGGTGTAATACATTAAATGTGAAATGGTTAAAGACGGATAGTCATGTATTTATAGAATTAGTTTGATATTTTATACAAGTTTATGATCTTATAATGACATATAAGTTATATGTTGACAGACAAAGTTTGAAATGAGCAAGCCGACAAGACGAATAACGAAGGATGATTGAGGAGGTACAGGTTAAGTAAAATAATGCAAACCAAGCAAGTTTTTCAGACTTGAGTGTACTAACTGTCCTACATGAACTATGTGATAATTTGAGATGTGCACTCCGTGCCATTACGTGATTTAACTGTTAAATGCAATACGTGAAATTAAGCATAGTATGATAAAGTAAAGGATGCATGACGCATAGATATAAATTATAAGCATGTAATGTGTTATCTGAATTACTTGCTGAGCCTATGTGCTCACCCTTGCTACTAACTAACATTTCAGGTAAAGCATGAGAAGGCCGGATGATCCAGTTCAGCTAAGGTAACGGAAGTGAATGTATGGACAAGCATGAGGAAAAATTGTGGCATGTAAATTTGTATAACTGCAAGTTATGTAATAGTTGTTTTTAAATGATCAATCGAGATGGTATAAGAAGATGTATAGTTTGTAAATTCCTATAGGTAAATGTTCATGTATGTATTATTCAAAGTAGAGATTGTAATGAGGTAAAGTTATATGTATGTTAAGTTGAATTGTAAATGTGATAAACTCGTATGTATGGAGTAATTAAGCGGTCAAAATGATATACGACACATGTATGTAAACAGGTATATACGAACAAGAACAGGTATATGCAAATAGAGCCATATATATAGACGGAATAATGACGAAATTTATTTACTGTATATGATGTAAATCATAATGTTGTATATGATATGATAATTGGAATAGACTAGGTCACAAATTATAATGGATGACCTAAGTTGTAAGGAAGAGTAAGTGAACGTTACGATCCTGAGACAGGTAAGGATTATAAGTTAAATAAAGTTTAAAAATAAAAATAAAAATGGACCGCATTTATGGTCAAATAAATGCTTTTAAAGGTTAAAGGTTAAGTTTTGACGCACAGGATCCCGGTTAATGTGGTTTAAGGTTTATGTTTATGTCATCTAGAATAGAATGGATAGAATTAAGGAAGGTGGGGATCTCGGGGCGTCACAACAACACTGACGCTTCACTTAAACTACTTCGCACTTATCAGTCCAAACAAACTTTACTGTCTTCCTCGTCAAATTGGTTAACGGGGTCTGTCACGCCCCCAAATTAGGGTTCCAAATACCCGGATCCGGTCATCACGATCCAATACAAACATTCACCTCTAAACAACATACAATAACTAAATGCGGAATAATAAACATATGTTGTTCATTCAAAAGGTGTTACTAGTCCCAAGATACGATAACCTTACACAAAAGTACACAAATACCCTTAATAAAGTACTTAGGGTTTATGTTACATAACAATTAATTTAATTAACTACAAGACTACATCTCGAAGTCTATTACTTCATCTTTCCTTTACCCTTGTTATTTCCCGAAGTCTCGGGTTGCACTGCAATAAGGTTTCATGATATAGCAAGAGTGAGCAATGAGCAACTAGTTTGCTCAACAAGTTTAAATAACAACGAGAAACAATATATCATGAATGAAAGGGAATAGCTGAACAATTCAATAATGTGAATAACATAAGCAGGAATAATAATTTGCTTTTAAAATTAGGATAGTCAAATAGACTATGAACTATAATTATCCACTAGAGTCAATAGCAGGTTGACCCAATGGTTACTACCAGAAATATGTACCCGAGGGGATCAGGCTCAGTACAATATGTGTATGCATAACATTTAATTTTCGTATTTTGTACCTGATATTAGATACAGGGTACTCCCCTATAATAAATGGGTGTTCATAATAGTCAAAGAATCCGCATCATCAATGATTTGGATAGCTTTTAAAATCTTTAACATAAATGTCTAGCCGAACAATGGCTTAGACCTACTTTGAACAGTTCTTTAAACAATAGAACAATAATTAAGTACAAGTCAATGATTGTACGATATCAAGTGCAACACGTGCGAATAACAATAATATCGATGTGGAATAATTGTAAAGTAATTAAACCACTCAAAGCATGCTTGGAAATAACAGTTCAACCTTAAATAAATAATTTGCTCAATGAAATGAGTTTAGAGATAAGAAACTTGCCTGTCCTCTCAGCTACAATTAATGTCTAGCTTTAACTAACTGGCTTTGAAAAGACCTAACATTAATAAAGTTGGGCTAATAATTAGTACGACGTATTTGCACAACTATATGCTCACTAAGGTACTTATCTATCACATAAGTACTAACACATAAATTACATTAGTCAAAACAATATTATTAACCTTATAGACCCTCAATCATATTAGGTTAATAATTTAATAAGTTAGAAATATTTTTCTTAAGTGTTGGACACTTATTAAACCCTTAAACAACTTATTACAATTGTTTAATTAAAGCATAATTAAATTTATTTTATTTTATTAACTCAATCTCTATTTAATTACTATTTAATCTTGGTTAAATAGAAATTAATTAATTAACTCTAGTTATTATTTAAAATAAATAATAACTAATTGTACTTACTTATTATTTAATAATAATTAAATAATAAATAATTATTGATTTAATTTTAACCTTCTTTAATTTAATCTTAATCAACTAATAATTAATTAATTAATTAACCTCACTTATTATTTAATTTAAGAAAATTAAATAATAGTTTACTAATTTTAATCCTCTTTAATTATTATTTAATGCCAATTAAATAATAATTAATTATTTAATTATTTTTAATTATTATTTAAGGTTAAATAATAATCAATTAATCTTTATTTATTATTTAAATTAAATAATAAATTGTTAATCTAATAATTTAATTTCCATTAATCGTTATTTAATGCTAATTAAATAATAATTGATTACTTAATTATCCTTATTTATTATTTAATAATATTTAAATAATAAATAATTAATTTATAAATTTTTTTATCTCTCTTTAATTATTATTTAATAGTAACTAAATAATACTTGCTAATTTATTACCTTTATTTATTATTAACATTTTAAATAATAAATAACTAATAAATTTATTTAACTTAACTATGATTTAGCTAACTAGATTAATATTTAAAATATTTAAATATTAAACTTAATGACAAATATCCTCCCCAATATCATTTTTGTATTATTATTATTTTTGTTATAATTTTAAATTAGTTTTTAAATATTTAAATTAATTAAATTTAACCCGAATGACATTTCTGTAAATAAGTTGAAAACTGATTTGAGGGAAGAATAGTAATTTCGCCCAGAAAAACATGGAGGGGCAATATCGTAATTTTCCCAGAAACTGGCTCCCGCGCATTGCGCGGCTGTAACAACAAGCCCCAAAGCGGTGCCGTTTTGAGGGACACGCTGCCGGCTTCCGCGCGTAACGCGCGGAGTAATTTTCTCTAATGCCAAATGACGCCGTTTGGGCTCCGCGTCCGTCGGCTGAAAGCTTGCGCGCATTGCACGGAAGGCACTAAATTTTTTTTCCTTTGCAGAACGTGAACAGTGTTCCGGCAATACACATTTTAAATAAAAATATACCATCAAGTAAGCTTTAAATCCTCAATAAAAATCCAAAAAATTTACCAAACACCTAATATCAATTTATAACATGAAAATTTATTTTTTCATGATTTAATATCATTCTTTTTTTAAACTACCACAAATCATAACTTTTTGTATATAACTCCATTTTGAGTGATTCAAACTTTGTTTTTCTCATGATTTAATGTTCTATAATATTAGAACATTAAACCTAAGGTTTATAAAAATATTTTTGGTCATAAATTCCAAGACTTGTTTATACACTACCAACACATATTTTAGCATACAAAATATACCAAAATACAAACCAAGCATATTAAACTCAAGCATGACATAAATATTACTACCATACATTATTAACTATATTAACATATTTATACACAAATGTTAGTTTATTTAATTTAAAACAAAAAATTAGATTTAGAATAACCATTACCTTTATTTAATGGTTATCTTCCTTTTTCTTCCAAAATAAGTGGTGAAAGAAGATAACATGAACCAAGAACTCATTCTCTTGATAATTTTGCTCTCAAATATATTTTTTCTACACTCTTAAATGCTCTCTAGCTTGAAAAGTAGAAGAAGAAGAAATGACCAACATAAACTCCTAAATTGTAAGTATACTTACAATTTGGATAGATATAAAATCTATATCTATTAAAATTGTCATCATGAGATAGCAATGATACTTACACAAGCTAACATATTAGGTAAAAAGAGGCATAGTTTCATGTACTACAAAAATAAAACAAGCAACCATTTATTAAATAAATGAAAAATAAAATAAAAACAAAATATCACTTTTTCTCTCTCTTCCCTATGATGCTCGGCTGACTTTGGACTTGTCCCAAAATGATAGTCATTTGTTTACTTTTGAATAATTAATAAGTTATATAAAGTATTTTTCAAGTGGGTCAATTATTGGGCTTTAATTAAAATACCAATTGGGCTTCTATTAAATTGTTTGAGCTACTAATTTGTCAAATTTTATTATTATCCACTTGGGCTACTAATTGACCCATGTTGGGTTAATTTAATAATTTACACATTAATTATTCAATCTATGATTAAACAAATAATTAGATTGAATAAATAATTAAATATTCTAACCCATTAGTATTAAATTACTAAATGGACTAATAAATATTATTATTAATATTTCACATTATTTACATTAATTAATAATCATATTAATTAATTTATTATATTTAATTAACTCATTATATTCAATTTAATTGAATATTTAATTAATAGGAAATTTATCAATTATTTTGATATTAAAACTTTAGGGTTTGTTCACTAATTTAATAACATATTAGTGACCCCCTTTAATTAATTCTAGTAATTAATTACATAATCATTTAATTACGTAATTAATTAATCACATAAAAAGATTTAAATAATCTCGTAAAACTAACTCGTTGGAAATTAAATTAATAATTCAATTAATAATGACGTGGAAATTCTAGGACATTACAGGGTTGTTGTCTTTGAAAAAATCTTGAATAAACCTTCGATAATACCTCGCTAACCCTAAGAAACTTTGTACCTCTGTCAAAATCTTCGACCGCTCCCAATTGATCATGGCTTCCACCTTTGTCAGATTCATTGATATCCCTTTTTTATCTATCACATGTCCCAATAATTATATTCTCTCCATCCAAAATTCGTATTTAAAAATTTTTGCACACCACTCCTTCCTTCTCAGTGTTTCTAACACCAACTTCAACTGTTCTTCGTGTTCCTCCTAGGTCTTAGAGTAGATTAAAATATCATCTAAGAAACCACAACAAACTTGTCCAAATATGGCTTAAACACTCCATTCACTAAATCCATGATCGTTGCTAGTGCGTTCACCAATCCAAATGGCATTACCAAAAATTTAAAATGCCCATATCGAGTCCTAAAGGCCGTTGTAGGCACATCTTCATTCCTCACTTTTAATTGATGATATCCAATTTTTAAATCTACCTTAAAATAATATTTTACTCCTTTCGGTTGCTCCAAAAGGGTCATTGATTCGGGTAAGAAATACTTATTTTTGATCATGAACTTATACAATTCTCTGCAATTTATGCATAATTGCAATGGCCAGTCTTCCCTTTTCATGAACAAAATTGGTGCTCTCCGTGGAGACACGCTCAGCTAAATATAACTTTATCTAATAATTCTTGTAACTGGATCATTAGTTCCTTAATCTATACTGATGCCATACGATACAGAGTCTTAGGAATCGGTGTTGTGCCTGTCATTGAATCTATCGCAACTCGTCAGGAAATTCCTTTACTATAGGTATTTTCTTAGCTATTTCTTGGCGATGTGCTACCATAAAATACTACCTTAGACCAATTCAGGGTCTGAAGGTTTACTCTTTTCCATGGCAATCAATTGTCAGTCCATCCCTATCATTACATCAGACTTCCCTAACTTTATCGGGATTAAGACCACATAGGTTCCCTTATATTGACACAACAATTCTTTGTACGTACTCTATGAAAATTATTTCCTTATTTGCAATTTCTATATTCATAGGGGGGTTATACTTCTTTTTAAGGTAGATTTATTCATCTAGCAAATTTGTCATACACAATGGGTAGGTAATACCCCAAAGCAAATAATACGTAATCATTATTGATTTCAATATTACCTGACACTGCGTCCTCTGATGCTGTTAACCCTTGCACAGTCATATAGATGATTTGAACGGTTGGTCTGTTTGGTTGCGTCGATTCTACGGTTGCCAACTTTTTGTTGTTGTTGTTGTTATTTCCTCATTTCTGCATCTTCTTCTAGTCACCTTCTTTAGACAATCCTTGATTTGATGATCCGTTGATCTACATGCGAAACACCCTTTTATCTTCTTCGAATTTGGGCAATCGGGGGAGATATGTCCCTCATGTTTGCAATTGTAATATATGTTCTTTCCCTTCAAGCACTCTCCTATATGGTTCTTCCCAAAAATACCACAAACTCCTCCTTTCCCTTTCGAATCCTCTTGCTTACCTAAAACATTGCTAATGTTATTTCGTTTCCTTTTATTTGGATTACTTTCTTCGCTATTCCCCTTATCGACCGCTTCCTTCACTCTTTTCACTCTTCTTCTCTTGGTGATATTGGCTCAAATCTTCACTTTCCCTTTCAACCTTTGTCTTCTTCTTAGGGCAATTCTTTACTAAGTGGTTTGGTGTTCCACACCTATAACATCCTATCACTTTCTGCCATGGGTTAGGACAATTAGGTGAGATATGCCTTTCATGTTCGCAATTATAGCATCTCTATTTTCCTTTTAAACACACCCTAAAGTGATTCTTTCCACAACTCGTACATGCCTCTATCTTTTTCTTCTTTAACTTTTTCCCACTTTTATTATCCTTATTTCACTCCCTTTTAAAGTTTCCATTACTCTCACTATTACTTCCTTTTGTTTGACAGTCCTTCACCTTCTTCAAAGCATGAATTCCTCTTTCCATTACTAGAGCGATTTCTCTTTCTTGATTATTACTTCCCGCATGACTTTGCCTAAACTCAACAATCACTTCTTTAAAAACTTTCACTATTACATTCATCAGTCGTATTACAAGATTATGTTCCAGCTCCTTATTTTTAACTTTTGCTATATGATATGTTCCTTCAGCTTGAGGTCATTCTCTCTACGTTTATGTTTATTACAAAAACAGTATTGTTACCTCTTTATTTGTTTCTAAGCATGTATCATTAATGTTAAAGACTTGATAATATCACATAGCTTCATATCATTCTCATACCACTTTTCATTTATTTTTTTCCATTCATAACTTATCATTCACATTCCCTTTTTAACCATTTGATAGCTTATCTGTCACTTTGCAATATATTCTTATCTTTCTACGATCTTCCTTTATAAGCGTTTCATTGTACTATTGCCTTTCCCCTTTTGGAACTTAGTCATCACAGTGCACATTTAATAATCGTTTTATATTAATACGCTTCTCATGAATACATGGTGGTTACATATTATAACACTTTGCTATTAATCTTATATACCACTGTCTTACAACAAAAGATGGGGTTTACAAAATCATATCCCATACATTACTTCTTTCTTTTCTCACCATACATTACCTTACACCTGTTAACTATAACTATATATATATATATATAGTCAATTCATTTTTTTTGTTAATTCAAAACTTTTGACCTTAGGCTCCAAACTGAGTAACCTTTCTTACTGTAAAACACCTAGTTCAGCATAAGTTCTATAGAGCATTGGTAAGTCTCCAGGTGGGAGTAGTTTAGGCTAAGGGAATCTTAGAACTTCGGTATGCGTTTACATAAGGTAAGCAGGGTCGTTTAAGCGAAATGATCTAAGATAAAAAAAAAAATCCAGATAAAATGAGTAAACTTTTTAGGTCTAGCTCTTCAGTTAGTTCAAGGTCAGCAACCTTGTCTTCTATTCTTGACATAGTTATGATAATTTAACTCAAGACTTTGGTAATTTGAATATACCTAATATTTCACCTAAAGAAATTTACAAGTAAACCTTTTCTGATAATTCCAAGTTAGATTATAATGTTAAAACAGTTGAAAATGTTTATGCAATTAATAAAGAACATGAAAATTGTTCCATATTAACAAGTGAAGTAATTAAAAAACATAGACTTAAATGATATAATTTTATCCACATAGGTCTTATTCAGGTTGCAGTGAAACCTTTAAGCATTAAAGGAATTAATTCAAGCATACTTTTGAGTCTTCGTGATGCAAGATATTTAAACTATGTACCAAGTATTTTAGGCATAATGGAATCTAGTCTGCATAATGGACCTGTCCATTTTAACTGTTTTTCAGATTTCACATTAAGTCTAAGTGATCCACATTTGTTAAAAGCTTTAACTTTAAATATTAAAACTGCTAGAGAAATAACCTAAATGATTGAGGGTTCTCAAGCACTGGCTTTAATATTTAGAATTTATTATAAAATAATGAAGACTAATTTAAATGTAAAAACCTTAAGTAAAAGTCCTAAAGACAAAACCGTTTTGATACAAAGTAGTGCTAGTGATGCTAATATTCAAGTCTCAAAGACTATTCTTTGGAGAGATATAAATCTCCCTAGACAGTGGATATTAGAAAATGAAATACCACATAAACCAGATAATAATAACATAATGAATTTAAAAAATGTTAAACAATACTTAGATGGAACTATCAGAATAAGCTTTGATGATTCAAGGCTTAGAAGACCTTTAATAATTGAAGATATTGCTAGCACTATAGCATCTTCTAGAAAAGATTCAGAATTATTAAGCAAAACTACACTTCAAAATATTAAGTTAAAAAGGAATTATTAGTGAAGGTTAACTAGTCAACCCTGTTATAATAATGAATTGGTTAGTCAAGATGAAGATGATGAACAATAGTTATCTTTAACCCAGTCAGATTTTGAAACAAAACCAGTTCACCACCAACTTAGAGTTATACAACAAGACTTTAAAATTAAATGAGAAAAATTAATTAATGATTTTAATTCAAAGGAAAATAAAAGTACAAGACATCAATTTCGTACAAACTATAGTGAAATTGATAGGGGGAAAATAGTCAAAAAATAAATAAGAAATTATTTTAAAAGAAAAGGTAAATATTACTTTTTTATACCTAGTATGAAAAAGTATTATGGTAAATGTAATGTAATTACTAAAAGTCAGTGGGTAAAAGAAGATAAGTCAAGAATTTCTTCTAGTCATCCACCTTTGGAAACAATTATTTTACTAGTTAAAAACACATTTGTTGTTACAATTCCTTTTAAAATTCCAGATGGTATTAATGATGATAAAAAAAATAATTGAACAAAACAATTTTACTAACCAGTACTTGGCAACACTAGGTAAACAATTAGATAAAATTGAAGAAAAATTTAAAGATAAATCTCCCAGTCAGAATCACAATGATAAAATTGAAAAATCATTGTTAAACCTACCTCAAAATAGGCAAGGTCTGGGATTACCTAGTACTGATAAAGAGTTGGTTACGATATATATATATATATATATATATCTCACCTCATTTCATTAAATCGTTTATTTACCCTTTTTGCTTCCTTAACTCTTTCCTCAGGTCTTTCGCTTGCTCTTCTGCCCTCAATCTCTTCCTATCTTCCTCTTCCCAACATGTCTGCACATATTGGTTACTAGTCTGAAGGTCTCAAACTTTTACCTCTAATTCCTGTATCTTATTTTCCATCTCAGATTTTTGAGTTACTAAGTCATTCATGCGAGCCCACATCTCCAAGAAACCTTTCATCATTCCTGAATCAGACATGCCGTCCTTGGATCCCTTTTTGTACTGTACGATTTTAGAAGCTGCATCCTCTAACAGCTCCGCTTCCTCGGATTCACTATCCGATATAACTATTACCTCTGGCCTGGGTGCCACGGACAACTCCTTCTCGATTATCAGAACATTTATAGGTTCCTCTTTCCTTGACATCCTACATTCATAATCATAAAAACTACATCCGTGTCCCACGGTAAAGTATATCCATTGCTATCACTAACTTTATTATCATCTCATCGTATAATACGATTATTATTGTCTTTTATCGTTTTATATCATCTTATAACTACGCTCTTCCTTTGATGAATTTCCATGATTCTTCACCTAAACTCAATACGAGTTCATCTATCCTTATTTTCTCATCTTCCCTAAGGCTGTAGCTTAAGGTTTTTCCCAACCTAAGGCTTATAACCTATAACTCTGATACCAACCTGTGACGCCCCCCAATTCGGATACTCTTACCTCAAATTTAGTGCTCACAATACCATCCAAACATTATACATATAACAACATAAATAACTATATCGTAATAATATTTAACTTACATTCGTGTCCCAGGTTTCCACAATCTTTACATACATAATAAGTCTTACAACATATTAATATTCTTCACCAGAAGCACAAAAGTTGACATAAACTTAATCTACTCTGTAGCTTTAGCCTTGCCTTTGTCCTTTTCAGAACTACTGGCCTTCTCCGTCTTAACTGTAGACAGGGTCATAAAGCAAGTATGAGCAACAAGTTTGCTCAACAAGTATATAACAAATAATGAATATTAATTGAGATCAAGGGTGCATGGTTTTATAGGATTCAACAGTTTATGATAAATCGAGATGTGCTTCAATGAATCATAAATAAGTAATATATTAAGGGTTTCAAGTCTAGAGAATATACAAAATCACAGTAGTATAGGAATAACCAATCATTATGCATTCAACAAAAGAAGAATTTTGATCCTTCAAAGCATGAGTGTCTTTTATTACTGAGTGGTCACTAAAGACCATTGAACTCTATAGAGAATTACCAGTGATTAACTGAAAACCTCTAAAAACAAGTACATGAGCTGATCAATCTCAACCTCATAGTATCCTACATTATGCATAACATTTAGTCTCTGCGCGTGCACATGTCGGATTCACCGACATATAATAATTTCCCTTTATCAGGGTTGTTCATCTCAATATGATAGAGTCCGCACTAAAGCTATTGGTTTGGATAACTTTCTCAAAGAATTATGATTTATTGATAATTCATGTCATCATCTGTCTAGCTGAATCAAGTGGCATAAACTCACATTTCAAACAACTTGTTTGTATTTAGGGTTCTCAACATTTAAAATTTCATACTTATATATGAATAGGTTTATTTAAATTATGACAGTTAAGTTTAGACAATTATTGTATCTATAGAACTTGTACGAAACAAAATAAGGTGTACAAGTAAAATGTACTTGCCTGATACGTTTGCTTCCTTCTCCTCTAGCTTAATGACCTTCGATTGAACTACATGAATTGGGATTTGATCTATCGATTAGTCTTTATCAGATCATTAATAAAATTTACATCAACCTAACCAACTATTACGCCTTCATCATTCCACCCCACTTCATTCCTTAATATCTCCTTTCTTATTTCCTTCGCTACCTTCTTCACTTCCTACTATTATTATTCTTATTCACCAACTTCAATTAATCTTTACTATTACTGGTTCATTATTGTATTTCATGCTCATCGTTTATAAATAAAATAATATTTGTTATTATTTTATTTGTTTAATCATTCTCTAAATTATTTAATAATCTTTATTATTATCCTTACAAATAAAATAATCTTATCATTACTATTTTATTTGTTTATACACTTCTCATGAGGTATTATTATTAATATTGATAAATACCCTTAAGTACATTATCACATTTCTCAAATAAAATAATCTCATTATTTTATTTGTCTAATTAATTAACTTTTACATTTAATCTTTATCATTCTATATTATTACCTTTCATAATTAAAATAACTTTATTATTTTGTTCGCTTACTAACTTCATTTTCTTTAGTTAAGCTCCCTTAATTAAATAATTCTCATTACTTAATCATGTTTCCCATTCATCATCCTTGTTTTCTAGAAATAAAATAATAATAATTATTATTTTATTTGTTTAATTCTTTCAAATAAAATAATATTAATTATTATTTTATTTTTTTAATCTTTTTTTATTTATTATTTTTTATTTCATTTTAAATGTTTTTCTTTTGGTTCGGGCCAACCTGGTTTGACCCATTGACTGAGACCCGAATCGGTTTGACTCGGATCTAGGTCAAGAGATTTTTTGGACAAACGCCTCGGTGCTCCCTTTTGAACTAGGGACAACCCCCCAGCGCTATCCTTTAAAATTCCAGAAATTAGGCTAGTGCCCTGGCGTTGGATTTTGTCTACTTAGGAGCGCCCTGACGCTCTATGGCAGAATGTGTTGCTTAGATTTTTTAGCCTCTTTTCATTTCAACTTTCAAAGCTTGTTCATTTTACATTCAAATGAGTTCAAACCTAGTTCATTGGTTAGGAAACTTATAGATGAAGGTAGTATACCCTCGTGCCAATCATATGTTGATATGATAAGCATATACTTTGTAATTTTATTCAATTATTATTAAAAGAATTATTTATTTAAAGGTTTTTTTTTTTATTATTAATGATTGATTGGTTGAATTAATTAAATGGATAAACTCATAGTTTTAGAGCAGTGCTTTTAGAGTCATAATGTTGATTATGCTAATGAGATCTAAATCTAGATAGCTCAAAACTAAAATGTTCCTATTCGCAAGATCATTAAATTGGGGATTAGTGAGTCCGGATAGATTAGTACATACTATGCTTGCTCTTATAAAGAGTATGATTGATCTCTTAATCATTTGTGTGGAGACACTAAAGCAAATATGTAGGTGCTTATTAGAGAATAAATTCACTGAACATGAATCGCTTAAGAAACATTTAATTGAGTTTTACTTATCTGCCAATAAGAGTTCCTAATGTGATAGTAGTACAAGTGATCCCTGGACTTGAAATTATCATAGTATCTTGTGTATGATGAGTTATGCTTTGTCATATTTCTTAAGACAATATAGGTGTAACAAATGATATGTTCGAGTATAATAAGTTGTACATGGAGATGGTTAATGGTTAATAAATGATCTACTACTTCTAGTAAAGGAAGAGAATATCCTATGTTATTCGATAAATGACAACCCAATAGTCCTTAGCTAAGGCATAATGAAATTAGAAAGAAATTTCTAATTATCTAGAGTTGTGCATCTTAAAATTGAAAGACATAGGATCAAATTAAAATAAGACTTGACTGTAATTGTATGTTTTATATTTGATTGAGATATTGAGTGGTAGAATGATTGAATTATATGGTAACTATTCGCGGAATAGGTTCTTTGTAATCAAGTGTTGATATTTATATTATTCGAAAAGTCATGTGTTGTTGAGTGGACTTACCCTTATTGTGGAATAAATAAGTATTTATTTAAAAATAAATTAAAGGAGTTTAATTTATTATTATAAATAAAATTAGAATTATTCTAATTTATTTATTCTACAACCGATTTAATATTTAACCTAAAGGCTCACATCATAAAAGAAAAATATTTATTTTAGAAGTAATGACATAATTATAATAATAAATTAAGTGTATTTAATTTATACTAATGTAATAGAATAAATTAAATAGCTTAATATTTATAATTATGTATTTTGAAAATACTAATTATAAATTAATAAGAGGAATCTTATTATTATTATTATTATTATTATTATTATTATTATTATTATTATTATTATTATTATTATTAATAAGAAGTACTCTCATTATAAATAATTAAGTTCCTAAAAAGTTTAAGAATTGCATTTATTATATTAAATTAATTTAGTTCCTAATTAGATTAGGAGTTAAATTAAAACCCTATTGCTAAATAGTTTAGGAGGATTGATCAAATCTATAAATAAGAGCAGTCTTATTATGTATTAGGGTTACATTATTAATTTTTAAGTACTGAAGAATACTTCTAATAATTCTTTACATCTAAGAGAGAGAGAGAGAGAGAGGGAGGGAGAATTAGGGGTAGTCATCTAAGATTTTGTTGAATCTAAATTACTTCTTCAATCCATATTACTCTTGATGGATCACCTTTAAAGTTTACACATTTGGGCAGCTAACGTTGATGTAGAGATTTTAATTGGTAAAATTGAAGAGGAATGGGAAGGATTTAGAGGTCAACTCGTACCTGTTGAAGAATTGATTCTACAAATGTATAAATCGTTATCATTCCTTAATTAATAGTATCGCATAAGAAAGATCATGATTTTGGTTTGTGAAAATTTTTTAAAATCGTTTTATTGTATGTTTTCGCTGCGTTATATAATTTGATTATGTATGCCATGTTTTTACAAACACACAGTTGTATCAGAGACAAAGTTATGCGAATTATTAATTATTTTGATTTTGTATATGTATGGGTATGTGTTTAGAACAATTTATTGGGCATAATTTGTTGTATAAAATCATGAATTTTGAAAAACAATTTAAAAAATCGTGTTTTTAATGAAACATCATGAACTGTAGAAGCATATTCTGCAAACTAGCATCGGGACACTGGAATTGAACTGTGTTCCAACGTTGGGTTCTTATCTGCAGAATTCGTTATTTTGGTCTAGTGTCGTGGCGAAGTTTTTGAATTACAAACCAGCGCCGAGGCGCTGTCCTGTAGAATTCGTCTTTTGGATATTTTTTTCGCGCAGTTTTTCAAAAAATTAAAATAAAGGGTTATTTTACATGATTTTATAATTAAAATAAAAAGTTTATTTTTAATTTGAAATTAGATTTCATGCAACTTTAGATTGCCCAATGAATAATATATATATATATATATATATATATATATATATATATATATATATATATATATATATATATATATAGAATATTTTTAAAGCATGAAATGAATGATGCATATGATGATATGTATGATAAAAAATTTGTGTTGATACATATGATGTATGTATGATAATACAATGGATTGATTATGGATTATTGACCAATGTGATTGCATTTATTTTAGTTGAATGCATGAATGAATGAGTTTTATAATAAATGGCGTCTGCGTATCATGTCTTTCTAAATTTTTCTGTTGTAAATTCTATCTCCATCTCCCTCCTATGTACTTCCCCTTGACTGTTGATTAAGGTTTTTATTTTATAAAAATAGTTTGTAATAGGATTAGATAAAATTATTTGAAGAATTGGAGTTTGTAATAACCATGAATTTGTAAATAATATTATTAATGAAAATAAGAAAATATTTGAATATGATTATGCGTATATATACATGTGTCATGATGAGAGAGTTAATACTTCAATTAAACTGAATTAATTATGTAAGAAACCAAGTGATGATGGTAAATGAGCTTAAGTTACAATTAACTAAGCTTATGTAATATGCCTCGTGTGACATAATGGTTAAGATGAATTAATTAATTTTTTAGTTAAATTAATTAAGAGGGGATTAAATAATGTAATGGAAAAATTAATATGAATAAACCCAATGTGAATATTAGATGGTCACATAATTAATGTGATATTTCAAATGTGTCAGGAAATTAAAATCTATATAAGGGAGATTAATAGAATTGTTATTAAGCCTAATGAAATAATTGTTCATGGCCCAAAAGGAAATTTAATTAGTGGCCCAATGAAATATATATATATATATATCCCCATGACCGAACCACCCATGATGGTCAAAGTACTATTTTTTTGGTCCTCTTTTTGAGCCATGTGAAGCCTTATAATTACGTAGGTGCATGGCTAGGTAAGGTGGTAAATTATATTTTTACCAAATCCCTTATTTGAAAGTTGTATTCCCTCAAGCCAATCATATTTAATGTGATAAGCATATACTTTGTAATCTTATTCGTTTATTAATAAAAGTATCAAGACATTTTTTTATTCATGATTAATTGGCTAAATTAATTATATGAATAAACCTATAGTTTGAGCAATGCTTTTAGAATCATGATGAGGATCATGCTAATGAAATCTAAATTCTTAATAACTCAAAACAAAAATATTCATAATCGTGAGATCACTAAAATAAGATTAGTGAATCCGGATAAATTAGTACATACTATACTTACTCTTATAAAAATAATGATTGCTCTCACAATAATTTGTGTAGAGATACTAAAACAAATATATATGTGCTTATTAGAGAATATGTTCACTGAACGTGACTCGCTAAAGCAATCTTATAAGAGTTCTTTTGTGATAGTAGTACAAGTAATCTTATAACTTGAGATTATCATAGTATCTTATATATGATGAGTTATACTTTTATACATTCCTTAAGACCTTTAGGGTATATCAAAGGATGCGCTTGAGTATAATAAGCTGTACATGAAGATATGTGAATGATCAACAAAAAATCTACCACTTTAAGTAAATAAAGAGAATGTCTTATGTGATTTGATAAATGATAACTCAGTAGTTCTTAGCCAATGCAGAATGAAGTTATAAATGAGTTTCTAATTTATATTATTTAAAGTTGCTCATTTAAGATTCGAAATGCATATGATCAAATAAAATAAGACTTGACAGTAAATTCATGTCTTATATTTGATTGAGACATTGTATGGTAGAATGATTAAATTGTATGATAACTATTCGTTGAAAGGTTCTTTTAAAGATTAAATGTTAAAATCTATATTATCTGAAAAGTCATTGATCGCTAAAGGGGCTTACCCTTATTGTGGAATAAATATTATTTATTAAATAGTTTAATCTATATAAATAAGATTAGAATTGTTCTAATTAATTTTTTCTACAATCGGTTTAATATGGAGAACCTAAAGGATCACATCGCAAAAGAAAAATATTTATTTAAGAAGTGAATGACATAATCGTAATAATATATTAAGTATATTTAACTTATACTATGGTGATAGAATAAATTAAATAGCTTAATATTTATAGTTTAATATTTTAGAAATACTAATTATAAAATAATAAGAGGAGTCTTATTATTATTATTATTACTATTTAGTTCCTAAAGAGTTTAGGAATTAATTAATAAGAGTACTATCATAAATAATGATTAAGTTCCTAAATAGTTTAGGAATTATAATTATTATATTTAATTAATTAGTTCCTAATTAGATTTAGAGATTTGTTAAAAAGCCTACTCCTAAATAGTTTAGAAAGGTTATTTATATCTATAAATAATAGGAGTCTTATTAGGGATACACACTCTTTTACAAATATTGAGAGAGTACTCACATATTCTCTAGAGATAGAAAATTAGGGTTTGCCACTACCCACTTCTTGAATCATTATTATTCTTTGGTGGATCAACTATAAAGGCCAAACACTTGGGTGACTGACATTAATTAAAAGAATCCAATCGGTGGAATTCAATGAGAACATGAAGGAATTGGAGTTGAACTTGTACCTGAGGAAGCTTTGTTCTACAAGGGTTTAATTCTCCATATCCTTCTTGTTAATTAATAATTGCACATAAAGGTCGATCCTGGTTATAGTTTGTAAAATTTTAAATTTTGATTTTACCATACTTCCACTATTTATATGCAATTTGATTGTGTGTTCATGGATATTACAAATCAAACAGTGGCATCAAGAGCTAAACTTTATGCGAATTAATAATTGTTTTGATTTCGTATATGTATAACTATGTGTTTAGAACAATTTAATTGGGCATATATGTTGTATAAAATATGAGTTTTGAACACAAAAAGGAAAAATCGTGATTTGGATGAAAATAGGCAAAATTCGTGAGTTGCAAAAAATCTTAAAAACGGATTTAGCGACTTAGTGCCGGCCGCACTGAAATTACATTGGTTTCAACAATGGTTGTGCTGACAGTGTTCAGTTTCGGGGGCGCTAAAATAAGCTTGATTCATCGCCGGCCGCGCTGAAAAACATAATGTTCTATTTTTGATTTTTTCGTGCAGTTTTTTTTTGAAAATTAAAATAAAAGTTATTTTACATGATTTTATAATTAAAATAAAGAGTTATTTTAAACATGAAATTGAATTTCATGCAACAAGAATTGACCATAAATGATACCGATATATATGTGGAATGGATTTTAATTCATAAGATGAATATTATTTATTGATACATATGTTGATATGTATGACAATAAATAGGATTGATTATGAACTATTGACCAAAGAGTTTGGATTTTTTTTGTATGGATGCATGAATGAATGTGTTTTTATAATTGGAGTCTGTGTACCTCGTCTTTTATAATTTTTCTAATGTAAATTCCATTTCTCTCCTATGTACTTTCCCTTGACTGCTAATCAAGGGAAAGTATGACCATATTAATTAATTGGGCATAATTAATATGACAATATAATTAACCATATTAATTAATAATTAACCCGGTACCCTAAAATAAATCGTCGGGTAGGGTTAATTACATTAGAGATGATATTAATTTATTAAATTAATATCATAAGAGGATAAATAATTATTATTTGATTATTTTATGATCATAGGTCATACGAGAAGCATGATAGAAGGGTATTTGTTAATTAATTCTATAATCCAGGCAAGTTCTTCAGTTCTTAAATGTTAAATGTTGACTGTTATGATATGATAATATTTATTAAATGCATATAAATTATGTGTTATGTGATCTGTGGATAATATGACAACTATGTGTACTTTGGACAATGATATGAGATATATTGTTATAGTAGAGACACAACACGTAATGCATGACACACACCAAGCATGATAAGGTATGTGCTGCGTGAAGTATAAACTGTTGAACTTGCTGAGCCGTTGTGCTCATTACTTGCGTAATATAAACTTTTGCAGGTAAAGAAATAAATTTCAAGAATATCAGATTATGGTATAAATGATTTTCCTAAAAGGTTGTGAACAAAATGTTGATATTATGATTCAATGTGGATAATTTGTCAATGTTACATTAATATTTTGTATGTACATATATATTGTCTCCGAATGAAATGGATAGAGTTAAAATGTGAACTATGTTTGTTCAAGATGATTATTACGATAAAGATTATTATATATTTAATTATAAATTATGAATCAAGAAATAATTGTATGAATATGAACAATATTAAATTGTGAATGTTGAACTTTATGATACATGTAATAGAAAGAAAAGTGAAGGTTGCGATCCAGGGACTAGGATCACGATGTAAGGATTTTAATATCCAAATATTTTAATACAATGATTGAATTGAGAAAAAAAGAAAAATTTATACCGAAAATTTGGTAATTGATGATTTTGAAATTAGCTAATGGATCAATTAAGGTGATTAAAGATTTATTAATGGACCGAAATTTGAACGTTATGGAAATAATGAATAATAAATAAGAAATTTAAGGTAATAAGATTGGTCGAATTTCGGGGTCGTTACAACTATTAAAGGTAAATAGCGATGGTCAACCACTAACCGTCGCTAAATCCCCCAATAACTATCGAAAATAAGCTCTACACCGACGACCATCAAGTGACCATCGCTATAGACAACTTCTAAAGGTCTATAGCGACGATAGCGACGGTCAGGCCATGGCCGTCGCTATAAACATTTATAGCTACGGTTTCGCCTCGACTGTCGCTATAGGTTGATTTTCTAGTAGTGCACATATAAATTTCATGGTGTATGATAACTCATATATTATGAACTACTAAAAGTATTTATATAATATAATTTTTTGTGCTGTAATAAAATATAACAAGTTCAAAAATAGTTTTTAAAATAATATTTTAAAATAAATCTTTCAAAGAAACCTTTTTAAAATAAATATTCTCAAAGAAGAGTCTTCTAAAGGAAGATTTGTGAATACTGTGTGAAATAGGTATTTATGTAATTACTACTCTTTAAATAAAGTACTTATATGAGAAATTCATGCACTCCCTTTGATAACCTTACTATTCTTAGAGAAATACTCACAAAATACTTACAGAAAAACTTTATGTTTTAGGTATAATTTTTCAATTCAGCTGAACAACCTATTTATAGGAAAAAGAAACGCACTGTGTGCAGTAGGTGAGCACGCTAGTGCTGAACATTCGTTCAATAGTCGTTTCTGAAAATTTTAATTTCATATAAAACAAATCCTTATTATAATATTCATAAAAAATAAATAACTTTATACATTATATTTATAATAAAATACATAACTTTATATAATAAATTATAATAAAACAATATATTATAATAAATCAAATATCTTTCCCCCACCTACCATATTTTTCTTCCCACCTTATTAGACTTTATTTATTTATTTATTATTATTATTATTATAATATTCAAAGTAACAATAATTAAATTAATGGCACAATAGTGACAACAATACTGTAAGAAACACGTTACTGATAATTATTAATTTAATAATATAAATTACTGTGTATTTGCTACTGTGACAATTATTTGGTTCAATAATTTTGAAATACAGTGCAATAACAATTATTGGCTCAATGATATAAAATACAGTGTAATGACAATTATTGAATCAATAATGCAAAATATTGTGTATCAACAATTATTTATGAATACTGTGCAATACTGCGTGCTACTGTGTAATACCGTGTGCTATAGTAAAATACCATATGCTACTATTTTTTTTATCACCTGATATTTTAATAGTTAAAAAAATGATAGTATCGTTGACCATTTTTATTTAAAAAGGTTAATGTTGTCGTTTTTTATATTTGACAATATTTCGCTGTGGGGTCCACTAATGATTGGTTATTTCGGTGCCGTCTTACGGATCAAATATTTCCCGACAAAACGAATATTCTTCGACAAAACAAAATTTGTACAAAATATTTTTAACTTTAACTTTTGTCAATTTAACCACTTATTATTTCAGGAAAACAAATATATATGAAGAAAATTAAATTTGTATTTCATAATTTTAGAACCATACATGTGAGATATGTAACCATGGGTTTCAGAGGGATTGGAACTTTCAAATGCACCACCGGCGGCACAAGGTGTTGTGAAAGTTTCTCAAGAAGAAGTCACCGGAAGTGCGGGGTATTTATTTATCCCGAACCAAGTTGCCTGCACCATGACCCGTGCCATGCACTGGGAGATCTTCAGCCTTGCAGGGTTTCCTCCATCCTTCATTACATTACATATATAAGTGGGGAGCATTGCAGTGAGCTAAAAAGAGTGAGATAATCTAATCATGGATCATACTGATGCATTTTTAGCAAACTTGTTCAACTGGAACTCAAGAAGTCATCATCATGTTTTTTTATCACCGCCGTCACAGCATAACCAATTCTTCGAAGAGATGGCATCGCTGCATCGCAGCAGGCAGCCTTTTTGGTGATCCGACCAATTAGAAAGGTGGGAGTACTGGAGGAATTGTTTTAAGCCTATGGTATTCGGTACTACACGACGACCAAGATAGTGGATCTAGGATTTATGGTAAACACGATGAATAGCCTCTGCCAATTTTTCCGATGGGATCTCCTTGTTGGTGAAAGATATGGCATCAAAGCTATTGTTAGAGCTGAGCGCCGTCGCCTAGATTCCACGGCATGGTCGAACTGTAGCCTCCATAGCCCAAACCCTAGTGGACTTATTATGGCCGAAGCCTCCAATGCTCGAACCCTCCTGAGATATAATCCTCCTAATTTCCAAGTTTATCTCTCTCTCAGGAATAATGAGGGACTTGAAAAAAAAAAGAAGAAAAAAAATTAAAATAAAAAATAAAAAGGAAAAGAAAAGAGGCACATGCTAATTGTACATATTGCCATTAATACATCTTTCATTAATACATACAATTCATTAATGAATGTGTGATGAATTTCATTATTACCACCAGTAATAATTATTTTTTATTATTTGGGTACAACTCAAAATAAATATGAGAACGATTGATATTTATGTAAGTACCGAAAGAAAATTATGATTAACAAACTTCATTCATAACATGGATGTACCCGTATAATTTGACTTTTAATTTTTTTTCATGATGTTTAACAATACACTGACAATTGTGTATGCATTTTATCTTTTTCGGTACTATGCATGAGTTTGTCAACTTCACTTGGAATCAAGCTAGATGACACCAATGTATTGGGAGCCCACTAAACATGGTTGAGAATCACTAAGTGGAACACCGGATCACAACATGGATGAGCTCTTCGAGTTAGAGCAACTCAATAAATGTGATGATGCTAAGATCTAAAAAAGATTGAATCTTGACAAGAGGAAAGACATAATGGATCATGATCACTACCAAGGAAGTGCTGAGGTCAAATATAAGTCCCAAAGATGTTACAATGACCAAATCAACAAGTGTACACCAAGGTATCTTAGGAGAGCTCCCATAGGGGTTCCCTCTCTTAAGGGCTAGGTGCATTAAGAAATTAGGGAGTGGCAGATATTAGGTTATACTGGAGGTTGCAGTGCCAAAGGTATTACTGGCTCGAAATGAAGAAAGAAGCGAATGTACTGCAACGATAATATCTATCGTGCCAAGAATACATTGGGAGGAGGAATGCAACTTCATGTACGACATAATGGCTCAGTGAATCCCATATGTGGAGTTTTTACAAAGTGGAAGTCTTCTTGCCAAAAATAAGGACACAATTATAAAACATCACTTTACTACTTGAAAGGTAATATACAAGAAGAGGTCATAAAACCTTGACCATGATTCTCTTAAAAAACCTTAGACGATCATCTGAAGGCATGGGCAGGACAGTTACCACGTCTTGGCATATGATGAAGTTTCACAAAAATGGAACTTCCTTTGGCCGAGATGAGAATTCGAAGCTTAGTTAAGAAAGATAATGGTCCGGCTTCTTTGAAGGCCTTAGCTGACTTTTGAGACAAAGCTAAAGAAATGCTAGAATGATACTATGAAAGGCTGCGGTGGCAATAAAATAATGCGGTGGTACCTAAAATGGCGGTTTAAGTCCTTAGGAATATCTCTTGCTAAGAAATTGGATGACCAAGAAAGGAGGCACAAAAATTGACGAATTAAAAATCCACCCAAAATGGTGGTCCACTCTAAATAGTGGTCAAGTCATCGTAGAATACACTTGCCAAGAAATTGGACGACCCAATTGATAAGACACCCAATTTTAAGTCCTCGTTGATTACACTTGCCAAAATATTGGATGACTTAAGTGACGAGATACCCAATAAGTTACATTTTTCCTTCAAAAGTGATTAAGACACTTGATTAATCATCCCTTAACTCGAAAAGTTATGCTTTTAAACTTCAAAAGCAACTTAGACACTTGACCCTAAGGCCTCAACCCAACAAAGTTACACTTTATCAATAAAAGTGATCGAGACACTATGACCCGACTAAGTTCTCGAACCCGATAACTTACACTTTATCTTTAAAAGTGGAGAATGTTACGTTTTATCCGTCAAAAACATGATTAAAATTGAAATATCATATTTTTATTTGAAACGTTATGCTTTTTGTCAAGATGATTATTACTAAAATATTTCAAACTTGTACTTATGTTTCGATAAATTGTTTTATACAAAGTGATTGTTTTGCAAATGATTAATATTTATTCATGTTATATTATGCACCTTTTTGAAATATTAATTTGAATGTTTTATGATTTAAGGACCAAATATTGATTCATAAGGATTCAAATTAAGAACAACTCATAAACAATGCATAATAAATGAAAAATGTTATTCTGATAACCGAAATATAATGTGAGTTTCTAAAACAGGAAATGAAAGATTACAAAGGGCCATGATCTAAAAGGCCATGACGTATCAAATTGAAGAATGGGCATGGCTAAAGCTTCCAAGTTGGTAATAGCGGAATCCCGAGCTTCCATCTTCGATACAATCATTACTTCAAGGTCTTAAGCCATTAACTTGAGTTCTCAAAGCTTGGCCTTTAAGATCAGCTATGGCATCATGAAACTCCAAATGATCTCCTGAAAATAAGTCATTTTCATAAATGACGTAAAGTGACCTAAAAGGAAAGACTTCGATTTCCAAAAAATTAAGGAAGCAAGGCGATGGAATAAGATTCGAAGACACTTGGCAAAAGATTGCATGAGGAATCCTAAGAGAGCCCTCCTAAGGGCCAACCCTTAGGGGTTCGGCACCAAAAAAGTTCCCTTTCCTAAAGGACTACATCCTTTGAAACTTACAAATATTGAACCTCAGAGAATTTGTTCAAAAAATTAAAGCAGGCCTTAACGACTTCAAGAATTGTGCACGCGACTAACGACTCATGTGCAGGGGGGGGGGGGAATATGGACCCAAGCACAAATTAGGGTTTACATTTAACCTAAAGAATTAAATGAACTAAGACAAAAAAAAGTCATAAATAAATGAACGAGACCTGAGAGGTGACATCATGAGTCCCACGGCAAAAGGCTCATTAGAGGAACTCATTTTGGGAATCAATTGAGGGATTGAATTGATGGCTAGAAAAATCGGGGGAAATGGGCATTACTCGGGTAATCAGGGGTATTCTAGAAATTTGCCTATTACTAAGGGTATTTCTGAAATTTTCCTGGAGTCACATGCCTGACATATGATCCATTTGCCAAGAAACTCTATAAATAGCTCCTCATCTCATAGGAGGAGGGACTTTTTTGAACTCTTGGAGAACTTTGAAGCCACAAGGAGAATTCTCTCTGAACTTGCAAGAGTGAGAACATTCTTGGAACTTGTTGGCAATTCAGAATGGAGTTCTAACTTTGAGATACTCGTGATCTTGTTATTGCACTTAGACCCTCTGTAATATCCGAGAATTTTAAACCTCATTATTAATTGAATATATAATTTAATTATAATGATTTAGTTTTGTGACGTTATTTAAACCTTTTTGTGTAAATAATTGATTATGTAATTAAATTCTAGATTTAATTAAAGGAAGTCACTAATAGACTAATTAAATTAGTAGACGAACCCTAAGGTTTTAATATTAAAAGAATTGATAAAGTTGTCTATTAATTAAATATTCAATTAAATTGAATATAGTGTGTAAATTAATTAATATGAGTATGAATTAATGAGAGCAATGTGAAATATGAATAATAATAATTAATAGTTCAATTAGTAGGTAAATACTAGTTAACTAGCTTAATTAATTAATTAAAAAAGCCCACTCATTTAATTGATTATGAACTTAAATAATTAAGATGTAAACTAATTAAATTGGTCTAACATGGATTAATTAGTAGCCCAAGTATGAAACTATTAAACTTGGCAAACTAGTAGCCCAACTCATTTAATGGGAGCCCAATTGGTGATTTAAACTAGGTCCAAATCATTAGCCCAATTGGTATTTAATTCTTGTAATTCATTAATCTAATTAAAGCAAATAATGTGACAACCAAAGTGGGACAATTCCCCTTCCATTTGTCGGCAAAGAGAGGAGAGAAGGATGAGGCACATGGATTTGAAATCTTATGCAATTTAATTGATAGTTTCTTGGAGCTTTGTGTACTAGACTTGATGGTATAGACTCTTACATTGTCATAAGTCACCCTAAACTTAAACCTATACAATTAACCTCATGATGGAGATTTTTGATAGATATATTTTTATATCTATTATTATGCAAGTATACTTGCATTTAGTTTAAGGAGTTAGTTATTTTTCCTTTCATCATATTTCTTATGTCCAAGAGAGAGTTTTGAGAGAAAATATTGAGAAGTAAAATACTTTGAGAGCCAAAGAGGGAGAGATTTTTAGATTTTGCTAAATATGTGTATATAGGTTAACATGTATTTAAGTTATGTATTAGTATGTGTTTATGTCAAGAATCTTGAAAGAAAGCTCAAAAACACCTTTACCGAAAAAGTAAATCAGAACAGCCTGCTCCCGGAGTTACTCCGGAGTTACTGTTCATACTCCGTAATTCGGAATCATGTTTTATCAACTCTGGGTGATTGAGCTATTTGATACGAAGATTTTTCAAGTGGAATGACTAAAAACCAATATAAAATGAACTAGTTATGCATGTTTGACCAAACACACCTCACTGTCCAAGATCTTGCATGAACTATCCACTTTGAGCCAAATTTCTGAAACCAAAACTTATCTAAAAGTGTTGTTTGAGCCCAAAAAATTGTAGTTCGGGAAGTCAAAATTCCATCGATACCTAGTAGAGCTCCATTGGAGTTATAGGACTCAAGTTATTAAAAAAAAATTCCAAGACCCCAAAGTTGGATAGATTCTGGAAAAAATTCCAAAGCTACTGTTGATTTTTTTCTGTGAACCGGCCGGAACATTCCGGCGGCCGGTTCCCCTAATTTACAGCTGGTTCCAGCGACGTGTCCTAGATGCAAGTTGCTTGATTTTTCGTGCACTATTTTATAAAAATGAGTTTGTATTTTTGTCATGTTATTTGGTAATTTTCATAATTAAAATGTGATTAAACCTTACTAATTAAACAAAAAATGCTAAATTAACATTTTTAATTTCTAAAAAATCATAAAACTGTTAATTACTTATTATTTAAGTAGTATTAAATAATAAGTAATATTAATTAAGAAATTCATTATTTTTAATAGTATTCAAGGTGTAAAAAGTACACTAATTAACTAGTCATTAGTTAATAATTAGATAAATTTTTTAATAAGTTATTATTAAATATTAAATATGTGATTTAAGTATTTAATAATAATATCAGAAAGAACAAATAAATAAATAATTTTTTTATTATTTAATTGAGAATTAAATAATAAATAGAGATAATTAAGTAATTAATTATTATTTATTTAGCATTAAATAATGATTAAATAGAATTTAAGTTAGTAAATTAATTATTTTTTATTTAATTAAAATTAAATAATAAATAAGGATAAATAAATTAATTGTTATTTAAGCTTAAATAATAATTAAAGTAAAATAAATAAATAAATAATTATTATTTAATTAACATTAAATAATAATTGAAGAGGATTAAAATTAGTAAAATATTTAATTACTATTAATTTCTTTAAATTAAATAATAGGTAAGGATAATTACTTAGTTAATTATTATTTAATTAATATTAAATAATAATTAAATGAGATCTAAATTAAAGCAATACTTATTTATTATTTAATTATTATTAAATAATAAGTAATTACAATTAGTTATTATTTACTTTTAAATAATAACTAAAGATAATTAGTTAATTACTATTTAATTAAGATTAAATAGTAATTAAATAAAGATAGAGTGAATAAAATAATTTAATTATGCATTAATTAAACAATTATAATAAATTGTTTAGGGGTTTAATAAGTGTTTAACACTTAAAAAAATGTTCTTAAGTTATTAAATCATTAAACTAAGTTTGTTTAAGTGTTTATAGTTGTGTTAGACTTATTTGATAGATAAGTTTTTAGTGAGTGTATAGACATGCAAATACGCAGTACTAATTAATAGACCAACTTTATCTATATTAGGTCCTTCAAAGCCATTTAATTAAAGCTAGATTGTTGCAGCTGAGTAGAGAGACAAGTTCCCTTGTACCCAAACTTTACTTTGTGCAAGTTATTTATTTAAGCTTGAACTTTATTTTCCTAAGTATGTTTTAAGTGGATTAATTACTTTACAATTATTCCATATTGATATTATTGTGATTCACACTTTGTGCAATTGAGTTTGTACAGTCTTTGTTACGCACCAAAATCTCAACTTTCCTTATTTATTTCCAATTGCATCTGGATAACATAATTATTAATCTTAAAACCATATTATAACTTCATAAAGCATCATAACGGCGATCTCGTGCGTTAATACATAACCTTTAACCTTTAAAATCATTATTTGACTATAATACAATCCATAAATCTGTTTATTTATTTTACATTCCTTAGTTGTCTCCAAATCGTAACGTTCACTTTCTATTCTTTAGGACTTAGGTCAAACATTAAAAACTTATAACCTAGTCTATTACAATTATCAGAATCATATATAATTTATGATTTAACTTGACATAACCTGTGAATACATTTTCATCATTAAGCTATACATACATAACTCTGCTTGCTTACGCCTGTTCCATCCTTGTTCCTGTTTACATACATCTGTAGCATATATATAAGTTTATTACATGTCAAAACTCAACTCATAATAATACATTAATCATGCCTTATTTCAGGCTTTTCTGAATAAAACTTACATACATCCATTTAACTATCACATTACACATGTGAATATAATACATTCATTCATGTATTTCTATGTAATTACCATCCTTTACCTTTCTGCTTAACCGGGACCTCCGACCTTTTTATACACTGCCTAAAATTGTCAGTTAAAGCAAGAATGAGCACAAAGGTTCAACAAGTTTAACAGATAACACCTTTTATGTTTGCAGTTTATAATATGCGTCATGCATCCTTTATATTACCATGCTATGCTTAAATGTCACATATTTCATTTAGCAGTTAAATCACATAGTTGCACGTAGTGCACATTTTAAAACATTTACTATCATATAGTTCATATAAAATAATCATTACATTTAAGTCTGAAAAACTTACCAGGTATGCTTTATATACTTAACCTTTACGCTTCTTCAAACGTCTTTCATGTCCGTCTTATCGGTTTGCTTATCTGAGCTCTATCTGTCAACATTGAACATATATATCATTATAGGATTATAATACGTCTCATACATTCTTTTTCAAACTTAACTTATAAATACTAGACCACTCGTCTCTATTTATTTCACATTTGATGTATTATACCTTACATAGGTTAATAATACATCATAACTTGTTCCCAACATTTTACACAAGCATTATCATGCTTTTACTTGGCTTTTGAGTATGTTAGATTATACCGTTTCTTGTTTCATTATACTTTAACACCATTTTCATTGACCATTTTTTTATCAATTCCATGGTTTATATAACTTATTTCTATTATCCCACATCAAAATATAGCTTTTTGGAAGCTTAAAATTTTTCTTTTCTAATGAACAAACATCACGCCCCGGTGCCTTCAGACTTCACTGACCGTGAAATCTTCTCGGTCATGAACAGTACATTTAGCCCCGGTGCAATGTTTAGTACAAAACATTGTGCCTAGGCGCAGTGTTCAGATTCAGGATTTTTGATTTTTGCACTATCTTTGCTGATTTTTAACTCATTCATCTTATATCCAATGCGAATGTACAGAGAAATGTTGGTAGAAGCCATGCAAGCGAGACCACCACATGTGGTCCCAATAATGGAACAACCCGCGTCCCTACCAACGCATCACTTAGCAAACTTCAAAGACTTTAAACTGGTTGGACCACCGAAATTCAAAGGAACTCTAGCCCCAATAGAGGCCCGGACATGGGCCGAAGAAATGGAGAAAGTGTTCGAGGTCGCTAAAGTGGCCGAAGAGCAAAAGATTGGGTTCGTCACCTTCATGTTAAAGGGGGAAGCGAACTACTGGTGGAAGGCCAACAAGGGTTATGTTGGGGAAGGTGTCATTCTATGGGAGCGTTTCAAGGAAATAAATTATTTTTCGGAGAATATACAACAAGATATGGAGGTAAAATTCCTAGAGCTGAAGCAGGGACACCTGTCCGTGGTCGAGTATGCGACCAAGTTCAATGAGTTGGCACGGTTTGC
Organism: Hedera helix; assembly: GCA_947179155.2. NCBI lineage: Eukaryota > Viridiplantae > Streptophyta > Magnoliopsida > Apiales > Araliaceae > Hedera > Hedera helix. The sequence goes on along the minus strand of OX359273.1, from coordinate 9,671,725 downwards.
CTCTCATCAAGTTAATTCAGAGGCCCGAAAAGCTCGAAGGTTTGAGCTGGGATTAAAACCGTGGGTGTACCGTTCAGTTGCGGTATTGAAAGTCAAAAACTTTGCAGAGTTGTTGGAGAGGGCGATCATTGCGGAAGGAGGAAATGAGGCCCTGGTGAGATTCAATCAAGAAAGAAAAAAGGGACATGAAAGGAGTAAAGGGGGAAGCAGTGGAGGCAACAACCCCAACAACAAGAGATGGAATGAAAGCCAATCGTCCGGAGGCAACAGATCCGGAGGAGAGGCTAAGAAAGTGGCCAAATATAATAATTATGGTAGAAACCACACTAGAGAATTCCTAAAGGGCAAATGTATTTGTTATAGTTGCGGACAACAGGGGCACATGGCTCCTCAATGCCCAAAGAAACAGAAGGGAGGGTGTTTTTCCTGTGGAGCACCCGACCACCAAGTCAAGGACTGCCAAAAGAGGAAGGGTGACACGAGAAGTGGAAACTGCAACAACAACAACAGGTTGAACCTAGGAGGACCAGCTAGCTAGACCAACAGACCCACAACACGCACCTTCAACATGACCGTACATGATGCGGTTGAGTCTAAGGACGTGGTGTTAGGTATCATTCCGATCAATGATATTAACGCATATGTATTATTTGATTTGGGTGCTACTTGTTCTTTTGTTTCTGAAGAATTTGCTAAGAGATTGGACTTACCTCGTGAAAAGTTAGAACCCCCTATGAACATAGAAGTACCAAACAAAGAAATCATTCCCGTACACTATATTCATAGAAATTGTTGTGCTGCGCTACGATGGTTTAAACTTAACATGGATTTGATATCAATTTGTTTGGGGGAATTCGACGTAATTCTCAAAATGAATTGGTTATTGAGTCACGGAGTAGTTATTGATTGTAAGAACAAGTGTGTGCACCTAAAGACTCCGAATAAGTCAAAAGTGGTATTCTACGGTAGTAAATTGCTGAGACAATCTTGTTGTCTGACAATGATGCAAGCACAAAAGTTGCTTAGGAAAGGGTGTATAGGTTACTTGGCTCACTTGGTTGATACTTGACGAGTCAATGGTGAATTAAGTCAAATACTTGTCGTAAAGGAATTCGCTGATGTCTTCCTAGATGAGATTTTTGGGATTGCCACCGGATAGAGAAGTTGAGTTCGTAATCGACTTGGTATTGGGAACCGCGCCGATATCGAAGGCACCGTACCATATGGCGCTAGTAGAAATGAAAGAATAGATGGTGCAGTTGTAGGAGCTACTGGATAAATGTTATGTAATGACCACGAATTCTATTAGACATTGTAATTATAATTATTATATAATTATCAATGAATTAAATTTTTTGTGCTAATTAATTGTGCTTTAGATAATTGAATGAATATACTTGTGTATATGTATATTTATTTAAAGCAACGAAGTAAGGTGTTATAATTAATTAAAACAAGTTTAATTGGATTATATTTTAAATCCAAATGAGGTATTAAACTAAGTCAATTATATTAACCTAGTAGCCCATGTAATTAATTTAACATTAGTGCATGTAATTAATTAAACAAGCCCAAATGCTTGAATTAATTAAATGTAACATAGAATATTTAATGTTAGCCCAATGTGTTATTTAAATTGAGCCAAACCAAATTAAATGGATGAGTCCAATACATTTAATCCTAGAGTCCAATGTAGAGCCCAATACAAAGTCAAAATTGGTCAACAATTGAGCACATGTGTATATATATACATAGAAGTATATATGCATAATAAAAGCTAGAAAAATAAAGGAAAAATCAAGTCAAAATGGCCATATGGCCGGCCAAAGTGGGGCCCACCAAGGGTGGCTTGTTTGCTCCATGTTGCTTCACTTGTACACTTTGTCTAGGTGGTTCACCAACTCATGTCACTCACAATGTCATTCACCTAGTAAATCCATGAAATAGTAAGCTCAATTAACTTTTAATTTCACCAACATTGGTCAATTAAGAAAGCTTGATGGTGATTAAGGAGACTCTATAAATAAAGTGTTCCACACACTTGTATAGGTTTGTTAGTCATTTGCAAGCTTTGCTAGAGAGAAAAATAGAAAGCTTTTGGGAGCTAAAGAGAGAAACACTCTTGAGAGTTTTCGGAGATAGCTAAAGAAGGAGCTTGGTGAATGTCCAATAGCTTCGCAACATACTTTGGAAGGAGAAGAAGAAGGGCATTCAAGACCATAAGGTTAAAAAGTGCTATAATCCTTCATTTGTTTATTTTTGTAGTCTAGATATGATTTAATTGGTTAAAATATATTTTTAACCGATCAAAACTTGTTTTGATAGTCTAGAAGTCTTCATCTATGTTATATATGTATATTCATAGTTTGATGTGTTTATATCACGATTTGGTATGTGTGGTATGCTTAAAAATGGTAGAAATGTTCATATCGAACTTTACCGGTAAAATCCTAACCGAGCATGCAATGTTTAATGTTGTAGTTTGGATTGTACAAGTTGGAAAATGAGTTTTGATGGCTAGAATGTTACATAAATGAGTTTTAAAGAAAACCCAACTTGAAACTTTCAAAAATATTGAAAACAAAGAAGTTTTGGCTTTTACCATAAAGTATGTCATTTTGAAACCGTTAGTGGTTCGATCTTTATTAATTTTGAACTCAATAAATATATTTTTAAAATTAAGGGTAGTTGATTTAATATGTAAAATAGGATAAATATTATTAAAGGTTTAATAATATATTTAAATTAATAAAATATTATTATTAATATAATAATATTATAAATCATTAAAATGTTATTAAATGCATAATAATATTATAAAGTCAATAAAATATTATTAATTACATAATAATATTAGTAAATAGATAAAATATTATTAAATGAATAATAATATTAGAATATGAATAAAATATTATTAAATAGTTAATAATATTAGATAATTATTAAAATATTATTAATATTAGATAAATAATAAAATATTATTAAATGATTAATAATATTAGATAAATAATAAAATATTATTAGATGATTAGTAATATTAGATAAATAATAAAATATTATTAAATGATTAATAATATTAGATAACTAATAAAATATTATTAAATTATTAATAATATTAGATAAGTATATGAACTATATTAAATAATTAATATAGATTTTATGTCATAGAAATATTATCAGGTGGTGATAATATTTCTTATGTGTTTATATACCCGTAATTATATAATTACGTGGTTAAGTGAGAGTTATTAAAGGTATCATATGAATGTATTTATGATATTAATTTAAGATCAAACTGATTAATTGTTTGGTCCGTTCAAGGAATATTAAATTGAACTGGTTAGCAGTAGACTACGCACGAGACAAATTTCTTCTTAACCCTAACTTGTATTTATTATTGCAAATTTTTTTCAACTGTAATTACATTGAGCAATTCAATTATTATTGAGCAAGTATCTACACTCCTAGTCATTTGACAGAACCTAAAGTGGATTAATTATCTAAAATTATTCCACATCATTATTTGTTATTGTATTTGCACTTAGTGCTTTTACAAATGTTATAGTTCATTAATTCAAAAACTGTTTAAGAATGTCTAAGCTAATTGTTTCGGCTAGACAATGCATGTTTAAATTCTTCAAATTGAATATTTTAAAAGGTTATCCAAACCAATTGTTGGTGTGGATTCATATAGTAAGACTGAGAATGAACAACCCTAGTTAAAGGAGATTTTTATTTGTCGGGAAACCGAATTTACGCAAGAAATCTAAATGTTATGCATATACATAGGACATAAGATGACTGATCCCCTCGAATGTCCCATTTTTCAAGGTGTCAGATATATGTATGTCTGTTCTACCTTAGTAGCAGTTCATGGTCATTAAAGACCACTCAGCAGTAAAGAGTCAATCCATTCTTATATTGAACTTTGATTATTGATATCTTTCACAATTGTTATTGTTGAAAACCCTGACGTTATTTCCCTTCATCATGATATATCTATTGTTGTTGTTTGTAAACTTGCTGAGTCATTTAGTTGCTCATTCTTGCTATATCATGACTATATTTCAGCTAAGCCCGAATGCTCTAAAACAGACAAAGGCAAGGGGAAAGCAAACGCTTAGTTTAGTTGATGCATGCTAGACTTAAATTACTGTTATGTAATTTTCTTGTAAATCTTTTGTATTCCCTTAAGATATGTAATGTTATGATAAAAGTTAATCGACTTTGGGAAGTGTAGCATTTTTATAAGGAACCTTTTGTATTATTCCGCGAAGTTTAAATGCAATTTATGTTTTTAATTGTTAGTAAGTATTGTAAAGTAGAGAACCAAACCCGAGGTTATGGAACCCGAATTTGGGGTCGTTACAAGTTGGTATCAGAGATGTAGGTTAGAAAGTTAGAATTGTGAAACCTAGGATATAACCTTAGTACTAAACTCATATCGAGGGCATTAGGAGATGAATAGAGGAGATTCATCATGATTATGTATTTTTGGAGGTGGATTGAGAAAATCCATCGAGCCGAGATGTACATGATAAAATATTATTTTATTTCATCAATGAATATATTTTATTGCTGTACTGACATGTGTTATTGTAGGATGACGGAGATAGGATAGTATAGTACTGCTGTGGAAGAGGTGATTTACACGGATATCCATATGGATACTGCACAGCCGTTGGTGGCTGCAACTATTGAGGAGCCTGAGTCAGATCCCGAGGAGGGAGAGCATGAGGAGCCAGTCAGGGGCGTAGTGATGAGGCCCTCTAGTGACGATGATGAGGAGTCTGAGGACGAGGAACTAGCAGAATACGCTGATGGCATGGGCACTACTGCCAGTGACATCATTGATACACTGACTACGGCAAACGACGAGTTAGAGGATAGGGTTCAGCACCTGGAGGAGCAAAACCAGATTCATCAGCAGATAGAGGACCAGTATAGGGACACAACTTATATGTTCTCTGGCGAGAACATGGAGCTGAAGGCGAGGATGACTGAGATGGAGGCCAGATTAGTAGCAGCTGAGCTGAAGATTCAGTAGTCATAGGCAGAGAAGGAGGCCATCAGAGGCCAGTTACAACAGGTAGTGGATGCGAGGGTTGATATGGAGATCCAGAGGGATGCAGCTCACAAACAGATGCTAGAGCTGGAGGATGAGGACAGAGAGAAGAGGGCGAGGATAGACAGGCTCAGTTATGGCTATCACTCATCATTCGGTAGATTCCAGAGTAGGGTGTACTATTACCCAGCTGAGGAGGGCCAGATCATGTACACCATCAGCAAGAGCGTGGTGAGGGCTATTGGAGATGAGGAGTACGATGATGCGGTTTGTCGAGGGATGCATCGTTAGTTGTATTAGTTTTCTTTATTTATGTTGTATGTACATAGATGCAGTAGAACCTAACTTTTATTTTGACAGAGGGTTAGTATGATGTAAATCCCAACTCAATGATGTTGTGAGATATGTTTTTGGTTAGATCCCGTCTTTTGTAGTATTTTAGGGATAATAGCATTTATAGCAGTATGCTTATGATGTAAAAGTGCTATGCACTATGGTTTTAGCATATGAATATAAATGCAGATCTGTTTATGTTTATATGTGTCAAGATGCTTAATTGTACTTTAGTGAAATTTCTTAAGCTACAAAACGAAAGTAAAAAGATGAAGTAACTTTAACAATTTAAATTTTCTCTATACAGAAAATGCCGCCACATAGAAGAAGTCAACCACTACCCCCACCACCACCGGAAGAGTCGGTTAATGTAGGAGGGGTACTGCCAAACCCAGTGCAAGATTTTGTGGAAATGCTAATGGGAGCATTTCACGGACGTAACGCGAATGCTGCTAGAGCACCAAACCCTGCCGCTGCACTAGATAACTTCAAAGATTTCAAACTAATAGGACCACCTGAATTTCGGGGCATAACGGATCCTATAGAAGTGCAAACCTGGATCGAGGAAATGGAAAAGGTATTCGAGGTTGCACGAGTAGCGGAGGAGCAAATGACCTCATATGCTACTTTTATGATGAAGGGGGAGGCCAACCATTGGTGGAAGGCAAAATAAAGTAGAGTAGGAGAGGGAACGATAGCATGGACGCGATTCAAGGAAGTGTTCTTAGAGAACTACTTCCCAGAAAGTACACAAGCTGGGATGGAAGTTAAATTCCTAGAACTCAAACAGGGTAACATGTCTGTATCAGACTACACCGCCAAGTTCAATGAATTGGCAAGATTCGCTCCACATCAGGTGGACATTGAAGCAAGCCGCAAAAGGAGATTCGAACAGGGACTAAAGCCACGAGTTTATAGTCGGGTAGCCGTTCTCTAGATTACCAACTTCGCAACCTTGCTGAAGAAACCTATCATAGCAGAAGGGGAAAATGAAGCCCTAAACAAACACAATCAGGAACGGAACAAGAAAAGGAATGAAGGAGGAAATCGAGAAGCTAGCAGCGGGGGTAGTAACTCGAACAAACGCAAATGGAACAACAACAACAACAACAACAGCAACAGTTCGGGGACACCTTAAGGGAGTGGATCGAAGAAAGCAAATAAATGCAGTCAGTGCGGGAAGAACCATACGGGGGAGTGCATGAGGGGAAAGAACGTCTGCTATAATTGTGGGCAAGAAGGGCACATCGCTCCTAATTGTCCCACACCTAAGAGGAAGGGTTGTTTCTCATATGGAGCCATGGATCATCAGTTCAAGGATTGTCCAAAGAGGAAGAATAGCGGAGGAAGTACTGACTTTAAGGGAAACAACAACAAGATCACCATTGGAGGCCCGGTACAACAGAACTGACCTATAACACAAACTTTCAATATGACGGTGTAAGACGCTGTGGAATCAAAGGACATGGTGTCATGTATTATTTTGATCAATGATATAAATGCATATGTATTGTTTGATTCGGGTGCAACCTGTTCATTTGTGTCTGATGATTTCGCTAGACGATTATAATTGCCTAGAGAAAAACTAGAAAACCCAATGAACATAGAAGTTGCTAATAAAGAAGTGATTCTTGTAGAGTATATACATAGATATTGTTGTGCTGAAATCAGGGGTCAGAAGTTGAATGTGAATCTAATTCCGATACGTTTAGGGGAGTTTGATGTTATTTTGGGTATGGATTGATTGTTTAATCATGGAGCGGTAATTGATTGTCAAAAGAAGTGTATACACCTTAAGACACCAAACTAGTCTAAGGTCGTATTTTATGGCAGCAAGTCGTCAAGACAATCTTCTTGGTTGACAATGATGCATGCCAAGAAATTGTTAAAGAAAGGTTGTGTAGGGTATTTGGCTCATGTGGTGCATACACAAATGGTGAATCCCGAGATGGAGCAAATACCAGTAGTTAAGGAGTTCATGGATGTTTTTTCAGAAGAACTACTAGGTTTACCGCCAGATATGGAGATAGAATTTATGATTGATTTAGTACCGAGGACAGCACCGATATCAAAGGCACCATATAGGATGGCTCCGGTAGAAATGAAAGAATTAATGGTTCAGTTGCAGGAGTTATTGGATAGGAAGTACATTCAGCCGAGTGTTTCTCCATGGGGAGCACGTGTGTTGTTTGTAAGGAAGAAGGATGGATCGATGAGACTTTGTATGGATTATAGGGAGTTGAACAAGGTGACGATTAAGAACAAGTACCCGTTGCCACGAATCGACGATCTTTTTGATCAATTGAAAGGGGCGAAGTACTTTTCAAACATTGACTTAAGGACTGGTTATCATCAGTTGAAAATCAGGAAGAAGGATGTATCCAAGACGGCATTCAGAACTCGATATGGCCATTATGAGTTTCTAGTGATGTCGTTTGGACCAACGAATGTGCCAGCCACATTTATGGACATGATGAACAGAATATTCAAGCAGTACTTGGATAAATTTGTAGTTGTGTTCATTGATGATATTTTGGTGTATTCCAAAATGGAGGAGGAGCATGCAGAACATCTAAGATTGGTATTGGAGATATTATGGAAGGAGCAGTTGTATGCTAAATTTTTGAAGTGTGAATTCTGGGTGGAAAGAGTTCAATTTTTAGGTCGTGTTATTGACAATGAGGGAGTTTCAGTAGATCCAGCAAAGGTGGAAGCAGTGATGAATTGGGAACAACCAAGTACGCCGACGGAAGTTAGAAGTTTCTTAGGGTTAGCGGTGTAACGACCCCAAAATTCGACCAACTTTATTCTCTTAAAATTTTTATTTATTATACATTATCTTCATGATATAAACAAATGAAGGATTAGAGCACTTTTTAACCTCATGGTTTTGGATGTTCTTCTTCTTTTCCTTCCAAAGTATGTTGCAAAGCTATTGGACATTCACCAAGCTCTTTCTCTAGCTATCTTCTTCAACTCTCAAGAGTATTTCTTTCTTTAGCTCCCAAATGCTTTCTATTTTTCTCTCTAGCAAAGCTTGCAAATAACTAACAAAGCATGCAAATAACTAACAAAGCTTGCAAGTATATTCATTCAATTATCTAATGCACAATTAATTAGTACAAATTTTTTAATAAATTGATAAATATAAAATAATTATAAGTTTGTTAGTTATTTGCAAGCTTTGCTAGAGAGAAAAATAGAAAGCATTTGGGAGCTAAAGAGAGAAATACTCTTGAGAGTTGAAGAAGATAGCTAGAGAAAGAACTTGGTGAATGTCCAATAGCTTTGCAACATACTTTGGAAGGAAAAGAAGAAGAACATCCAAGACCATGAGGTTAAAAAGTGCTCTAATCCTCCATGAGTTTTTAATCGATCAAAACTTGTTTTGATGGTCTAGAAGTCTTCATCTATGTTATATATGTATATTCATAGTTTTATTTGTTTATATCACGATTTGGTATGTGTGGTATGCTTAAAAATGGTAGAAATGTTCATATCAAACTTTACCTATAAAATCCTTACCGAGCATGTAATGTTTAATGTTATAGTTTGGATTGTATAAGTTGAAAAATGAGTTTTGATGGCTAGAATGTTACATACATGAGTTTTAAAGAAAACCTTACTTGAAGCTTTCAAAAATATTGAAAAACAAAGAAATTATGACTTTTATCATAAAGTATGTCATTTTGAAACCCTAAGTGGTTCGATCTTTAAATTTTTGTGAAAACGTTTTCGAAAATATGATCGGACCATGAAATGTTGTAAAACAAGAAATTAAGAAGATGACAAAACTGATTTGGTGTGTTTTAAATGTGTATATCTCATTTTATAAAAGATTGAACAAAAAGAATCAAAATTAGAAAATTAGGATTCTAAAAATCAGTGTTACTGCCGCAACGTTGTCCCTCACCGTCGTAGCGGTAAAATCCACTGAAGTTAGAAATTCGTACTACCGCCGCAGTGGTAGACCTCATCGTCGTAGTGGATAAACCTTCTGCAAGTCACCGCCGCAACGGTGAACCAGTCTGTTTAAAAAAAATAACAACTCCGAGCCGAGTCGGGTCGGTCCGGACCGGGTCGGGTCATTCCGGGTCAGAAAATGAAAAGTGTTCAAAAAAAATATTTTTATTATTTTTGAACTCAATAAATGTATTTTAAAAATTAAAGGTAGTTGATTTAATATGTAAAAGAGGATAAATATTATTAAAGGTTTAATAATATAATAAAATTAATAAAATATTATTATTAATATAATAATATTAGAAAATCATTAAAATGTTATTAAATGCATAATAATATTATAAAGTCAATAAAATATTATTAATTACATAATAATATTAGTAAATAGATAAAATATTATTAAATGAATAATAATATTAGAATATGAATAAAATATTATTAAATAGTTAATAATATTATATAATGAATAAAATATTATTAAATGATTAATAATATTAGATAAATAATAAAATATTATTAGATGATTAGTAATATTAGATAAATAATAAAATATTATTAAATGATTAATAATATTATAAAACTAATAAAATATTATTAAATTGTTAATAATATTAGAAAAGTGTATGAACTATATTAAATAATTAATATAGATTTTATGTTATAGAAATACTATTAGGTGGTGATAATATTTCCTATCTGTTTATATACCCGTAATTATATAATTACGTGGTTAAGTGAGAGTTATTAAGGGTATAATATGAATGTATTTATGATATTAATTTAAGATCAAACTGATTAATTGTTAGGTCCGTTCAAGGAATATTAAATTGAATTGGTTAGCAGTAGACTACGCACGAGACAAGTTTCTTCTTAACCCTAGCTTGTATTTATTGTTGCAAGTTTTTTTCAACTGTAATTACATTGAGTAATTCAATTATTATTGAGCAAGTATTTACACTCGTAGTTATTTGACAGAGCTTAAAGTGGATTAATTATCTAAAATTATTCCACATCATTATTTGTTATTGTATTTGCACTTAGTGCTTTTACAAATGTTATAGTTAATTAATTCAAGAACTGTTTAAGAATGTCTAAGCTAATTGTTTCGGCTAGACAATGCATGTTTAAATTCTTCAAATTGAATATTTTAAAAGGTTATCCAATTGTTGGTGTGAATTCTTATAGTAAGACTGAGAATGAACAACCCTAGTTAAAAGGGATTTTTATTTGTCGGGAAACCAAATTTGTGCAAGAAATCTAAATGTTATGCGTATACATAGGACATAAGAGGACTGAACCCCTCGAGTGTCCCGTTTTTCAAGGTGTCAGATATATATATATATATATATATGTCTGTTCTACCTTAGTAGCAGTTCATGGTCATTAAAGACCACTCAGCAGTAAAGAGTCAATCCATTCTTATATTGAACTTTGATTCTTGATATCTTTCATAATTGTTATTGTTGAAAACCCTTACATTATTTCTATTCATCATGATATATCTATTGTTGTTGTTTATAAACTTGTTGAGCCATTTAGTTGCTCATTCTTGCTATATCATGACTATATTTCAGCTAAGCCCGAATGCTCTAAAACAGACAAAGGTAAGGGGAAAGCAAACGCTTAGTTTAGTTGATGCATGCTAGACTTAAATTACTGTTATGTAATTTCCTTGTAAATCTTTTGTATTCCCTTAAGATATGTAATGTTATGATTAAAGTTAATCGACCTTGGGAAGTGTAACATTTTTATAAGGAACCTTTTGTATTATTCCGCGAAGTTTAAATACAATTTATGTATTTAATTGTTAGTAAGTATTGTAAAGTGGAGAACCAAACCCAAGGTTATGGAACCCGAATTTGGGGTCGTCACAGGTTACATCAAACCAAGCGTGTCACCATGGGGAGCATCAGATCTATTCGTAAAGAAGAAGGATGGTTCAATGAGGCTTTGTATCGACTATCGAGAGTTAAACAAAGTTACAATTAAGAATAGGTATCCGCTCCCTAGAATCGACGATTTGTTTATCAACTTAAGGGAGAGAAATACTTTTCGAAGATTGATTTAAGAACGAGTTATCATCAACTAAAGGTGAGACAGGAGGATATTACGAAGACGACATTCAGAACTCGTTATGGACATTTCGAGTTTCTAGTAATGTCATTTGGGCTGACAAATGCACCAACTACATTTATGGATATGATGAACAGAGTGTTCAAGCAGTATTCATCAATGACATCTTGGTGTATTCGAAGACAGAGAAAGGACACACTGAACATTTACGGATAGCATTGGAGGCATTGAGAAGGGAGAAGTTGTACGCAAAGTTTTCGAAATGTGAATTTTGGTTGCAGAGGGTGCAGTTTCTAGGTCACGTTATCGACAAGGATGGTGTTTCGGTGGATCCAGCAAAAGTAGAAGCGGTTATCAACTGGGAGCAGCCAAAGACGTCAACCGAGATCAGGAGTTTCTTGAGATTAACAGGATACTATCGAAGATTCATCTAGGATTTTTCTAAGATAGCATTGTCGTTGACCAATCTTACTCAGAGTACAGTGAAGTTCATTTGGACGGATAAGTGCGTGGAAAGTTTTATGGAGTTAAAGAAGAGATTGAGTTAAGCACCGATGTTGGCTTTACTAAACGACACTACAGGGTTTGTAGTGTATAGTGATGCATCACACAAAGGTCTTGGCTGTGTGCTGATGCAGCACGACAAGGTCATTGCGTACACTTCACGTTAGCTAAAGGACTATGAGAAGGGTTACCTGACTCATGACATGGAGTTAGTAACAATAGTGTTCGCCTTGAAGATTTGGAGGCACTATTTATATGGAAAGAAGTGTGAGATATATATAGATCACAAAAGTTTAAAATATATCTTTACTCAAAAGGAGCTAAACATAAGGTAGCGCTGATGGTTAGAATTGATCAAAGATTACGACTGTGAGATTCTGTATCATCCGGACAAAGCAAACATAGTGGCAGATGCCTTAAGCAGAAAAGGTAGGGAGAAGTTGATAAAACTGACAACTCAGAAAGAGTTGGTTAAAGATTTTGAACGCCTGGAATTTGGAAGTCAAGTATCCTATGGAAACGAACGAGAAACTATTTATAGTAACAGCGAGCCCAACCTTATTGGATAAAATCAAGGATGCTCAGGAAAGGATGAAGATTGTGATATTATAAAGAAGTGAATTGCTGAAGGCGAGGGGCTTAAGTACAAGATTGATAACACAGGGTTGCTGAGATTTGAAGGGAGAGTTTAGGTATCGTTGGATCTGAAATTGAGGGAAGAGATTCTTCAAGAAGCTCACAACACGAGCTATTCAGTACATCCCAAGAACACTAAGATGTATCAAGACTTACGACAGGATTTTTGGTGGCCGAATATGAAACGCGAGGTAGCAGAGTATGTCAGTCGATGTATGACATGCCAGCGGGTTAAAGTAGAGCACCAACGACCGAGCGGACTACTTCAACCGTTAGAGATTCTAGAGTGAAAGTGGGAGCACATCACAATGGACTTTGTAATGGGTCTGCCACCGACACATAAGGGTCTAAACACCATCTGGGTGATCGTGGATCGTCTGACCAAATCTGCACATTTTCTACCGATCAAGATCAGGTATGATCTGGAGCAGTTAGCAAGGTTATATGTCAAAGAGTGTATCGCGTCATAGAGTGCCGATATCTATTGTGTCTGATAGAGATCTGCATTTCACGTTAAATTTTTGAAGAAGTTTGCAGAAAAGATTGGGAACATAGTTGAGGTTGAGTACAGTATATCATCATCAATCGGAAGGTCAGAGCAAGCAAATGATTCAGACATTAGAAGATATTATTTGAGAAGTCGTGATGGATTTAAAGGACAGCTGAGATGACCATTTTCCACTGGTGGAGTTCGCTTACAACAAAAACTATCACATTAATATCGGCATGCCACTGTACGAAGCGCTATACGGAAGAAATTGTCGAACACCGTTGTGTTGGGACGAGGTTGGCGAACAAAGACTGTTGGGACCTGAAATGGTACAGCAGACTGCAGATATAGTGAAACTAATCAAAAGCAATCTGGTAGCAGCTCAAAATCGTCATAAGTACGCTGATCTACACCGTCAAAAGCGGGATTTCGACGTGGGCAGTTTTGTGTTTCTGAAGGTATCTCCCTGAAAAGGGAAGATTCGTTTTGGTAAGAAGGGAAAGTTTAGCCCTAGGTTTATAGGACTGTTTGAGATTTTGAAGCGAGTCGGTGAAGTGGCATACAAGGTAGCGTTACCTCCTGAACTTGAGCACATTCACAACGTGTTTCATGTGTCAGTGTTACGACCATATAAACCGGACTACAAGCACGTTATCTCCTATGAACCAATTCAAGTCGAGAAGGACTTATCATACGAAGAAGTTTATGTCCAGATACTCGACAGGAAGGAACAGAAGCTAAGGAATAAGATCATTAATTCCATCAAAATACTCTGTAGAAACCACACGGTTGAAGAAGCTACGTGAGAACTCGAGGAGAAGACGAGAGCGAATTATCTGTTTTTATTTGAGTAACCTTATTTTACAATTCCGATAACATAATTTTTATAAGGGAAGAAGAATGTAATATCCGAGAATTTTAAACCTCAATATTAATTGAATATATAATTTAATTTTAATGAGTTAGTTTTGTGAGATTATTTAAACTTTTTTGTGTGAATAATTGATTATGTGATTAAGTGAGTATGTGATTAAATTATAGATTTAATTAAAGGGAGTCACTAATAGACTAATTAAATTAGTGGACTAACCCTAAGATTTTAATATCGAATGAATTGATAAAATTGTCTATTAATTAAATATTCAATTAAATTGAATATAGTGTGTAAATAAAATTTTGTAAATTAATTAATATGAGTATTAATTAATGAGAGCAATGTGAAATATGAATAATAATAATTAATAGTTCAATTAGTAGGTAAATACTAGTTAACTAGCTTAATTAATTAATTAATTAACCAAGCCCACTCATTTAATTGATTATAAACTTGAATAATTAAGGTGTAAACTAATTAAATTGGTCCAACATGGATTAATTAGTAGCCCAAGTATGAAACTATTAAACTTGGCAAACTAGTAGCCCAACTCATTTAATAGGAGCCCAACTGGTGATTTAAATGGGGTCCAAATCATTAGCCCAATTGGTATTTAATTCTTGTAACTCATTAATCTAATTAAAGCAACTAATGTGACAACCAAAGTGGGACAGTTCCCCTTCCATTTGTCGGCAAAGAGAGGAGAGAATGATGAGGCACATGGATTTGAAATCTTATGCAATTTAATTAATAGTTGCTTGGAGTTTTGTGTACTAAACTTGATGGTATAGACTCCTTCATTGTCATAAGTCACCCTAAACTTAAACCTATACAATTAGCCTCATGATGGAGATTTTTGATAGATATATTTCTATATCTATTATTATGCAAGTATGCTTGCATTTAGTTTAAGGAGTTAGTCATTTTTCCTTTCATCATTTTCCTTGTGTCCAAGAGAGAGCTTTGAGAGAAAATATTGAGAAGTAAAATACTTTGAGAGCCAAAGAAGGAGAGATTTTTAGATTTTGCTAGAGAAGAAAGAGTTTCATTTTCATGCCATCCGCATTCATCTCCTACTTTGGTAAAGAAAGAAGAAGAACATCTAGATTAAGGTAGCTTTCGTTTAAAACCCTAACTTGCAAGCTAGTTTTTTTTTTTTTTTTTTATGTCAGTTATATGAAGTTAAAATTCGAAATGGTTAGAATCTTGCTAAATATGTGTATATAGGTTAACATGTATTTAACTTGTGTATTAGTATGTGTTTACGTCAAGAATCTTGAAAGAAAGCTCAAAAACACCTTTACTGGAAAAGTAAATCGGAACAGCTTGCTCCCGGAGTTACTGTTAATCCTCCGTAAATCGGAATCATAATCCGTTAACTTTGGGTGATTGAGTTATTCGATACAAAGATTTTTCAAATGGAATGACTAAAAACCTATTTAAAATGAGCAAGTTATGCATGTTTGACCAAACACACCTCACTGTCCAAGATCTTGCATGAACAGTCCACTTTGAGCCAAATTTCCAAAATCAAAACTTATCCAAAAATGCTTTTTGAGCCCAGAAAATTATATTTTGGGAAGTTACGATTCCATCGATACCTAGTAGAGCTCCATCGAAGTTATAGGACTCAAGTTATTAAGGTTTTTCCCCAAGACCCTAAAGCTGGAGAGATTCTGGAAAAAATTCCAAAGTTACTGTCGATTGTTTTCTGTGAACCGACTGGAACATTCTGGCGATTGGTTCCCCTGAATTACGACTGGTTCCGTCGACGTGTCCTAGACGAAAGTTGCTCGATTTTTCGTGTAAATTTTTTTAAAAATGAGATACACATAATATAAGATACAAAACACAGAAATTCAATGTTATGCATGCACATAATGTACAAAAGGCTGATCTCTTCCAGTACGTATTCCTGAGCTAGTAACCAAATGGTCAAGCAGCTATTAATTCCATTGGAAGTTTACTATTCATAGTCTACTTGACTATCGTTTATTCTAAAAGCATTGTTATTTTTGCTTCCATTATTCATATAGTTGGATTCTTTTCAGATATTCCCTTCACTCATGATATACTATTTATTCTTGTTATTTCAACTAGTTGATCATTCTTGCTATATCATGAACTTTGTTACAGTTAAACTCGAGACTTCAGGGAAGGGCAAGGGTAAAGAAAAGATGAAGTAATAGACTTCTAGCAGTAGTACTTTT
The DNA here is from genome assembly GCA_947179155.2 of Hedera helix. Taxonomy (NCBI): domain Eukaryota; kingdom Viridiplantae; phylum Streptophyta; class Magnoliopsida; order Apiales; family Araliaceae; genus Hedera; species Hedera helix. The sequence continues at coordinate 9,655,577 of OX359273.1, read as the reverse complement.
ATTTTATGCTTAGTTTCCTTACTGTTATTGTAATTTGAACCATAATTACTGTTCTAGGGTAAGTTTGTACTTTTGTAGTTTGTACTTTAGCATTAAGGTTATCGAATCTTGAGACTAGTAACACCTTTTGAATGAACAACATATGTTTATTATTCCGCATTTAGTTCTTGTATGTTGTTTAGAGGTAGATGTTTGTATTGGATCGTGATGACCGGATCCGGGTATTTGAGACCCGAATATGGGGGCGTCACACCCTCGAAGTTGAACTTGGATTCTCTCGAGATCTAACACTTGATAGAGGCTCTTAGACACTAGCGATTACACCGGAACCCCAAGAGTTTTGCTTTGTGTTACTCGAGTAATTGCTCACCTGTTTTCTCCCCTCTCCAATCTCCAGATTGATTCCTTACTCTTCGTGCATTTCTCGCCTCCTTGATCATCATGAAACCTAACCCTAGCGAGGTAGAATATTTCCTCGCCTGCAGGATGATATGTGGATTCAAAGGACCTATTATGCATGACAACATGGACTTATGGAATTCTTCCCTAGGTAGCCACCTTGATGCTAATTCAGTATCAGGTATGATTCTTAAGGTTTGAACAAGATGTGCTCTCTTCCTTAAGGGGTGAATCGTGAAGTGTGAATTGTGGAAAATTTACATCATTTATGAATGAACCTCTCCATTTATAGAGGTGAGAGTTTGGTGGTGAATGTCTGAAATGCCCCTAGATCATTTTTAGGGAAAATTCTGGGGGTGCAAATTACACTTCAGTGTAAATAACCAAATATTACTTGCGACGATATACAATTGCACAAGATCCGTCGCAGACCAGTAACCAGCAATGGCACGCGACTGTTTCCCATTTGGACATTTTTGTGATGGTATGCTACAAATCTCGCGTCACAAATGACCTCAAGGTCGGCGGGCTTATACCACTTGCGATGGAATTTTTCATCATTAATAGCCAATTTCTTAGGGTCTCAATTGTCGAATCAATTGAAAGCAATTATGACTAATTTCCATTCAAGCCGATTATAGACCTTTTGCATCTCTACTTTCTTAAGATAATGTTTTCTGTTTTTTATTTCCTGATATGATTTTGTTCTTATTCATCACAGTTTGGGAATATCCAATTTGAGTTAGCATTTAGCTGAAGTAATTTGTATTTACACTTTTTTATTCCTCTTATAAAATTATATAGATATATAGTTTTTGAACACTTAATCACTATTATGTACAACTTTTTGCGGTTGTATCATATTTAAATATATTTTTCTTGAGGTTTAAGTGGTGGTCTTTGTTAAATTTGTAGCAATTTTTTTTTTCCCTATTCAAAACTATGTTTTTTTACCTTTTCCTTTTTATCCGATTATACACAAACACACACACACATTTAGTTAGCAGTAACTTATATGCATTAAACATTAAATTTAGTTAGCAGTGACTTATATGCATTAAACACTAATTTATGTTCTTGAGAGTTTCAAACACCCATTAAATATTTTTTGTATATCAGATGAACATTTACGTTAAGAGACACTTTGTTTAATAAATAATGTTTTTCCTATATAAATTGCCAAATGGTTTATGTTTTTTCCCATCATCCCTCCATTGATAACTCAACATAGAGTGCATTAATGCATATTAGAGCGTTTTTTGAATTCAACATATATACATTTTCTTCTCCAGTTGTTTTCATTCATAATATTACTTGTTTACAGCAATTGAGGTTTACTATTATTATAAGGTGTTGACACATGATGGAAAATATCGTTGTCTTTGCCTTTGTTAGTGTACATGTCCTCTTTATGTTAACACCTCCAGGGTTCGGGCAAGGGGATACCTTATCGCTCTGCAACCGAACCCCTTACCCTGAAATATGCAGTTCTTTCATAACCACAGAACCAAAAGAAAACCTTGACGAAACCCTCTTAGTCTTCCGTGAATCGGCCCTTAAAGCGACTATGGCTTTGGCTGAACAAGCCCACAAACTCATATCCGATATAGATGTTAATCTACTAGATGAGTCAGCAAGGTCAGCTTTGTATGACTGTGTGGAACTTTACGGGGATACCTTGAACCACCTTAATCTTTCCCTATTTTCTAGCAATGGCATGGCTGATGTACAAACATGGCTAAGTGCAGCCATGACCAATACAGAAACATGCGAAAACGGCTTCACTAACGTGCAGTCTTTCCCATTAATGTTAAGTAACTTCACAAAGTTACTTAGCAATTCCCTTGCAATAAATGTTGCCACAATTTCACCACCAGTACTGGATCCAATATTTGGTGAGAAGCATGTAAATCCAGACTTCCCTAACTGGATTTCATCCTATGATCGGAAACTTCTCTGCATTAAACCCGCAAAGCAAGGTCGAGGAAGAAAACTAGCTACTGATGTGGTAGTAGCCCAAGACGGTTCTGGTACCTATATGACCATTAATAAGGCTTTGGAAGCATCTAAGGGGTTTACTAGTAAAGGGCGCGGGAGATTCATTATCTATGTGAAACAGGGTGTTTACAGGGAAAACGTCGTGATCACTGATTCAATGAACAATTACACGTTTATTGGAGATGGAATTGATGCTACCATTGTTACTGGCAGCAGAAATACTAAAGACGGTTACAAAACTTTTGATTCAGCGACTTTTAGTAAGTTTTTTTAATCTGAGATAAAAGTTTTTTTTCCCTACTTTGTGTGGAAAGAATTTATATGGACTTGAGGATATTACTGCACTAACACACTCGTGTACTGTTATGTTTGTTTACAAAAATAATGGGTGAAAGAAAATTATTTATATTAATTTAATACCACTATGAAGACGAACTATTTTATCTCATATGATTAGTCATATCTGATGGATTATGTTTAATCATTTCCGAGGCCACTTGTTGATAGATTATAATCTCAAGTAAAAAGATGGTATTATATACTATTTTTTAAAGTATTAAATGACTTTAAAAATGAGAACAAATAATTTGAGGTTAAATAACAAATCATGGATAAATTAGTCCCTAATAGTGTTAAATTAGTACAAAATACAAATAGTCATTTTTCTTCTATTATTTTTCCAAACAAGCGTAGCTTCTGTATAACTTGTCCTACATTTAATAGCTTCAGAAAGTAAGTAGAGTATATATTGATTAGAGCCAACTTTCTTATTGTCAGTTGGTTTTGGGTTACGGTGAGCTTGACGTCTCTATATGCTAGATTTGGGCTTATTTATAAATCTAAGACATAAATTATTGTTCCTCTCAGCGGTTGAAGGCAACGGCTTCATTGCTCGGGATATAACATTTGAGAACACAGCCGGACCTACCAAAGAAAGCGCAGTTGCACTCCGATCTGACTCCGATCTATCAATTTTCTACCGGTGCAGCTTCAGAGGCTACCAAGACACCCTCTACACTCGCAAGCAGCGCCAATTCTACCGCGACTGTGACATATACGGAACCATAGACTTCATCTTCGGGGATGCGACAACCGTACTTCAGAACTGCAACATCTACGTAAGAAGACCCTTGGACCAACAATCCAACACCATCACAGCCCAAGGGAGACTCGATCCTAATGCTAGTACCGGAATTGTAATACATAATTCCGTTGTCACTGCAGCCCCGGAATTGAAGCCAGTGCAGCACTTGTTCAAGACTTATCTCGGGCGTCCATGGCAGCAGTATTCGAGGACGGTGTTCTTAAAAACATATTTAGATGCTTTAATTGATCCGGCCGGGTGGTTATCATGGGAAGGAAAGCCTGAGAATATCAATACATTGTACTATGCAGAGTATATGAATACTGGACGTGGGGCATATATTGCTGATAGGGTTAAATGGCCAGGGTATCATGTTATAAAGAGTAAAGCTGAGGCTGAAAATTTCTCAGTTGGGAAATTTTTGGCTATGGATGATTGGATCAAAGCAGCAAATGTGCCATTCAATTCTGACATTTGATTTATAACTTTTCATGTTTATTTTGGAAGGAATATAAAATTTTGGCTCCTCAAGGACCGGATAATAAATAGAATTTCTGGTTCCTTAAGATTTGGAATATCCGTTGTGCTCATCAAATTATTAGTCTTATATTAATCTCTCTTTCGTTTTGGAAATAAAGTTGGGAAATCACCAAAAAAATGAATTTTACACATTTTTTTTCTTAAATTTAACCAATGGAAAGAACATACGAGAATAATAAAATCAATGTTAACTTTTTAAAAGTTAATTTTAAATATTTTTAAACTCAAAATTAACATGTATTCATTTAGTTTATATCAAAAAAATTATAAATATCATAAGCTATCTAAAAGTACTAATAGTTATAGAATTTATTATTTTTAATAGTTAAATAAATTATGTCAATTTTAAATTTGAAAAAAAATTCTCAAATTGACTTTTAAAAAATTAATAATAATTTTATAATTTGGGAGAGAGGAGTATTAGATATTGATTACTCTTTTCCTTATGCAAGAGTCTTTGTATATATAAGACTGGATTACGGCTCTATTTATAAGAGCATACACTCACATGTCTTCGGCCATGTTTTGTGTTACCATGTGTTGTGAGATTAATAAACAGGTGCTAAGTTGCTAGTGGAATTCTTTCAATTATTGGGATTTTGATCTCTAATCACAACCTCTGCAAGCTTCCTTGGCCCTAAGCTTCCATTAATGGCAACTGGTACTCGTTCTAGAGAAACCTTATAGGAAGGTTTGTGTAATACTGATTTGAGGGTCCAAGAATTAATGAACATCCATCACACTCTGCAGAAATCTATTGCGGACACGAGAGACAGGTTCGAACAATTACAGAGCACAATGGAGTTGATGGTAGATTCATTCCAGAGGTCTCTTAAGGGGAAAGGAACAGCGACTTCTTTTGCAACTCCTTTGGAAATTCTTGTTGATTCTCTCGGATCTGGGTTTCACCACAATGGTGGTTGTTGACGCCTGATTATGTCCGGCTGTCCCGTTGACGTCCGGGTAGGATACCTGCACAAAAGTCCTAACGGCTTGGGCCGTTGGTGAACTCCTCCGGTGTAAGAGTTAGTGAAGGTTTTTAGAATGGTCAACAATGGAGGTCTAAATATCTAGCATTGTCCAATAGAGCGTTACCTTGTCTCCATTATTAACTGGGTATTTGTAGTGCATACCTGAGTAACGGTTACCTGTGTAACGGTTCTGTCCATTACATTGGGTAGTTATGATGCTTATCCGATTCATCTTCCACCCACTTGTCGTAAGTCCAATAGGAAGGCTACCTAGCTGACCGTCCATTGGGCCTAGCCCAATGTAAATTCCCGGGTCAGGCCTGGTCAAATATATATCCTAACATTGCCCTCCACTCCTCCAGTATATAAATGTGCTGGGGGAGTAGAATGAAATATTCCAAAGAGGAACCTTCTTCGGGAGCCCAGAGGCATCGAACTAAAGGGAAAAGTCATTCGGAAACTCAGAAGTATCAAACCGAAGAGAAAAACTCCATTAGGAGCCCGGAGGCATCGAACCGATCGGGAAAATCATTCAGGAACCCAGAAGTATCAAACCGAAGAGAAAACTCCATCGAGAGCCCGGAGGCATCGAACCGATGGGCAAAATCATTCGGGAACCCGGAGGTATTAAACCGAAAAAAAAACTCCATCGGCAGCCCAGAGGCATCGGACCGATGGCAAAGCTCTCGGGTGAGACCTTGGGCCTTTGTGAACAGGGTTTTAAGCTTTGGACCCTACGTACCAATCAAGCCCAAAGCTTTGTTTTCCAATCCAACAAATCTGGCCCAATAGCTTGCACGGATGTTTCGTATGACAATGGTTTTTTGAATTTCAAAATTGATGCCCAATAGCTAGCAAAGCGTACGTGGGAAGAAGCATTTATTACGCTGTAGTAAATATTGTGAATGCACCCCATCCGTTAGCTCACTTTCATCCGAACCGTTGTATCGTCTGAAAAGGATTGCTTCAAACCAATCGTCATTTTATCAAAAGCGGCTATCTCGAAAGACGCAGGAAGGAGCATTTATTACGCTGCAGTAAATACTGCGAATGCGCCCCATCCGTCAGATCATTCCCATCCAAACCGTTGCAACGCTTGAACAAGATAAAAAGGATTGCTTCAATCGAATCATTATTTTTATCAAAAGCAGCTATCTTAAAAGAAAAGACGTTTTTTAGAGATAAATTCCATTCCCAGCCCAGATTTCATCGTTCAAGTTCTTTCGTTCCCCGATCGTCATCCTATCTAAATCAAGTAAGTTCTTTACTTTCTATTTCTAAATACTTCATCATGGTTAGGAGTACACAAGACACGAGAGCACAAGCTTCGTCTTCCCGGGTTGAAGACGAGGTCACTGTTGCTGGATCCCAAAGGGTCAACCATGGAAACCCGTGGTCGTCACCCGGATGGAGGATGTAGAAGAATACAATAGGAACAAGTATTTCAACATCCAGTATAGAGTAGCCAACATCCTTTCTTCCATCCGAAACCAACACTTTGATTTAGCCCCAACAGAATTCTATATCCCAAACTCATATGAAATCAAGAGGCCCGGGGCTAGTGAGAGAATGCGTTATCAGCTCGAGGGGGGATGGATTCTGATCCATCGACAAATGATGATCTTCGGGGTCCGATTCCCACTCCGCCCCTTCGTCCTTGAGTTATTACACATGACAGGACTTAGTTTTAATCAATTATCCCCCAATTCTTTTATCCACATAAATAGCTTCATCGCCTTTTGTTCTTCTGAATCGGTCTGACCAGCCATAGAATTTTTCTTCCAACTCTTCTCCATCACCAATAATAAGGAAAAGGGTTTTTTCCAAGTAATTAAGAATCCTGGGAGAGATACCCTGATGGATACCCCCTCGAGTAATAAGGGATGACATGGGGACTGGTTCTTCATCAGGGGGCCGGACACCGAGATGGTCGGACCTTGGTCAGACACAAATAAAGACCAACTGAATCCGAAGAGAATCTCTCAGGCAAGGTTAGAAGAGTTCGAGGTCTTATATTCCAAGAGACCATCCGTGAAGTGGGACCGGGACTCCCTTAACGACCAAGACTGGTTGTACTCCTTCGGCTGTAAGTCATCCGCCATGCTTGCTCCTTCATTCTGATGCCTTTTTAATATACTTATTCTTTTATTATGATTGTATTGCAGTGGCTGATCAAGGAAAGCATCCCGACAATGAAGCCGTACTGGAGGCGGTTGGTGACCCGAAGGGTAAACTGAGTGCCGCCGATAAACTGAAGGCGAGCCATAGCCTGAGGGCCGCAAAATCCACGGACCTGACTCAAACTGTTGTTAATCCTGATGTAGCCATAGGATCTCCTCAAGTGGGTGATGTTATCACACCCACAAAAGGAGAGAAGTCTGCTACCGAGAATTCGGGATCCAGCAGACCAAGGATAAAGAGGAGGAGGTTGGTGTTGAAATGTTCACTGGAGGCAGAAGCCAAACAAGTTCCACTTCTTCACGGTATCCCAACCAATCCTCCTGCTGAGCAGAACGTCATCAGGCAGGTGGAAGATCCCGTTGATCCCCCTCTTCGAACTAAGGGAAAAGAGATCGTCGAAGGTCAAGAGCCCTCCTATAAAGAAGGCGATCCGATGGGCCCCCCAATATCGACCGAAGGTTCAGGGCCCGAGGAGGGACCAAATATGGGTGCCTTAGGTTCCTTGATGATTCCTTTTTCTGTATCTAATACCGAGGGAGCCGATCTGAAGACGTTGATGGAGATTTTGTTCTCCTTCCATGCAAAGGTAAGATTCTGCTTGCAATTTTTCTTGTTTTAAACTGGTTAAAATTTTGGCTTGCTCATCGATTGACCATTTCTTTTTAGGGAAATACAATTCTTCTCAAGGTGTCCGATGAGCAGAAGGTTCTGGAGAGAAGAGCCGAGGAGAGTAGCAAAGGGCATGCCGAGGCTCTGAAGAACCATCAGAAAACCAAAGACCAGCTGAAAACCCTTCATGACTCCTTCCACATTATGAGGAAGGAATATGAAGCGGCGCGAGAGGCCCGTGTGAAAAAGGACAAGGAGATCGACTGCCTGAAGGCCCGAGTGATCGACTTGGAGAGGAAGAAGGCCGAAGCAATGGATTTGGTTCAAGTTAAAGATCTCAAGAAAATCCTTTTAGAAAAAAATCAGATTGAGTTTGAAGCCCAAATCCAGAGTCAAAAAATACTCCTTGCTCAATCGGAAAGCATAATCCAGCTTCAGACCGATCAGATGAAGAACCTCAAGGAAAATGTCGAACTGATCGTCGAAGGCTGGCTGCTAAAGAAGCCGATTGGTTAAAGGGGCCCATAGCCTCCGTTTTCCCAAGCGTCCTGATTCTTGAACTTAAGCAAAAGGTGATAGATGAATATAAAGCCTCGGAGAATTTCCAGGCTGATATCTTAGCATCTGTAGTGAATGAGTTCAGTGATGGATTTGAGTATGCTCGGGAGCTCGTTAGGGAGAAGGGCCATGATCCCGATCAGTTGGGAATTGTATTTTCCGAAGATTGAATTGTAAAAACTTGTCTTTTATTTTTTGTAATATTCGAAAGTTTTATCAATTGAATGATTATAACTTACCTTTCCCCATGAGTTTTTATTTTATCATCTGTATGTATAACTGTTTACTTATACTGCTTCTCCCCCCACTAGCCTGATTGGATGCAAATCCGAAGAGGCTAGGAGATGAATTTTAAAGTGTGTATCAAAACAGTAATACAAGAATTTGATGATAAAAAATGTTCTCATTAATATCGAAAAGATAACATGTTATCTGCTAAAAACATAGCCTCGTAAAAAAAATCATCTAAGTACAAATTCTATCGGCTTTAATTAAATCCTTAAAATTTGACTAAGTACAAAATGTGAACTACTGATAATACCTATGATGCTGAACGGCATGCCAAGTATTTGGAACATTTGTTCCATCCATGCACTGAAGCTTGTAAGTTCCAGCTCTCAACACTTCGATCACTAAATATGGCCCTTCCCACGTAGGCATTAGTTTGCCTCAGCTTGCCGAAGGACCAAATCACCCACATTGAATGACCTGTTTTTGATATTTTTGTTGAAGTGTCGAGTAGTCCGTTGTTGATAGATAGCTAATCTGAGAACCATTGAATCACGTTTCTCTTCCAATAGGTCAAGGTTTAGCCGAAGGCCTTCGCTATTGAGAATTTCATCAAAGTTTAAGACTCTCGTAGTAGGTATCCCGATCTCAATAAATATCAGGGCTTCGGAACCATAGGCCATCTTAAAGGGTGTCTCTCCAGCGGTAGTCCGAGGAGTTGTTCGGTTGGCCCAAAGAATATGTAAAAGCTCATCGGGCCAGGCACCCTTCGCATCTTCCAATCTTTTTTTTATGCCATGCAGAAGTGTTCTGTTAGTAACTTCTACTTGACCATTTTCCTGTGGATGAGCTATCGAAGTCCTGCGATGCTGAATGTTAAGCTCCGTTAAGAACCCTTCGAATGTCTTACCGACAAATTGAAGGCCGAACCGGTAGACTACTTGCTCTTTAAAGAATTGGAGACACGTATGCTCGGTGATTCTGGAAAGTGGTTTGGCTTCTACCCACTTGGTGAAATAGTCAATGGGGACGATCATAAATTTCACTTGCCCCTTACCCTGTGGAAGAGGGCCCAAGATGTCTATTCCCCAAACGAAAAAGGGTATTGGAGAGAGTATTGAAGACAACTTTTCGGGAGGTTAATGTGGGACAGATGCAAAAACTTGGCACTTGTGGCATTTTTTGACGAAGTCTTTCGCATCTTTGAGCATGGTCGGCCAAAAATATCCTTGTCGCAAAATTTTATGGGCAAGTGCCTTTGCCCTCACATGATCCCTGTAGATTCCTTCATGAACTTCTCGAAGAGCGTAATTAGATTCCCTTAGGTCGAGACATTGGAGCAACGGGGAAGAATAAGATCGTCGGTATAGCTGGTCATTGATAATATAGTACTTGGTGGACTTGTATTTCAATCTTCGGGTTATAGACTTGTCTTCGGGCAATTCACCAGTCAAAAGGAATTTAAAGATCGGGGTCATCCAAGAATCCGCCTGTTCAATATCCATTACTGTCTGAATCAGTGTGCTCGGATGTTGAAGATTTTCTAAGTATACTGCTCCGTCTAACTCCCCTTGATCGGTGGTTGCCAATTTGGAAAGGGCATCGGCCATTGTATTTTTCGACCTGACCACGCCCAATATTTGATATTTCGGGAAGAATGTTAACAATGACCGAACCAGTTGGAGATAGGCCTGCAAATGAACTTCTCTTGCTTCATATTCTCCCAACACTTGTTTCACAACCAGTTGGGAGTCGCTGTACACTGCCAAGTTCCTTACTTCCAGACTACAGGCCAGTTTTAGCCCTGCCACTAATGCTTCATATTCGACTATATTGTTAGTGGCTATGAACCCGAATCGAATAGACTGTTGTACTCTGAAGCCTTCTAGAGAAGTGAGGATTACCCCTGCACCACTCCTGGTCCTTGTAGCGGATCCGTCTACGAACAAGGTCCATACAGTCTCTTCAGGAGTTATCGTCACCCCCTCATGCTCTGGTTCCTCTTTGTTAGCATCATCGGGGAATGAACACTCGATTATAAAATCAATAAGGGCCTTAGCTTTTATCGCCGTCCAAGGACGGAATTCTATGCTGAACTGACTTAGCTCAATAGCCCATGTTGTCAGTCTTCCCGAAGATTCTGGTCTGTAAAGGATTTTCCGTAGAGGTTGGTCAGTGAGAACAATGATGGTCTGCCCCTGGAAGTAATGTCTAAGTTTTCGACTGGAGATAACCAATGCGTAAGCTAACTTCTCAAGGTTTGGGTATCTTGTTTCAGCATCCCAAAGAGCATGGCTTACATAGTAGACCGGTTTTTGCCCTTGTAAATCTTCCCTTAACAGAGCCGATCCGATTGCCAAGGATGTGGCAGACAAGTATATTTGTAGGTTCTCTTCGGGAAGTGTTTTACTCAATATCGGAGGTGAAAAGATATATCTTTTAATTTGTTTGAAAGCTTCTTGGCAGTCTTCTGTCCATTGAAACGTCTTCTGATTCTGAGCTCCTTTCAAAGTACCGAAGAATGGAAGACATTTCTCGGCCAAGGGCTCCACGAATCGACGAAGAGCTGCCAGCCTCCCAGTTAGCCGTTGAATTTCTTTAAAGTTCTTCCGCGATTGCATTTCGAGGATATCCGATATATTTTCGGGATTTGCCTCAATCCCTCTTCGACTAACCATATATCCCAAAAATTTGCCTGACCCGAGGCCAAATGTGCATTTAGTTGGGTTAAGTCTCATGTTGTTTGATCTGACATTGTCAAAGCATTCTTTCAGGTCTGCCAAGTGGTCTTCTTTCTTCATGCTTTGGACGATCATGTCATCAACATAGACTTCCATATTCCTCCCGATCTGGATGCGGAACACTTTATTCATCATTCTCTGATAGGTAGCCCCCGCATTGATTAATCCGAAGGACATCACTTTGTAGGCATAGATGGCTCGGTGGGTGATGAAAACCGTCTTTGGGATATCACTCTCAAGCATGGCGATTTGATTATACCCCGAGAAAGCATCTAAGAAGCTCATTATGGTATGTCCCGAGGTGGAGTCGATCAATTAATCGATCCTCGGGAGAGGATAATGGTCTTTTGGGCATGCTTTGTTGAGATCTGTGTAATCCACGCACATCATCCACTACCCATTGTGCTTTTTAACCAACACCACGTTGGCGAGCCATTCTGGATAATTGATTTCAAAGATGAAGTTAGCAGCTAAAAGTTTGTCGATTTCATTATCAATTACCTGTTGCCTTTCGAGAGCTATGTTCCTTCGTTTTTGCTTTATGGGTTTTGAGTTAGGGTTGACACTCAGCTAGTGCATAGCCACTATTTTATCAATGTCTGGCATGTCGGCTGGAACCTATGCAAATATATCAGAATATTCCCGTAGGAGGGTGACCAATCGAGTTTTGGTTTCTCCCTGGAGGTTTGCCCCAATCTGTACGGTTTTCTCATCATTTTCTTCAAATAATGGCACTTCAACCGTGTCTTCGGCAGGTGTTGCTAAAGGCTCAGTACATCCTTCAATGAATGGTTTCAGCTCTATCTTCATGGTGGCTTTCTGTTTATTATCACTGCCAGATGATGTCTGGATGGTCTGTAGATAACATCTTCGGGAAATATCCTGATCACCAATTGATTCCCCGATCCCATTTTTGGTTGGAAATTTCATTTTCAAATGCAGGATAGAGGTGATGGCTTTTAATGCTGACAAAGTTGTTCTTCCCAAGATGGCGTTGTAGTTTCTTTCTACTTGAACCACGCAGAAACGGACTATAATGGAAGCTTGCTTCGGGGCAGTCCCGAAGATCACAGGCAATTCAATCGTCCCAGCTATACAGACTGGATTATTCCTGAACCCGTATAAGGGGGACTCATTGCAGATCTCCAGCTTTCTTCCCCCTAAGTCCAGCCGGTTGTATGCTTGGCTATAAAGTACATCAACTGAACTCCCATTATCAACAAGCATCCTCTTCATATCCATAGTGCCGACCTGAGCCGTAATGACTAATGCATCCTGATGGGGATCAACCATCCCCAACGAGTAGTCGTCATCGGAGAAAGTGATGGGGTCGGTCTTGATGTCCTGTGGTTTACCGGTCACCTGATGAACTTCTCTTCCGAAAGCTTTTCTCTTTCGGTTGGACAAAGCGGAGATTGATCCTCCAGAAATGACATCTACCACACCTCTTGCTTCGGTAATTAATGGAGGTGGCTCGATGCGATCAAAGGCTGACTGTCGATAGGAATCGGCGATATAACCGTCGAGGTTGCCATTCCGTATGTGTTTTTCTAGAAAGTCTTTGAGCTGGGAGCATTCCTCGGTATCATGTCCATTGGCTTCATGATAGGTGCAGTATCTATCTCCGTTCTTTTGTCTAGCAAAAACCCGAATCTTCGGGGGCTTTTCATAGAAGGGTTCGTTTTTTATCGCTTTCACGATATTGTTTTTATTTGTGTTCAGAGGTGTGTAATCCTTGTCGACACCCCTTCTGTCCCTCAGGAGACCGTTCTTCTACTGCCGATCCTAATTGGAATATCTTCGATCATTTCCCTTCTTACCATTTCCGTTAGATTTCTTTTCGGCACTAACGCCTCCGGGATCTCTTTGGTGAAAATCACCCGTGTTTTTCGATGACCCCCGAAGATTGGCGAGAGCCTCTTCCAACTCTACAAAGATGTCCACTTTCTCGTAGGTCTCCGATAAAGTTTCAGGGCCTTCGAGATAAGCTCCTCAATCAACCTACTGGATTTATCAACATTCAATCCCATGGTTAAAAATTGGATTACCTGTTTTGGGTCAATCCCATTGATTTCAGACACCGCCTCCCAGAATCTTTTGACATACTGCCGAAGAGTTTCATTCGGCCTCTGTTTTACTTGTAGGAGGGATGTCATCATTTTGGCTCGTCGTTTGTTGCTCCCGAAACGGTTGTGGAATTCTTCCTGCAATTCCTCCCATGATTTAATGGATCCTGGTGGAAGGGAGATGACCCATTCTCTGATAGTTTTCTTCAGAGTAGATAAGAACAAATGACACATAGCCACTGCATCGTGACCATGAAAATGCATGGCCTATTTGAAGAAATAGGCGTGGTCATGTGGGTCTCCTGTTCTATCGTACATCTCCAAAGTAGGCACCTTGCGGCTTTGGTCAATCTTTGCCTCTTCCAGATCTTTCGAGAATGGAGAGAATCGGGCCTTCTTGGACCCATAGTACTTATCCGAAGCCCTTTTCCAGGAGGATTCTCCATTGTGGCTAACATGATTGCGTCGCTCCTCCCGGTCTCTCTTTGACGGCGATCTAGCTCGTTTCCTCAAATCCGTCGTCCAAATTGACTTGGAGCGCGTTGGCTCCTTACCACGATTTCGTACTCCATCCCCTCGGCGTTCCGTATGGCTGTCATTCCGTCTGGTATGGCGATTTAAGCGGGAGGCCGGGCCTCCCTAGCTCAAGAGATCATTGTCTGCCTCGGTTAATTCCTTGTCCTGTTTGTCAAGCTCTTTCTGCTGGACGTCTAGAGCCTTTTTCCTGTCGAGGATTATTTGGAGGCGACGTTCTTTGTCTGTCGCCGTTTCTCGGTAAGACGAAGGGGGATGTGGTCGCCGTGAATAACTCTGTGACTGTGAAGTTTCCAAGTCAATGATAATTGATGGAAGGCCCCTCTTTCTAGCGCCAATGTTGACGCCTGATTATGTTCGGCTGTCCCGTTGACATCCGGGTAGGATACCTGCACAAAAGTCCTGACGACTTGGGCCGTTGGTGGACTCCTCCAGTGTAAGAGTTAGTGAAGGTTTTTAGAATGGTCAACAATGGAGGTCTAAGTATCTAGTATTGTCCAATAGAGCGTTACCTTGTCTCCATTATTGACTGGGTATTTGTAGTGCATACCTGAGTAACGGTTACTAACCTGTGTAACGGTTCTATCAATTACATTGGGTAGTTATGATGCTTACCTGATTCATCTTTCACCCACTTGTCGTAAGTCCAATAGGAAGGCTACCTAGCTGACCGTCCATTGGGCCTAGCCCAATGTAAATTCCCAGGTCAGGCCTGGTCAAATATACATCCTAACAGTGGTAATGGGGGTAATTTCAATTCTAGAACTAGGTTTGATTTTCCTAAATTCAGTGGAATGTATACTAAGAATTGGATTATGAAGAATGTCTATTTTTTTCAATTCTATTTTATGAATGATGAATGAAGACTAAGGAGGGTAGCCCTTAATTTGAAAGGGGAAGATGGGGCCGGTTCTGAGCATATTATAAATCTAACCCTAAGGTGACATGGAAATAGTTTGTCCAGTGATGTTGATGTAGGAAACGATTTTCAAATAAATTAATAATTTTTACTTTTAAAAATTATTATTCTAAGATTTTTTCTCATAATTTAGCCTAATCAAAAATAATATTACGTACCTCGTGCTTGAGGCTTATTCTGATGATAGATTCTACTCCTTCTGATCTTCCTCTCTATAACCCTTATTTTGATATCACGTACTTTTCTGAGTGTGGCAGGATGATTGAAAAACTTATTGATATATTTTATCCTGTCTTTTGTTATATCTTAATAAGGAGTAATTATTTAGTAGTCCTCCTAGAGCACCGCCACATGGTGCCCCACATAATTCATGTGCTGCAATTTCAGCACTTAAAGTAAGTCATTTCACTTTAAGTACTGAAATGACAGCACATGAATGGTGTGGGGCACCACGTGCTAAGTGCCCCAGGAGCATCTAATAATGTTTCCTTAATAAGGGCTAGAAAGGGGATCTAGTAAGATTCTATAATTTTAACTCCAATATAAAACTAATTTTTGATTAACTCTTTAATCAATTAGAATTATATTAATTATAACTAATTTCATTAAATAGTTATAATTGCACTCTAGAATTAATAGAATTAAAATTAATTAATTAAATATTTCCACTATTAGTATCTTGCAAATATACTCCTTTACATCAATATCCATAAACGTGTAGGAATAAAACTGTTAACCTACTATATTTACTGCTTATATCCTTAAGTACATAATTTATAAACTTTTGATCACGCATTAATTTAAGAACTTAAATTAATACTTTAGTAATTTGAATTACTAAAATACTTCGCCAATATTCTATTGATAAATCGATAAATTATCTCAAATGGATATTATAATTTAATTGTAGAATTCCAACTTGAAAAAATACATGTTCTTAATTTCATAATATATATCACCCAACATATTGATCTATTGATTGTATTAAAAATCTCACTCTTTAATATATTAAAGTGACACGCATTATAAAATCAAATTCAATATTCTCTTAGAATTAAGAGTAATTGCATATTAATAGTAATTGAAAATTTATTTATAATAACAGTATTTAATAAATAATTTTTCATAACAATCTAGTTCTATGTATTTTAAAAATACACCAATACACTAGATTAAAATCTCTACTTTACATGACTAAGACAAGTCATCCAATCAAGTGTATTACAATCTACTTGAATGGTATATCCATCTTTATTTAAGATTGAGAACAATATAATTTCTTTCATCATACATAACATATAATTTATGTCTTCCGTATATGACACTCTTCATATACATAAATTATAAAATGTATAATTATGGACAAAATTTATGACACATTTAACTATGCAAAAAGAAATTAAATTTTTATTATTAAAAATAATAACATAAATATCAACATTATTTTTTTTTTAGCTTAAAACCTTACAATCTCCCACTAGCCCTAAACCTAATTTACCATATGTCTATCACCTATCCCTTCGAGATGAAAATCAAAAACTTATAAGACAAGGTCCTCATAAAAGGATCAGTCAAATTTTACGGAGAAGCTATTTTTGAAACTATCACATTTCCTCGTTGAACTATATCCCGGGTGAGGTGATATTTTCTCTCAATGTGCTTGCCTTTCTTATGGTTCCTAGGCTCATTTGATTGTCTAATCGCCCCATTATTGTCACAAAATAGGACAATAGGAGATGATACTGAAGGTACCATTCCTATTTCTAGCAAGAACTTCTTGAGCCACTTTTGCAGCTTTGGAAGCAACAATGTATTCTGCTTCCATGGTGGAGTTAGCTATGCAAGACTGTTTAACACTCCTCCAACTGACAGCCCCACCTCAAAGAGTAAACACGTAACTAGAGGTTGACTTTCAAAAATCGTTATATGACTAAAAATCTAAATCTATATATCCTATTGAGACCAGATCATCACTAGAATAGCCAAGCATATAATCTCTTGTTCTCTATAGATACTTAAGTATATGTTTCATTACTATCCAATGTTCAAGTCCAAGGTTAGACTGACATCTGCTAACCAAGCCTACTACAAAATAAATATCGGGTCTAGTGCATAACATCACATATATAAGACCTCCCACTACCGAAGCATAAGTGATCGTCTTCATGCGCTCTTTCTCTTGAGGTCATGAAACTAGAGTTCAGGGATGAGAGTATCCAGAAAAGAATGGGGTCGTGGAGCAACAATTAGAGATGGTTAAAAACTAGATAAATCAGTTAGCAAATTTGGTTGTGTATCAGCATTAACTCACTAGACAACTTTTCGAGCAAATATCGAGGACATAAAGGATATACACAATACATGCGGCCCCGCTCACTTCTAAAACCATCCTGCTAACAATGGAAGATCAAATCAGGCTAAGGGAACAAGAAATGTGGGCAGAAAAGATAGTGAAGGAATCTCAGCAGTGGAACTTAAAGGAAGGTCATCGGTCAAATGAACGTATACTCTTCAATAAGGAGAAGAAGAACCATGAAGTACCCACAAAAGAGTGAAAATTCACCCCTTGAACAAACCATTAGAAGAGGTGCTACATTTATTGATAAACAAGGGGAAGATCACATAATTGTTTCCTCCCTTAAATCCCAGAGTAAAGAGGTATGACCCCACCAAAATATGCCTCTATCATTCCAACTTATCGGGGCATGCCACAGAAGAATGCTGGGTGTTATGGCATAAAATCCAAAATCTTATTGAAAATAGGGAATTGAGAATAACAATCAATGTTGAGATCACCACTGTGGAAGAAAGCATGGTAGAAATGAAGGATTTGGCATACCCGCCATAAGTGGAAAGGTCAGATGGGGTGGTGGCTATGATCACTAACGTCAACAAGGGGCTGGGCGAATCCCTCATAATCCAAGGATTGGTAAAGGAAATCAAAAAAATCCCTATGAGAATATCAACATCTAAGCCTCTCGTATTAACAACTAGACCTCAGTACCCCATAACAAGCTTGAAAGCAATACCCTAGAATTATGGCGAAGGGTTAAAAGAAACTCTTGAATGCATGCCAATCCTGCTAAAGAACAACCCTTTATGTTTACCAAAAAAAGTAATTGGAACAGTCAAAAGGACTTATGAAAAGGTGCCAAAAGAAACAACGGTTGAATTCCTCAAAAAGATGGGACATAATGAAGTGGAAATTGTGAGAATGGTTGAGGAAGCACGCCTAAATCTTTATCCTCGATCTGATATTGGCTTCTAAAGATCATCAAGGTGTTTTGATTAAAGTCTTGGAAGAAACACACCTGCCTAAGACGGTGGATACCAGGAAGTTTAGCCATTTGGTAGGTCACATTTTGGATTGCAACATCATATCTTTCTTCGATAATGACATATCTGCCAAAGGAATGGGGCATAGAAAACCCCTGCACATTGTCATCATATCATCCGAATATGTGTTAGGTGGCTTGTTGATTGATGGGGATTAGCCCTCAATATTTTCCCTTATAATACTCTAAACTACCCATGAAGATGTACCTCTATACCTTCAACATCTCTTTCCATGTGCTGAATATAACCACATGCTACAATTTGTTATTGGAAAGACTATGGATTCATATGGCAGGAGTCATCCCTTCAACTCTCCATAAACAGTTAAAATACATCGTTATGGGAATCTGGTGACCATATTAGCTGAACCTAACTATCCTTCTCATATCAAAGAAAATATCCCCATGATTAAATTAGATGAAACCATTGAACTAGCTAGTTTTCAGGCTTTTAAAGTCAGTATCGCTTATTACCGCCTTTTCTCTAATCCTAAAATGAAGAGTATCTACTGAAGTAATCTCGGTGGCCCAAGAAATGATGATGAGACAATTTTAGCCAGGCCAGGGATTGGGGAAGAATGGTCAAGGAATTAACCATTCGATCCAATTACCAACACAAACAGGTAAAACCGAATTGGGTTATCACATCAGTTCAAGGTAAAAGAATCCTTACTAAAGGATCACCCCCCCCCCCCCCCCCCCCCCCCGCACAGTTATTGAGTATCTGTGAGGATCCGAATTTTCAGGATTTTCTTAATAATATTAAATGAGAATTTAATTGATAAAATTATCAAGGTTATTTAAATTAATTATTATTTATGTGATGGTAAGGTATGTGATGGGATTTAATTGGTAAATTAAATCGGTACAAAGATGGTAATGGTTTGTATGAATTTAAAGTAATTAAAAATGTGAGGATCCGAATTTTCAGGATTTTCTTAATAATATTAAATGAGAATTTAATTGATAAAATTATCAAGGTTATTTAAATTAATTATTATTTATGTGATGGTAAGGTATGTGATGGTATTTAATTGGTAAATTAAATCGGTACAAAGATGGTAATGGTTTGTATGAATTTAAAGTAATTAAAAAGTAAATAAATTGTTTGGAAACAATTTATGAAGAATAAGAGAAATTTCAGGTAATTGTACAATAAATTGTACAATTAAATTATTATGAAAATGCAGAAATTATAATTTGATTAAGGTTATGTGGTAATGCGAAATGCAGGAATTAAATATGTATATATTTATATATATATATATATATATATATATATATATATATATATATATATATATATATATATATATATATATATATATATATACATTTATATATGTGTGTTATGTTTAATTGATAAAATTATAAATTTCATTAATTATGACAATTAAGGAATTTATAATTAAATTAATCCAATTTTAAATGAAAAGTGAATGAGGGAGTTGGAAAAATTGTATGTGTTGATTTTGGATTTTATCAAGAATTTTGGAGGAGGTTTAGAAATTAATTGAGAAGAAAAGGTAATTATATAAATTATATAATAATGAATTATATAATTTATATAAGGAAATTAAAATAAGGTATGAAGAAAATACTAATTATATAAGAATAATTATGTGATTTATATAAGGTGATTAAATGGATTAAAGTTGGAGGAAATTAAGAAATTATTTAAGAAATGAGAATGTAAATATATAAATTATATATTATTAAATTATATAATTTATATATAAAGAAATTATTGTAAATGTTAAAGAAATGAAATAATAAATAAGGAAAAGAAATGTTTTAAGTTATTAAAAATTATATTTATGTATAATGAAATTATTATGACTTTTATGAAAGATAATATTTCGGAAACGTGAACATGTTAATGTAACATGTTGTCCAAATAACGGAGTGAAAAATTATGAAAAATAATTTTTATATGTCCTATGAATTATTTTATGATTTTTGGAGGTATAAATTATCTCGTTTAACTACATGCATGTCATTATATGTGTACAAAATTTGTCAAGAAAAGTACCCAAAATGGGTGTTAATATTATTTATAAATCATAATATGAATTTTAGTGAATTAAAATAAATATTTTATATTTATTATATAAAATATTTATTACACGAAATAATTACGTAATGTATTAAATTTCTATTATGCATGTTAATTTATCTGAAAAGTGGCTCGGTTGTGGCGTAGGAAGGATAAGGCGGCGGATGTGGGAGTGCTTGTTCAATTTGATTAAGTGATTGTATAAAAAGAAAAGACATAATATATATATATGGCAAAGAAGGAAAAGAGAAATAAAACTCAAAACAAACTCTTCTTACTATATTTAGTTCCATCCGAAACCAACACTACCACCACGCCACCCTGCACCACCATTACCGAGAGAAGATAATCTTGGTGTGCCAACAAGGTGATGAAAAAGCTTCAAAAGAGGAGTTTTAAGCCTTTAAAAGGTTATGTGAGGAATAATAAAGATCGCAGAAATGTAAATTGACGAACAAGGTCATACGTGGGGTGTTTGTAAGTGTTACGTAATGAACGCAAACCGAGGCAAGTTCTTCAGTCCCTTTTATGTTAAATGTTGGAACGTTATGATATGTAATTCTTGTTTTAACTGCATACAAATTATGTGTTACATGATATGTGATTAATATGACCACAATGTGTATTTTGTGCAACGATATGGATATATATGAGATATATTGCTATAGTAGAAGCACAAGCACATGATGTATGACACACACCAAGCATGATAAGGTATGTGCTACGTGAATCATAACTGTTGAACTTGCTGAGCCGTTGTGCTCATTACTTGCTTAATAAACGTTTTACAGGAAAGAAAGAATTTCAAGAATATCAGATTATGTAGAGACGAATTTTCCTAAGAGGTTGTAAATGTTATATGTTTATATTATGATTTAATGTGAATAATTTGTCAAGATTACATGAATATTTTGTATATACATATAGAGTGGATCCGGATAGGACGAGTTGTATTAAATTGTGAACTGTGAATGTTCAAATTAATTGTTACGTGAGAAATTATTACACGTTTGTTTATGAACGATGAAACAAAGAATATTTGTATGGATATGAACGACATTAAAATTTGAATGACGAGATTTATGATACAAGAAAGGAAGGAAAAAGTTAACGTTGCGATCCAGGGACTAGGATCCAAGATGTAAGAATTTTAAATATTCAAATATTTTAATACAATGATTGAGAAAAAGAAAAAAAGAAAAATTTATACCAAAAATTTGGGAACTGAGGATTTTGAAATTTAATAATGGATCAATTTAGGTGATGAAAGATTTATTAACGGACCGAAATTTGGACGTAAGGAAGATAATATATAGTAAATACAAAATTAAAGGGAATAAAATGGGTCGAATTTCGGGGTCGTTACAGTATCCTCTTATCAAAAGTTAGCAGTGCCAATTCCAATAAAATACCCCCACATCTGTCAGATATCTTGATGCCTAAGGGCAATCATACTTCAGACCCAATCTTTATGAATGACGAGGAGATAGTGATCTTTTTGATCATCAGAAGAGAAGGCTAAGAATGAGAAATTCTTGGAAGAAATTCAGAAGCAGTTTGAGGAAGAGTTCCACATCCCAGTTTCTCCAGGTCAGACGGGAGGTCAATGCTGGTCGAAATCGGAACTCTTTTATTTTACTAGATAGTTTCCGATCTCGAATTCATTTGAATGAATAGCGTGCAAGCATACATGGTCAACAAGTAATAAAGTGATAAGAAAAAGTCAATCCCACGAGGAATTAGTTCTAACGAGTTCCAAACACCGATTGAATCTAAGTCAATCTTAGTTCAAACGTTTAATTAAATGGAAGAAGTGGAATGTAAAAGGACATAACACAAATTAACAATTAAACTAGAAAGCATTTAACGATAGGTGAATCTAAGTCTGTAATTTCTCCCAATATGTCATTTTCATCTCCTAAATCTCCTCTCAATCTTACGGTCACAACGAATGGCTAATCGAGAATACAAAAGTATCTATACGCCTCTTTTGAAGGACATATAAACATATCTCATCTAAACCTATCCCATTCGACAAAATTCAGACAAGAACAACCCAAGTAAGATAATTCACTATATTTCTATGAGAACTAACACAAGCAGGGTTTTTAAGTACAGATTCTCACATTGGCGACACGCGGCATGCAGGTATATGTCTATCCTACACACAAATTATGCACATGCTCCTAAGAACAAATACACAACACATGTTATCATATTCAGGCCCAAACTCATAGTCCATCTTCTGATTTCATACAAGTTACCAAAGTGATTGCAAAGCTAAACAATTAACAATTATCACAAACATGACAACCCAAACAACTATTTGGGTTCCAATAACAATACTTACATTCCAATGTAAGAAGTATAGCAAATATTCATTACAAATCCATCAAGTAATCCAATACAATGAAATAAAAGGATAATAACGAGTTAGAAATGTAAACTTGTTGTCATCCAAGTAAATCTCCAAGCTCCCTCATCCATAGCTCCATCATTGGTGCAAGCTTGCTCTTCATCTTCTTCATTCTCTGATATTCCAAAAATTGGGGATCTAGGGTTCAATAATCAAAGGTTAGGTAGTTCCCTATGAGGGAAACCACTTTCCCTTCTCTTATCTCTCCCCAGAATCGTCCATCTCTCTCCCCAAATGAAAAAGGAATTGAAAGATATGAAATTAGGGCATGAAAAATAACTTAAAAAGCTGAATCTGCGCGTAGGAACAGTGCACTGCCGCGGCGGTAGCAGGGGAGCACCGCGGCGGTGTGTTAACTTTCAGTTGCAGAAACTTTGGGTGTCGCAGCGGTAGAATTGAGCGCCGTGGTGATGAAACGTGCTGCTTGATTCTGAATTTGTACTACCACTGCGGTGGTAGCAGGGGAGCGCCGCGGCGGTGGCCTCTGTGCAGATTTACCAAAATGCCCTTCCAGCATGAATTTCCTACAAAAATCAAATTAGAATAATTACAATATATATAAATAATATAAATAACCTAAAATACAATTAACACACATAATAATAATATTAAATCATGTTTTACAATAATAACATAGAAACATATAAAACAACCAAAATGCTAAAGAATTCACAATGTAATAAAATTAAAAGGTATTAAATACATAGGTATAAAAACCAGACATCAGTCAAAAGAAAGGAAAAGAAGATTCACCAGCCTAAGAACCAAGAAATCACACCCATTATTGAGTAGGCCAGTTTGAACATCCCCCGGGGCAGTACTAAGACAAATGATGAGCAAGTCATGATGATCATTGAAGATATTTTCGATAAGGAGGTAACCTCCATTTCCAACATCCATGACAACAAGATCACCAAAAACTGGACCATCGACCCATGGATATCCAGGAAAGGGTAAAATTGGGAAACATGGTTGTAGGTCCCAGAAAGTGTGGGGATGTTTGTCTTTTGTTAAGCTCTATGCCTTATTTTATTTTTTATACATACCTATATTATGTTTTGTGGTTTATTAGAAAATAAAACTCATATATGAAAAACTATTATATATATATATGATAAATATTTATGTTTTAATGTCAAGTATCCAATTTGAATAATTCTAGCCTTGTTGATGGTAGTCTAAATTTAAATGATGATTATGATTTTGATATAGAACTGAATTTCAATTTGATGGGAATTGATCAAGAAGAGATAGATGATGACAAAGCGCTTAAATAGATCAAAAGATGGGTCTGGACAAACCTAAACCTAACTTCAAACAAACCACCACCATAAATATTGGGACCCCCGACAAACCCAATGAACTCCAGATAAGAGCAGATTTAACCCCAGGCCAATAAGACAAAATGTGCAAGCTATTGACCTAGTACGAAGATGTTTTTGCTTAGTTATATGAGGACATGATTGAACAATCCACAAACATAGACGTTCACCAGTTGCCTATCAAAGAAGAGTTTAAACTAGTCAAACAAAAGCTAAGAAGACTGAAACCATAATGGAGCTTGTAAATAAAGGAAGAAATAGTCAAGCAGTTCAAAGCAGGCATTATCATGGTCTCTACTTATCCCGAATGGCTCTCCAACATCGTACCAGTACCAAAGCCAGGAGGAAAAATGAGAGTATGGATAGATTACTAAGACCTGAATAAAGCCAGCCTTAAGGGTGATTTTCCTGTCCCATTCATACATATTCTGGTCGACAACACTGCTCAGTTCGCAATGTATTCATTTGTTGATTTTTTTGTAGGATACCATCAAATCATGGTGGCAAAAGAGGATAGGGAGAAAATTGCTTTCATCACCCCTTGGGGCACATTTTGTTATAGGCACCTAGCTTTCGGCCTCATAAATTCTGGTGCCACTTATCAAAGGTTCATGATGTCTTTGTTTCATGACATGATGCATAAAGAAAAACATTATGGTGAAGTCAAGAATCAAAGATGATCACACATTCCATTTAGAGAAATTATTCCTTCGACTTCGAAAATATAATCTGAACCTTAACCTAGCAAAGTGCACTTTTAGAGTTCTGGAAAATATAATCTGAACCTTAACCTAGCAAAGTGCAATCCAACAAAAGAATCGGGAGGAGTAAGATCAATTCTGGAAAATGTATTTTAATGGCGCCATAAATATGGAGGATGCTAGAGCTATGGAAATCCTAGTCTCCATCACTGGGGAACAATACCCAGTGGCTGCCAAATTATAATTTAGCAACTTAAACAATACAGCTAAATACGAAGGGTGCATTCTGGGACTCAAATTGGCTCAAAGTATAGGAGTAAAACAATTAGCGGTATTTGGCGATTCAGAGTTGGTCATCCGATAATCTATAGGCATATACAGCATAAAGGAGCATCACTTACTACCTTACCATCGACATGTTGTTAAGATCGAAAAAGAATTCAAAGACATTGCCTTCCGACATATCCCAAGGAACTGAAACGATTTTGCAGATGCCTTGGCCACATTGGCATCATTGCTCCATGTATCTAAGAATAAGAATGTCCCTAATATTGAGTTTATCGTGCAAAGAACTCTTGCCTATGGAAACCATGTCGAAGGAATGGTAGACGACGGGTCCTAACCTAACCTATGTAACCCTAGTACCATGATATCAAAGAATATCTGCAAGACGGATCTAATCCCGATAAGGCGAATCAGACCGAAAGATGAAAACTCCAAAAAAAATGGCGATAAAATTCTACTTAAGTGGAGACGCTCTGTACAAGAGATATGTTGGCATGGGTCTCCTGAGATGCTTAGAAAATGGCCAGACCTAAATACTTATGTACGAAGTGCATGGTGGAGTGTGTGGACCATACGTGAGAGGTCCATTACTTGTAAAGAACATTTTAAGAATGGGACATTACTGGTTGTTATTAAAAGTTGATTGTGACGACCACATCATACAATGCTATCAATGTTAGATCCATGCTACTGCGATCCATGCACCTCCCAATGAGTTACACTGCATGACTTTATCCTAGCCGTTTTCCATGTGGAGAATGGACATAATCGGTCCAATCGAACCCAAGGCTAGTAATGAACATCGATTAGTTTTTGTTATGATCAATTATTTCATCAAGTGGGTAGAGCAGCATCCTTCCCTAAAGTGACTAGGGAAACCATTGTCAAATTCATCATAAACAACATCATTTGTTAGTACGGGCAACGAAAAATTCTAATAGTTAACAATGCCAATAACTTGAACAACACAATGATGAAAGAGTTATGCGACATGTTCAAAATTGAACATCTAAATTCAATCATTTATAGACCAAAGATAAATGGCGTTGTGGATGCTGCGAACAAAAACATAAAAAAGATCATGGAAAAGATGTTGGCCAATCACCGTGGATAGCCAAAATTATTACCCCTCACCTTACTAGCATATCAAACATCAATCCACACGTCAACTGGGATAACTCCCTACTCACTAATATATGGCATGGAGGGCGTGCAACTAATTGAGGTTGAGATGTTATCACCCAG
This sequence comes from Hedera helix, assembly GCA_947179155.2. Taxonomy (NCBI): domain Eukaryota; kingdom Viridiplantae; phylum Streptophyta; class Magnoliopsida; order Apiales; family Araliaceae; genus Hedera; species Hedera helix. The sequence goes on along the minus strand of OX359273.1, from coordinate 9,629,389 downwards.
GATATTATTACATGCCCAAATAGAAAAAAACAAATGGTTACAAGGCTGGTATGACCAATTGTCCTTAATAGATAAAAGGAGAATGGCCGTCATATTTCATGGCCAATTGTATCAACAACGAATCTCTCGATCCAGTAACAAGAAGGTGTTATCTTATGAATTCAAGGAGAATGATTTAGTGCTAAAAAGGATCATTCCAGGTCAAGACGAATCCAAAGGTAAATTTTCCCCGAATTGGGAAGGACCCTTCATTATCAAAACAATCTTGTCACGTGGAGCCTTGATCTTACAAGAAATGGACGGTGAAGTATTCCCACAGGCGATCAACTCCGATTCTTACAAACGATTTACGAATAAAGAATGAGTCCAAATGCCGTTATCAAAAATCCAAAAAAAATCCCTTGTGCTTTTTCAATCCTTGAACTATAAAAGACCTGATATCCTTTAAAAGTACATAGGTCACAATTTATGATGAAGTCTAATCCTTACAAAAATTCCCTAAATCTTTCGACAATACAACAATCACCCAATATAACACCTAACGACCCATCAATGCATGAACTTCGAAAGACCTGATCTCCTCTGGGAGTATGTAGGAAACCATCCTAGAGCGGTCCATAGCATTCCTAAATCCCAAAACTCCTAAATATACCCAAGATTTAACAAGCACTTTCACTTAGCTAACTAAGACCGAAGATCCATTACAATAAAATCTGACGACATTACAAAATTGTCTATCAACTCTAATGCAAGAACCAAAAATGAGGAAGACGGCAATATGTCGAAGTTGTAATTATTAGGATAAAATGGCTACTAAATAAAGGCGATAATACATCAAAAAGGGAAGTAACTGAAACGTAAATATATTTATATATATATATATGAACTGTTTTGAATACAAGATTTTCCTCTCTGATAGATGATGAATATAGTCTAGTCCATACAGGAAATAAAACATAAGATAAGCTACAAATTAGAAGTCGGACAGGCCAAAAATGTGAGAAGGATAAGAGTCTTTAGGGTTTATGGAGGTGATATGAGTTGATGTTCCATCACATCAATGCAATCCAATAAGGTCATTGTCGTGCATACGGTCCCAGCCTAGAAATCTAAAATAACTCTAGCATGATCAACAACATCATTTGCATAGGCTCGGTGGGCGTCCCTATCAGCAATACTCACATCCTTGGCCACAATAGTTGTATCTCTCTCAACATGCGTAACATCTCTATTTAGCAAGGTTGTCAACATCAACACCCAAGCCTGATCCCTCTCAAAAGTAAGGTTATGCATCCAGTGCTCTAGTTCGGATCTCTAGGTGGCTATAAAAGCAGGAACAGTAGTAGTGGCAACCCCAGCCAATGTGTTTGTCAATCCTACAAAAAGATCATCCTAAATCAACTCTATAGAAGCCGCATTAGGATCATCCACAAGCAACTCCCTAGAACCGTCTTATTCCTCATCGGGCCATCCAAAACAGCGTCTAAATCAAAATCCAGCCAAATCAGATACTTGGGTGTATGACTAGGTTGACGGTCACTAAACTCAATGGATTCGCGATGATCCCAGAGATCATAAACTCTCGCCAGCTCAGCCTCTATCGATGACAGGATAGGGAACCGACAGTTAGAAGCATTAGTGAAATGATAAAGTTCATGAGTCTAATCAAACTGCCATATCACTGTTAAAGCATGATAGGTGGTCACACCCTTAAGGCCAGAAAGGGGGTTGAAATCAAGAGGCCCTACATGGGTTACGAAGATCAACAAGGAACAATATCCAGAATACATCAGGATAGAAAATGGTGCCTCAAAAGATGAAAGGAACTCAAGCTAAGAGGTTGCATCTACGTAAGAAGATGGATGGAAGGAATGGTAAATGGCAATGCTGTGGTTGAAACAAAACCCATGATGACAAAAACTACCAATAGGGCCCAAATGGGTTATAAACCAGACATATAATAAAATGGAGCTCCCAAGGAAGTATATGTCTCCAAAAATACGACTATAAGAAGAAAATATATATGTTTTCGCAAAAATCGGCGAAAGGATAGCATGGTCAACATGTAAGGCTCTAACCATCATCACTACCTCGACATCTAAATGATCCGCATATGCAAGCATGTATAGAAAGGATATAATTAGGTCATCAGTGCATCGACCTGCACCATGAAAGTAGTATGCCCTCAAGCCAATCATATTTTATGTGATATTCGTATACTTTAGCAATGCTTTTAGAACCATGATGAAGATCATGCTAATGAGATCTAAATTCAAGATAGCTCGAAACTAAAATTGTTCCCAATCATTGGATCACTAAAAAGGGGATTAGTATATTCGGATAGATTAGTACATACTATGATTGCTCTTACGAAGAGGATGATTGATCTCATAATCATTTTTGTAGAAACACAATAGCAAGTATGTAGGTTCTTATTAGAGAATAAGTTCATTGAACGTGACTCGCTCAAGGAACACCAAATGGAGTTTTACTTGTCTGTCAATAGGAGTTCCTTATGTGATAGTCGTACAAGTGATCGTTGGACTTGAGATCATCATAGTATCTTGTGTGTACTAAGTTATACTTTGACATATTTCTTAAGACTTGTTGGTATATCAAAGGATATGCTTGGGTATAATAAGGTACATATGGAGATAGGTGAATGATCAACAAAGGATCTACCACTTCTAGTAAAGGGAAAGAATGTCATATGCGATTCAATACGTGATAACTCAAAAATCCTTGGCTAAGGTTGAATGAAATTAGAAATGAGTTTCTAATTTATATTAACTAGAGTTGTGCATTTGTGAATTGAAACGCATATGATCAAATAAATAAGATTTGAAAGAAATTATGTGTCTTATATTTGATTGGGACATTGTATGGTAGAAGGATTGAAATGAACGGTAACTATTCGCTGAAAGGTTCTTTTACGATCAAATGTTAAAATCTATATTATCTGGAATATCGTTTAATCGCTAAGGTGGCTTATCCTTATTATGGAATAATTATTTATTTTGAATTAAAGAGTTAATTCATAATAAATGAATTAGAATTGTTCTAATTTATTTATTATACAACCGGTTTAATATGGAGAACCTAGAGGGTCACACCATAAAAGAGTAATATTTATTTTAGAAGTGGATTATATAATCGTAATAATAAATTAAGTATATTTAATTTATACTATGGTGATAGAATAAATTAAATAGCTTAATATTTATAGTTTATTATTTTAGAAATACTAATTATAAATTAATAAGAGGAGTCTTATTATTATTATTATTATTATTATTATTATTATTATTATTATTATTATTATTATTATTATTATTATTATTATTATTATTATTATTATTATTATTATTATTATTATTAATTATTATTATTATTATTATTATTATTATTATTATTATTATTATTATTATTTAGTTCCTAAATAGTTTAGGAATTAATTAATAAGTAGTAGTATTATTATAAATAATTAAGTTCCTTAATGGTTTAGGAATTGTAATTATAATAATTAATTAAGTTACTAAACGGTTTAGTAATTAATTAATAAGAAGTACTATCATTATTAAATAATTAAGTTCCTAAATAGTTTATGAATTGTAATTAATTAATTTAGTTTCTAATTGAGTTGGGAATTAAATTAAAACCCTAATCCTAAATAGTTTAGGAGGGTTGACTATATCTATAAATAAGAGAAGTCTTAATATAGATTAAGGTTACACACTCATTCAGAAGAAGAGAGAAAGAGTACTTCATAATTCTCTACATCTAAGGAGTTAGAGAGAGAGAGAGAATTAGGGCTAGCCACCCATGGTTTGGAGAAATCAAAATTCAATTCTTTAATTCATAGATCTCTTGGTAGATCATATCTAGAGGATTCACACTTGGGGAGCTAACATTGATATGTGGAATCTAATCGGTAAATTTGAAGTAGAACGCGAATGATTAAAGGGAGTTGAACTTGTACCTGTGGAAGCTTCGTTCACAGATATATATATCTTTTATTATTTCTCTATTAATAATAGTCGCATAAGAAAGATCCTAGTTATTGGTTTGTAGAAAAATTTTAAAATCTAATTTTTCTTGCTTCCGTTGCGCTTATATAATTTGATTATTTGTATGTCATATTTTTGTAAACCAACAGTGGCATCAAGAGCCAAACTTATGCGAATTATTAATTGTTTAGATTATATATATGTATGGGTATATGTTTAGAACAATTTATTGGCATACTTTATTGTATAGAAACATGGGTATTGAAAATCAATTGCGAAAAACATGTCTTGAAAAGGAAAAAAAATATATTTTTTCTTGGACTACTATAGTGCTGCTACAGTACCAGCGCGCGCATTGTGCGAAAACACTTCGATGGGGCGCACATAGCGCGCGTGGAACTGGCACTGGGACATGGTGCACATGGCGTGGGTTTGGACATGGCGTGCAATGGACGGGACTGGACGAGGCGCACATGGCGTGGGGCGCTAGCCACGGAGTGGCAATTTTATAATTTCGGACGCGCAGTGGTAGTTTTGTAAGTATGGAAAAATCGGTGGCAGTTTCGTAAATAATACAATTTTTGGATTTTCAATTGTTTTTTGTATTTTTGAGCAGATTTTAAATTTAAAAAAAATAAATAGTTTATTTTGGGTAATTTTAAAAATTCAAAAAAAATACAAAATATATTAAAAATTAATATTTTATTTTTACATGATTCAATAATAAAAACAAAAAGTTTATTTTAGATATGAAATTAGATTTTATGCAACTTTAAATTGCCCATTAAATGATACAGATATATATATGGAATGATTCATTTAATTCATGAGATGAATATTATGTAATAATATCTATGTTAATATATATGATATAAATGGGATTGATTATGGACCATTGACCAATATGATTGGATTTATTTTATATGGATGCATTGAATAAATGAGTTTTAATAAATGGGATCTGCATATCTCGTCATTTTCTAATTTTTTATTGTAAATTCTATCTATCTCCTATGTACTTCTCCTTGACTGCTGATCAAGGTTTCTATTTTATGAAACTAGTTTGTAATATGATTAGTTAGAATTATTTTGAAGAATTAGAGCCGAAGTGCAAGGAGCGCATGAAGACCCGATTGTAACGGAGCCCGGGTTAAATGTAAGAGTTACATTTATGTATTTATTCTAGCATCCTAGGTTTAACCATTTGGTTTATTTGGTGGCTCTAATAAATCAAACTAGAATAAATTCCATAATCAATCCAAGTAAAATATAGTATTCTATATGTGTATGCTGAATATATATTTATTATATATTATCCAAATATGCTTCACATATTATATATATATATATATATATATATATATATATATATATATATGTGTGTGTGTGTGTGTGTGTGTGTGTGTGTGTGTGTGTGTGTGTGTGCATGCGCGCTAAACAAGATGAGACAATTAATATTAACAAATCCTTCATGATGTAGAATAAATATTATTTATAAAATGAATTAAAAGGTTTAATTCATAAATTAAAGGAGTTTAATTCAATTAAATAAAATTAGAATGGTTCTAATTTATTTATTCTACTACTCATAATATTGAGTTGTAATGTTCAAAGATATTTATTAAAAATATCGAACGTCGCCTTCTAGCATGTTAAAACGATAGAGTACCAAATAATCATTATAAGTTTATTGTGTCACACAAGGCTTATATTAATTTTTTGAGATATTTTTTTATATCACATTTTATGCTTATAAAGGAATTGAACATTACTGTTTTGTTGTGCACACACAAGGACGATCTTTTTCTCTTTACTTATATAGAAGTGTTAGGTTGAACTTAACTTAGATAATTTTGATTTGGATGCGCACAAATATGATCATAATAATCTAAGAGGAAAAATACAAATGAGTTACATGTTGATGTAATTGACAAGTAGTTGTCTACCTATTGAATAAACTATAGTTTGTTGTGCACACATAAGGTTATACTTATGTCAATAGGATCATTTTATCACTAGCAGATCTTTAACTAAATTTGCCGAACTATATAAAGAGGGTAATATAGTTTGAAGAAAATAGTGAGAGACACCATTTTAAATAAAGACCTAATTAACTTAATAATTAATAAAATGAATGCATGATAATGTTGTTATTAATTCACTTAAAAAATATTGTTATGTTTAATCACTAACACTGCATAGCATATTGGATGCTAATAATTAATCGAATAGAATTGTTCGAAATAATTAAACAAATTTGAGAATAGTTCTCAATGCTGAAAAGTTAGCAAATATCCTTAATTTGCCTATCCCTACAAACGTTGCAGACTAAACCTCTGAGAAAGAGATTGTTATTTTAAGAAATGACAGGATGATGCAAAAGTGGCTCAATGCATCATGCTCGTATCCATAACTATTAAGTTACAACGTCAACACGAGAAAATGAATGCACCTACTATATTGATGCACAATTAATAGTTGTATAGTGAGCAAAGTAGGTCAACTAGATATAAGATATCTAAGAAGCTATTCCGATCTATAATAACCAATGGCACTACATTAAAGACACATGCCCTTAAGATGATCAATTGGATTGATCAATTAGGACAATAGGTTTTGTCTGGGATAGAGAGTTGAGTCAAGATTCGATCTTGCATTCACTCACTGCCTCTTATTCACAATTTATTGTAAACTTCAGATATTAATAAGCTAGACATCAGTTTAACTGATATGCTTAAATATGTTGAAGACCGTTGATAGTCAGTTTTTCTTCCTAGGAAAACCAAGTCTTACTCGTAGATGAATCTTCTAAGCGGAGAAAGATGGCCAAAGATATTTCTGAAGAGTCAGAAATAGTATAAGGCAAAAAAAAAGGCTAAACAAATGATATAAATAAAAGCGATCCCGACGGCAAAGAAGTTTGCTTTCATTGCGATAACTTGAGACACTGGAAGAATGACTGCAAGAGAGTTGCAGTACCTAAGCAGAATGTAAGACCCCTAATTTTGTGAAATACAAAATTTAATTTTTATTCATATATATTTTTTTCTGAAATAGTAAATAGTTAAATTGACAAAGTTAAAAGTTAAGGATGTTATATGTAAATTTTATTTTGTCAGACAATATTCATTTTGTCAGGTAATATTCATTTTGTCGGGAAATATTCGGGTTAAACGATGGCGCCGAAATAACCAATCATTAGTGGACCCCACAACGGAATATTGTCAGAAATAGAAAACGACATAAGTAACCTTTTTAAATAAAAAATAGTCAACGGTGTTATCACTTTTAACTGTTAAAATACCGATGATAAAATAATAGTAGCATATAGTATTTTATGGTAATTTACTGTAGCACACGGTATTCTACAGTGGCACACAGTATTGCACAATGTCTCGTATTATTAATCTGATAACATGGTCATTACACAGTATTCATCAATAATTGTTATTACAAAGTATTTTTGCATTACTGATTCAATAATTGTCATTACACTACATTTTATATTATTGAACCAATAATTGTTATTGCAATGTATTTGAAAATTATTGAACCTAATAATTGTCATAGTAACAAATACACAGTAATTTATATTATTAAATTAATAATGATCTGTGGCATATTTTTTACATTATTTATGAATTATTATTGTAACATTATTTTATTATATATGTTGGACCTACAGGAAGAAATAAATAAATAAATAAATTATTATTATTATTCTTATGCAACATGGAAAGGTTATAGCCTATGCCTCTCGACAACTCAAAAATTATGAGAAAAATTACGCTACCCATGATCTAGAGTTGGCAGTGGTCGTTTTTGCGTTGAAGATCTAGAGACACTATTTGTACGGAGAAAAAATATATATCTATACGGATCATAAAAGCCTCAAGTATTTCTTCACTCAGAAGGAACTCAACATACGACAATGATGTTGGATTGAGCAGTTGAAGGATTATGATCACACCATCCAGTATCACCCGGGAAAAGGCGAACGTTGTAGCTGACGCTTTGAGCAGAAGATCTTATGCGAGTATTAGTGCACTGCTGACAACACAAACGCGTATTTTGTATGATTTACAAAAGATGGAGATAGAGCTAAAGATACTAATGACCCATTTGAAGATTGCGCACGAGCGAGTAGAACCGGCTTTAATCGATAAAATTAAAGTTGCTCAAGCTACTGATCCGGAACTGATGAACATCATGAAGAAAGTACAAGACGGTGCTATTCCCGAAGCAAGAATCGACGAGAAAGGAAAACTTCGAGTTAACTCTCGACTCTGGTGATCCTAAATTGAAGCGTAAAATCATGATAGAGGCACACAACAAGCCATTTGCAATCCACCCAGGAAGTACCAACATGTATCGTGATCTTTGACATACATTTTGATGGAACTATATGAAAAGGGAGATTGCAAAGTTTATCTCAAGGTGCCTAACTTGTCAACGTGTCAAGGTAGAGCATCAAGTGCCTAAGGGTCCATTACAACCACTTAAAATTCCCGAATGGAAGTGGGAACACATCAATATGGACTTCGTGATAGGTCTTCCCAAGGTTTCTCAAGGCTTAGATGCAATTTGGGTCATCGTAGATAGATTGACCAAATCAGCTCATTTTTTACATATATGAGAAAACTTTTCACTTGAATGTCTTACCGGTATGTACATAAATGAGATTGTGAGATTGCATGGCATGCCAGTTTCCATAGTTTCTGATCAAGATCTTAGATTCACTTCACAATTTTGGATCAGTCTAGAAAAAGCTATGGGCACTGAACTACGTTTTAGTTCTGCATATCATCCTCAAACGGATGGACAATCGAAAAGGACAATCCAGTCCCTCGAAGATCTTTTAAGACTTTGTGTACTAGACTTCGAAGGAAGTCGGGATAAGTACTTTCCATTAGTTGAATTTTCCTACAACAACAGTTACCAAGCAAGTATAGGTATGGCTCCACTCGAGGCTTTGTATGGACGCAAGTGTCTCTCTCCAGTGTGTTGGAATGAGGTAGGAGAAGCAAAACTGTTGGGACCTTAGTTGGTACGCTTAATAACAGAAAAGATCCAAATGATCCAATAACGAATACAGACCGCACAAGAACGACAAAAGAGTTATGCTGATCTTCATCGAAGGGAGACGAAAGTTTCAATGTTGGAGACCATGTATTTTTACGTGTTTTTCCATGGAAAGGAGTTATGAGATTCAGAAATAAAGGAAAGCTCAACTCTCGATTTATTGGCCCATTTGAAATACTCAATTAAGTAAGAACTGTAGCCTACAGACTAGCTTTATCACCAAGTATATCCTGCATCCATAACATTTTTCACATATCTATGTTACATAAATATGTGAAGGACCCAAACCACGTCAATGAGTTAGAACCGGACGTTATAGTAGAGGATTTAACGTACGATGAAGTACCAATTAAGATCTTAGATAAGAAAGAGCATATCCTACGCTTAAAGATTGTACATCAAGTCAAGGTTTTATGGAGGAACCAAGATACTGAGGAAAAGACCTAGAGCTAGAATCTGAGATGAAATCTAAGTATCATTGCCTCTTCGAAATACCAGGTACCTCAATTTCGGGGACGAAATTTCATAAGGAGGGGAGGTTGTAAGACCCCGTATTTTATGAAATACAAAATTTAATTCTTCTTCATATATATTTTTCCTGAAATAGTAAGTGGTTAAATTGACAAAGTTAAAAGTTAAGGATGTTATGTGCAAATTTTATTTTGTCGGACAATATTCGTTTTGTCAGGGAATATTCATTTTGTCGAAGAATATTCGGGTCGTACGACGGCGCCGAAATAATCAATCATTGGTGGACCCCACAACGGAATATTGTAGGATATAGAAAACGACATAAGTAACTTTTTTAAATAACAATAGTCAACAATTTTATCACTTTTAGCTGTTAAAATACCGATGATAAAAGAAAATAGTAGCATATAGTATTTTATGGTATTTTACTGTAGTACATGGTATTTTATAGTAGCATACAGTAATGCACAATGTCTCTTATTATTGATTTGATAACATGGTTATTGCACAGTATCCATTAAAAATGTTTGTTACACAATATTTTACATTATTGATTCAATAATTGTTATTACACTATATTTTATATCATTGAACCAATAATTGTTATTGCATTGTATTTGAAAATTATTGAACCTAATAATTGTCACAGTAACAAATACACAGTAATTTACATTATTAAATTAATAATTATCCGTGGTGTATTTTTTACATTATTTATAAATTATTGTTGTAGCAATATTTTATTATATATGTTGGACCCACAGGAATAAATAAATAAATAAATAAATAAATTATTATTATATATGAATAGTAAACATGTGGGCCCACTGTGGGGGGCACATGAGAAATTAAATTTGAATTTGCTGGAGGAAAGTTGGGTAAAGCAGTGGCTACTACTGCCTTTGCTAAATTCTCAGCACTGGCATGCCGCACGCCAGCTCACCTACCATGCATAGTACCTTCTTTTCTCCAACAAATAGCTTGTTAAGCTGAATAGAAAAATCACACATAAAACATAAAAAATTTCTGCAAGTACTTTGTGAGTTTTCTCTGAGAATAATAAGGTTCTCTTGAGTGTTTGTAAACCAAAAAGAGTGCACGAATTTTTCAAGTTGATCAACCTCATTTTTATCAATATCCAATCACGTGATAAAGTAAGGAATACCATCTTCTTTCATCTTCTATTATTCAAACTTATTACGGTAAGGGATATCATTTATTTTATACTCTTAAACTTACTATGGTAAGTATTATTTGGTGAAACTTCTGAAATGGTTATATGTTCCTTAATAGTTTGCGCTTCATCTAATATTATTTTAATTGAACCTTCCTCTTTTCTAAACCTTTCTATTTGAACTGTAACCGTTATTCTGAATTGTGGATCTTGAATATCATTTTTGAATTTCACTCCACATCATGTTGACAATTTGGACATTATTTGAATCTACACAAAGTAAAATTATAAACTTCTGAGATTTATTGTTCATCATGTTTTTTATGTTCATCATTTATATCACTGTTGTTATTCCAATAATCATAATCAACTTGTTATGGATATTTGTGGCCTGGGCCAAGCCACAAATAATAGGATAAAGGCGATATAATGGTGATGTGTCTTTTATGGCACGTGGTGAAAGTTCTTATTGGTGCCAAACCGTACGCATGACAAATCAACGCTTACACACAAGTGCACCTGGTCAACAAGTAAAATAGAATAAGTAAAGTATCGTTCCCACAAGGACTATGAATCGTTTTTAAACTAACAAGCAACAATTTTGTAACTATTTTGGTTTCTTTAAACAGTGGTCAAGCAAATCAATGAGTTGTGAGTTAAATCTAAGTTGTGAAAATTAAAGCCAACTAATTAACAAACGATTTAGGTAGACAAAGGAGGCATGAGATTATAACTTTACCTAGGGTGTCATTCAACTGCGATACTTCTTGTTAAACCTAACTGATTATTTCGGATTGTTAGTCAAAAACACGAAACCAAAGCATGACCAACTCTCGTTGCATCATACCCAAAACCAACCCAGATCCGACCCAAAGGGCAACAGAACGGGAAAGAACATCGTAGTTAATTAAATCACTATATTTCTATGTGACCTAGAGAAAAACGGGTTTAAGCACAAGTTTTTAAAAGACTACGTGTGGTGCTTTGGTGTATGTATATCCTTAGCACTAATCATGCAATCCAACGTCATATGAAATCATGAACACAAGCTAACATGGTCGGATCTAAACTCACACTCCCCATCTCGGTTCCATGTGAGTTAACCTGGTAATTGGTGATCAAACAATTAAGCAATTAAAACAAACCACATTAGACAATCCATACATAATCATTTAGCCACAACACGGAAGCGTAATAAATTGAACTAAACCCTAGGTTTCATTATAATCCCATAAAAGAAGTTAGTTCATAATAGAAATAACAACCATCATCCACGAATGTTCATACATTGAAGCTACAAATGAAAAGAAAGAGAAAACAAAGGATAAAAAATGCAAAGCTTGGTTTCTCTTCTTCAAATCTGGAATTCCAAGGTTAACACAATACTTCAAGCTTCCACAGTCTAGCCCTAAGCTTAACTACTCTAGATAGATCAAAAGGAGCAAAAAGAGAACAAAGAAACTAGGAAGAATGAACAAGAAGCTCTCTTTTTCTCCTTCTAACCTAACCTTAATCTATTTTTCTCCTCTTTTCTCATCTCGTCTGAGAATACTATTATATAGAGCGTCATTAGTTTTTTTACGATCACTGTAGCAGCCTTAGGGAAGATTTTAATTGGCCCGTTCGAAAAGTCAACTGCAGGATTTTGGCATGAACGACCGGCGCTGCTGCGCCATTTTTGTACTGAGCTAGGGCGCAGCTGCGCCTGATGGCAGACAGAGAGCAGACAGGGAGGAAGGGCGTAGCTGTGTAGTCTTTAAGAAGGAATGGGGCGCAGCTGCGTCGTGCACCAGATATGCAATCTGTGCTCAATTTTCTGTTGCATCCGATCTTCGCGCATATTGCTCCCACATCGAACCATTTTGTCCTGAAATATTGTATTCCCCCCCCCCCCCCCCGCACAGGTTCTAGTCTAACACAAGCCAGTTTATCCACAAATAGACGAAAAAGGCCAAAAATGAGCTATGGAGCATGAAACCTACAAAATAAACATAAAAGCATGAACAGTAATAAAAACTAATGATATCCAGTGATAAATATAGCAAGTTGTCATTGAAATAGTAGGTATAAAACCTACTTATCAAATACCTCCAAACATAACGTATTGTTTGCCCTTAAGCTACACAATAAAGAAACTGTACAAGCAAACTGAAATGCAGGTTAATCTAAAAATGCAGTCTACACTACATGCCTCCGAATCCACGTCAGCCAGTACAAAGTTTAATTGAGTTGCCTCAGAGGAGTTGCAATGATCAATAAACATAGCATCCAACCAAGAAACAGTCAATAGGTCATATCAATCGACAAATTCACAACCTATTATTACTGATACAGTGTGTTGTGTGCTTGACTACCATTAAGGTTGATATAATGCAAATATTGCCATAATGCGCTTCTTAGAGGAAAAATCACAATTCTAACTCAAGAAAGACGATAAACAGGAAAACTGTTAGCTACGACTTCACATCAACCAACATCAGGGTTATTCGGAATTTACTAGCTTTATATACAACCACAAGGGCATTATTTGCTCTTTCTCGCGATTACACCTGGCTGTGCAATGCCTAGTCCTATTAGGCTTCGAAGATACCCATGTAGCGAGCTTTCGACCAACGACTCCCAAACCAGTCGGCTTTAGGGCGCTAGGTGTAAAAACACCCCTATGGCTATTAACTCTAGTATCAATGGTCACAAAACTAAACTAGCCAATGCGTTTATAAATATATAAAAAAAAATTATAAATTAAAAGCTTCATTATCCCCCAAACTTGATTTCTGTGTTGTTATAGCCAACACAACCCATTCATAAAATTTCTATTGTTTTAACAAAATTTTCCATCAGAAGACAATTATGTACATATTTAGACTACACCAAACAAAACAATTGCAAATAAAGTGATATCTGGTTATATCAGAGTCAAACAAGTTAGGATTCACAAATCAACATGACACTATAACTATGACTCGGTTTTCAACCCTGTTACATAATCAAGCAAAACCGAACATCGTCATAGGCCAATATGACTTTGACCGAACAAGACGCTAGGATTCATGCAATATGATGCACTTAATCTAAATGCAGTACGAGAAATAAATATGATGCAATTTTATTTTTTTAACAAATTAAACTAAATGCAATGGAACTAAAATTGAACTCAATTTAAATAACGAGATAAGCAGAATAATAAATATGAACATAGCAAAACATGGCATGCACCCAATACCCCCAAACTTAAGTGACACAATGTCCTCATTAGTGAGAAGGGTGAGAGAGAAACTCCCCTAGACATCGGGTGGTGTATCAGGTGATGGGTACAAGCCTCTCTGCCCGAAGGTCGGGAACTATGCGTCCGCGCCTAACTAAAAGAATGCACAAGTCAATGCCGCTGAAAAGTCGACAGTGTATGATCTGAAGTCTGCGTGCATAACGTCCATACGTCTCTGTAGGCGACGCATCTCTCTACCATGCCTAACGACAAAATTAGGAGGTGGCCCTTCGGCCTGTGGCTCACCAGCAGCCACGCCCTGCTCCTCAATAACATCTGCCCTTATAAAACCAAGTCCCCTTGGATGCAATCTCATACCCTTTCAAATCGTGAGCTTCTCAATTGCGGTATGATCAATATCCCTCATCGGCAACTGAACAGTCTCCTCGCCCCACTCCACATGTACCGCTAGACATAAACGTGTAATAATGAAGGCAATGCGTGATCCTGTCCGAAGTACTGGCCCTCATGAACTTAAGCATAGAGTGATGGATGATGTATCCTATATCCATACTCTGACCCTTGCAAATGCCATATATTATCACAGCCCTCTCCGTAGTCACGTCCTGATGGTGGCTCGTAGGTAATATGCTTCCACATATGAAACTGTACCAGGACTTGGCATTAGGGGTGTTCATCGGTTTTTAACCGAACCGGAACCGAAAAAACCGAACCGGTACCGAACCGAAAATACCGCTAAACCAAGAACCGAAACCGGTACCGAATTATCGGTTCGGTACCGATTCGGTACAAAATCGGTTCGGTTTTTTCGGTTCGGTTTTTCGGTAAAACCGCATATATTATATATAATTAAAATTTATAAATAATAATTAAAAATTACCTATTTTTAAATAATAATTTTTAAATAATAATAATAATTTACAAATAATAATTATTATTTAATTTATTTTGATAATAATTATTATTTATAAATAATAATAATTATTTATTTCGGTTTTTTCGGTATACCGAAATGTACCGAATTTACAAAAACCCAAAACCGTTACCGGTACCGATTATTACAAAAAAACCGAAAAAACCGAACCGAAAAAAACTGGTACCGCCGGTACCGGTTTGGACCGGTTCGGTAAAAAACCGAAAAAACCGAATCATTTGGACACCCCTACTTGGCATACCTGCTCAAAGCCGTCTGAGGAAAGTGCACCTTTCTATCCGTGCCCAGCCTAGTCTTCCATGTCGCGCCGGGCCTGCACATCTCCTCCATCAGGGTGTCCAAATTAGTCTAGAATAGCAGTTCTTGCGTCCACTTAATTGCCTCAGCGGTCAGGGCCGACATCCTGAATAGTTCATTGATGGCCCGAGGGGTGTAGTCTACCTGCTTTCCCCTCACATACGAAATCCCATTCTGAGTCTCTCAGGCATTAGCGTAGAACTCCCTTACAATTGACATCGACGCAGCCACAGGCGTTTCCACTAACAATAACCACCCACGACTCCTAATCTGATGTAGCAGCCTTCCATCCTCAGAACTGGGCTTGAGACCCCTTTTTAACACAAATGACTTAGTAATCATAATTTCCCAATAGTAATGATGTGCAGAAAGGTTGACATACCTGGCCACATAGCGCGTGTCTCTGTCATCACCATCTCCCCCTGCATCACTGCTAGCCGACGAAGAAGATGGGGTACGACTGTGCTTAGGCATTTTGAAAATGCTAGGGCTTGATGTAGTTTCTCTGTAAAAAGATGTTCTCAACCTTGAAGAACCCCTAAACTTGCTTCACACAACCCTACTGTTAGGAATCTGACTATTTGCTTGAATAGGAGAAAGAAAATGGTGTGAAATGTGGATTCTTTGGTTGGAAATTATTTGGCAAAGGTGTGATGGGAAATGGGTAAGGGAAATGAGGGTTTGATGTTTCTCGTGCTCTGCTATGGAAGGAATAAGGAACTGAGATGTTTTAAAGTGAAGTAGGAAGTTGTAGGGCCGGCGTTTAAAAACATTTCAAAAACTGAAACTGACGTGCTGCGCAGCTGCGCCTAAATTGCACGGGAAAATGGCGGAGCTGCGCCTTCCCCTGGCCCTGGAAGATCAACCTTGCTATCCGACGTAGCTGTGCCGAGGGGCAGTGTAAAACAGGCGCAGCTATGCAGTCTGCCAGTCAGTTGAACAATTTCTGAAAAGTTATAAAAACGTATGAGGATTCAAATCCAAAATACCAATCACACAAATACAAAGCTGAACCTCTGTAGAGAGCAAAACGAAGAAATCTACTCTATGACAACAAGAAGAAAAAGTACTTGTTCAATGCTGTTAAGTACCAAAAGTATTCGAGCATCATTTTAAAGCTTAGCAGCACCTCAAACTCAATCAACAATTAGTTATGATTCACTTGATCTATGTGATCATTATACCAAATCAGAGTGAGTTGAAGACGTCTGAATGTCCTGGGCTAGGTGTCCGAATATCCAAGTCTAAGTGACTTAAAGAGGTTTAAGTGTCCTAAATTAGGTGTCTGAATATTCTGGGACTAAGTGACTTGAAGGAATCTAAGTGATTCAGTTGTACGAGATCTTTGCGATTTGGTCAGTATGACCCATCCTTAGTGGATATCCTACTTGTTGAAGTAAAATAGTGGATTAAGTCTGTTGATACTCTAAACCACTTAAAACATCTTGTGTTATTTAGTTTCAGCATTTATATTATGTCATTAATTGCTATAAACTACTATATCTGTCAGTGATAAATTCTCACAAATAGAATCAGGATTTTAGTAAAACTTTGAGGATTTTACACTAATATTATGTTGTGATAAATTAATTGAACAAATTAATTATCTTAAAATTGATCTATTAAATAAAATAAAAGCTTTTTAAAGATCTATTCAACCCCCTTCCCCCCCCCCCCCCTTCTAGATCTCTATTGTGCTTTTGGAAAATAACATACTACTTTCAATCTCTCACTTACACTAAAGTCAATCTTCATGGTACCTAATACCTATCTTCTCTAAATGACTATCAAACTGTTGTTAATTTAATGCTTTAATAAATGTATCTGCAATGTTGTCTTGAGAGTCCACTCGCTCTAATCAAATGAAACTGCCGCAACACGTGTTTGGATTTCTGATGGGACCTGGGTTCCTTAGCTTGTGTAACATCTCCCGTGGTTTCACAAAATAAAGGTACTAATCCTTGAATGCTAGGAACCACCCCGAGTTTGGTTACAAACTTCTTCACCCAAATAACTTCCTTTGCAGCTTTACTTACAGCTATGTACTCTGCTTCTATCACTGAATCAACAACTGTTTGCTGCTTGGAACTCTTCCAACTCATTGCACCACCGTTTAAGGTAAACACATAACTCAAAATTGAATTAACTCTAATCTTGGTTAGTTCGAAAGCTTGAGTCTGTATAGCCCTCTAGTTTCAAATCAGACATGTCGTAGACAAAAAATACATCCTTAGTTCTTCTTAAGTACTTTAGGATTTTTTCACGGCCTTCCAGTGTTCTTCTCCAGGATTCGACTGATATCTTCTCCAGGATTCGACTGATATCTTCTCCAGGATTCGACTGATATCTTCGTGTTACATTAAGTACATAAGCACATCAAGTCTAGTACATATCATCCCGTACATGATAGATCCTATTGTCAAGACATAAGGAATCTTACTCATACGATCTCTCTCTTCAGGGAGTTTTAGGGCCTATTTCTTTGAGAGATGTATCCCATGACCCATCGGTAAGAGTCCTCTTTTAAAATCTTCCACACTAAATTTTTTTTGCATCAAATCAATGTACGTTCCTTAGGATAAGTTGATCATCCTTTTATATCTATCTCTATATATTTTAATCCCCAAAATGTAGGATGCTTCTCCCAAGTCCTTTATGGAGAAGTGCTTAGACAACCATATCTTGATCGACTGAAACATATAAACATCATTCCCTATCAGTAATATATCATCAACATATAGTACTAGGAATGTGACAACACTTTCACTAACCTTCTTGTATATACATGGTTCATCCTCATTTTTGATAAAATCAAACTTTTTGATCTTCTCATCAAAATGGATATTCCATCTTCGAGAAGCTTACTTCAGCCTATAAATGGATCATTGTAGCTTACAGACTTGATTTGTTCCAACCTTTGAAACAAAATCCTTCGACTATATCATATATACATCATCTTCTAGTTTTTCATTGAGAAATATCATTTTCATGTCCATTTGCCAGATTTTATAGTCATAATAAGCTGCAATTATAAGCAAAATCCAAATGGACTTGAGCATTTTTACTAGTGAAAAGGTTTCATCACAATCACACCTTCTCTTTGTTTGAAATATTTTGCAACAAGTCGAGCCTTATAGGTCTCCACCTTGTCGTCTGCTCCGGTCTTTTTCTTAAAGACTCATTTACACCCAATGGGCTCTATACCCTCAGGTAGAGTAACCAAAGTCTATACTTGGTTCTCATACATGGAGTACATCTCGGATTTCATGGCTGCTAGCCATTTCTATGAGTCTTTACTACTCATAGCCTCTTTGTAAGTCAATGGATCATCATCATCTATGATGTGTACCTCATCATCATCTTCTATGATGAGTCCATACCTATCAGGTATCTTCGATACTCTTCTATATTTACCAATAGGTTATGGTACAGTAGGTTCTTTAACTTGGTCAAGTACCTCACTTTGACCCGTAATATTTTGCGATTCTTGAACTTCTTTAAGATTTATCTTACTCCCCCTGAACACTTCAAAGATAAACTCTTTTTCTAAGAAGATAGCATGTTTCGCAACAAACACACTTTGATCAGTTAGATGATAGAAGTAATATCCTAAACTTTTTTTAGGATATCCCACAAATTTACACTTATCTTATCTTGCCTCTAACTTATCATTCTCAAACCTTTTGACATATGTTGGACAACCTCAAATCTTAACATACTTAAGACTTGGTTTCCTCCCTGTCCATATCTCATATAGGGTCTTAGGAACGCAGCTGTTTCTAGGACATAACCCCAAAAGGAAACTAGAAGATCAGTAAAACTCATCATATAACGAACCATGTCCAACAAGGTTTAATTTCTCCTTTCAGATACACCATTCAATTCTGACGTGCCTGGTGGAGTCTATTATGAGATTATACCATTTTCTTTGATATAATCGAGAAACTCGTTGCTTAAATATTCACCTCGTAGATTCGATTAAAGAATATTAATACTCTTGCTAGTTTGTTTCTCTACTTCATTTCTGAATTCTTTAAACTTTTCAAACGATTCAAACTTGTATTTCATCAAATACATATATCCAAATCTTGAATGATCATCAGTGAAAGTAATAAAATATGAATACCCTCCTCGTGCATTTATTGTCATAGGTCCACATATATTTGTGTGTACCAACTCTAACAACTGTGTAACTCTTTCTCCTTTTTCACTAAAAGGAGATTTTAGTAATTTTCCAATGAGACAAGATTCACAAGTTGGATATGATTCATAATTCGATAACTCTAAAAGTCCATCTTTATGCAACTTGTTTAATCTTGTTTCATTAATATAACCGAGTCTATAGTGCCACATAAAGCTTTAATTTACATTATCTCTTTTTCTTTTCTTAGTTTGTTCAATTTGAAAAATATTTTCATGCAAGTTAAGTAAGTAAAGTCCATCACGCAATTTTTTTGTACCATACAAAATATTATCATTATAAATAAAATAATTGATATTCTTTATTATAATATCAAAACCATATTTGTCTAACATAAGAATCAAAATAAAGTTTCTAATCAGTACTGGAACATAATAACAATTATTTAAGCTTATGGACTTGCCCGTAAGCTGCGCTAAACAATAAATTCCTATGGGTAATGCAGAAACCTTTGCTCCATTCCCCACGCGCAGGACGATTTCTCTTTTGTTCAGCTTTCTACTTTGGCTTAGTCCCTACATAGCATTACATGTGTGAGAACTACAGCCAATATCTAATACCCAAGTAGAACTTTGACTTATAGAAACATTTATTTCAAACATGAACAAACATTGATCTGAAGTTGAAGCCTCTCCAAACTTCTTCTTCTTTGACTCTGCAAGATACTCCTTGCAGTTTCTCTTTTAATGACCTGGCTTATTATCATGGAAGCATATTCCTTTGCTATTAGGATCATTCTTCTTATTATCCTTAGTTTTCGCCATGCCCTTAACCTTCTTCTTTTTCTTCTTTTTCTTCTTTTCAGAAGAACCCTTGGGCCTCTTCCTCTTCTTAGAAGAATCATTTACCAACAAGACTTGATCTTTCATATATGAAAAGTGACCCTTCGCAGTTTTTAACATATTAAGTAACTCAGACAAGCTGACATCCAACTTATTCATGTGAAAGTTCAAAACAAATTGTGAGAGTGTATCCGAAAGTGACTGCAAGATCAAATCTTGGCTTAACTCTCCATCTATTATGAACCCTAACTGTCCAAGATGTTCAATCAAATTGATCATCTTAAGGACATGAGTCTCAACGGTAGTGCCCTCGATTATCCGAAATTGGAAGAGCTCATTCGATATCTAATATATAGCAGTCCTACTTTGCTCACCATAAAGATCTTTAAGGTGCAGCAAGATAGTAGGAGAATCCATTTTCTCGTGCTGACACTGAAGCTCGTTACTCATGGATGCAAGCATGGTGCATTGAGCCACGGTTGCATCATCTTGTCACTTGTTAAAAATAGCAATCTCTTCCTTAGAGGCTTCTTCTGCAACAGTAACCGGGACAGACGAATTTAGGACATAAGAAAGCTTTTCAGCAATGAGAACTATTCTCAAATTCCTTAACTAGTCCATGTAATTTGGCCCGGTCAATTTTTTAGCATTAAGTATGCTACGTAGTGTAATAAATTAAATAGCTTAATATTTATGTTGATAGGATCCTTATCACACTAGCAAATTTTTAACTAGATTTGTCGAACTATGTGTGAAAGGTAATATAGTTTGATGAAAATAGTGGGAGATACCAATTTAAATAAAAACTTAATTTATTTTAGTAATTAATAAAATTCTAAACGTGAAAAGATAATATTTTAGTATACATTCATTTTATTAATTATCAAAATAAATTAGGTCTTTATTTAAATTGGTATCTTTCACTATTTTTATCAAACTATATTACCATCCATACATAGTTCGGCAAATCTAGTTAAAGATTTGCTACTGAGATAAGGATCCTATCAACATAAATACAGTCTTGTGTGTACACAATAAACTATATTTATTTAATAGGTAGACAACTTTTGTCAATTACATCATCATGTTACTCCTTATTTTGCCTTTTAGATTATAATAATCAAGTATGTGCACATTCGAATCAAAATAATCTAAGTTAAGTCCGACCTAGCACTTCCATATAAGCGGAGAAAAATAATATCCTTGTGTGTGCGCAACTAAACAATATTGTTCAAATCCTTATAAGTATCCATTGTGATAAAACAACATCTCAAATAATCAATATAAGTCTTGTGTGTGCACAACAAACGTATATTGAGTATTTAATGCTCTATCGTTTTATCATGCTAGAAGATGACGTTCAATATTTCAAATATCTTTAAACATTACAACTTAATATATTTTACTTATAACATGCAAAACATGTTTGATAATATATAATATATACATAATTAGCATGCACATATAGAATACTATATTTTACTTGGATTGATTATGGACTTTTATTCTAGTTTGGTTCACTAGAGCCACAAAGTGAATTAAAAGGTCAAACCTGGGGTGCAAGAACAAATACATATAAATGTAACTATTACATTTATAACCCAGGCTCCATTATAAACGGGTCTTCAAGCGCTCCTTGCTCTGTTGCTCCATTTTTCAAATAATTCTATCTAATCCTATTACAAACTATTTTCATAAAATAGAAACATTGATCAGCAGTCAAGGGGAAGTACATAGGAGGGAAATAAAAATTATACAAGAAAAATTAGAAAGACGAGGTCCACAGACCCCATTTATAAAACTCATTCATTCATGCATCCACATAAAATAAATCAAATCTCATTGGTCAATAGTCCATAATCAATCCATTATATTATTATACATATCATCATATATATCAATACAACATATTCATCTCATGAATTATAACCATTCCATATATATATATATATATATCATTCAATGAGCATTCTAATTAGCATGAAATCCAATTTCAAGTTTAAAATAAACCCTTAATTTTTAATTATAAAATCATCTAAAATAACAATTTATTTTATTTTTTTCAAAAACTGTAAAAAACAGGAAAAACAAACAAAACTGCGAGGTTGGGCAAAACTGCGTTGAAGCGTAGCTGCGCTGGTCTACAATGCAGCTACGTTGCAATGCGCTATCAATTTTTTTAGTTCGCGGTTTTTGTAGAAAAACACATTTTTTATGATTGTTTTCAAAACTCGTGATTTTATACAACAAATAATGTCCAACACATTATTTTAAACACATACCAACATATATCTGAAATCAAAATAATTAGTAATTCACATAAAGTTTAACTCTTGATACCACTGATGGCTTATAAATATTCATAGACATATAATCAAATTGCATGAAAGAGCAAAAGCATAGCAAAAATCAGATTTTAAAATGTTAAAAACCATAACCAGAATCGACCTTTATGCGTAATTATTAATTAAACAAAAAAAGTTAGAGATTTATAATTTTGTAGAATTATTCTTCAACAGGTACGAGTTCACCTTCAATTCTTTCGTATTCCACTTCAAATCCACCAACTAGATTTCTTATATCAAAGTTAGCTACCCAAGTGTGTAGCCTCTAGATGTGATCCACTAAGAAAAATATTGATTTAAGAAATATTTAGATTATACTAGATCTTAGGTGGTGGCAAACCTTAATTCTCTCTCTCTCTCTCTCTCTCTCTCTCTCTCTCTCTCTCTCTCTCTCTCTCTCTCTCTCTCTCTTCTAACTACTTAGATGTAAAGAATTATGTAAGTAACTCAAATCCATAATAAGACTTTTTTATATTTATAGATTTGTCCAACCATCCTAAACTCTTTAGGAATAAAGTTTTAATTTAACTAATAATCTAATTATGAATTAAATTAATTTAATATAATATTTACAATTCCTAAACTCTTTAGGAACTTAATTATTTATAATAATAATAATAATAATAATAATAATAATAATAATAATAATAATAATAATAATAATAATAATAATAATAATAATAATAATAATAATAAGACTCTCATTATTAATTTATAATTAGTATTTTCAAAATACTAAATCATAAAAATTAAGTTATTTAATTTATTCAATCACCATTGTATAAATTAAATATACTTAATTTATTATTACGATTATGCCACTTATTTCTAAAATAAATATTTTTCTTTTGCAGTGTGACCCTTTAAGTTCTCCATAGTAAACTGGTTATAGAATAAATAAATTAGAACCGTTATAATCTTATATATTTAAATAAATTAAACTATTTAATTTACTTAAATAAATAATATTTATTCCACTATAAGGGTAAGCTCCCTTATCGATCAATGACTTTTAATATAATATGAACTTTAACGTTTGATCATAAAAGAATATTTTCACAAATAGTTACTAGACAATTTAATTCTTCTACCATATAATATCTCAATCAAATATAAGACATGAAATTACTGTTAAGTCATATTTTATTTGATCATATGTATTTCGATTCTCAAATATATAACTCGAATTAATGTAAATTAAAAACTCCTTTCTAATTTCCATTATGTCTTGGTTAAGAACTACTGAGTTGTCATTTATCAAATCACATAGGACATTATCTCCTTTTACTAAAAGTCGTAGATCCTTTATTGATCATTCACATATCTCCATGTACAACTTATTATACCCGAGCCTACCCTTTGTTATACCCTAAAGGTCTTAAGGAATACGTCAAAGTATAACTCATTATACGTAAGATACTATGATGATCTCAAGTCCAATAACCAATTGTATTACTATCACATTCGGAACTCTTATTGACAGATAAGTAAATTTTTATTAGGTGTTCCATGAATGAGTCACATTTAGTGAACTTATTCTCTAATAAGTATCTATATACTTGCTTTAGTATGTCCATACAAATGATCATGAGATCAATCATCCTCTTCAAAAGAGCAAGCATAGTATGTATTAATCTATCCGGATTAACTAATTCTCATTTTAGTGATCCTATGATTAGGAATAATTTTAGTTTTGAGCTATCTAGAATTTAGATCTCATTAGCATGATCATCATCATGAGTCTAATAGCATTGCTCAAAACTATGGGTTTATTACAATTAATTTAACAATTAAATATGGATAAAGAAAATACCTTTAAATAAATGAATTCTTTTATTAATAAATGAATAATATTACAAAGTATATGTTATATCACATCAAATATAATTGGCTTGTGTGCATACTATTTTTAATAACCACCATCAACAACATATTATACCTTCGGATCCACCATGGACAACCGTCACGACATCAAACTCCCACAACCAAACATGCATATAGACTATAAACATAAGTTAACTAAAGGTTTAGAGTTCTAGAACACTTCTATACCTCGAAAGCTTGATTCTTCTTGCTAGATCTTCCTTTTTCTTGGCTAAGTGACCTATTAGCACCACTTCTTCTCATTGGTTCCTCCCCACTTGAAATCTCTAACTTCTTTGAAACTCTCTGTAATTACCACGAATTCTATTAGACATTGTCATTATACTTATTAAATAGTTAGCAATGAATTAAAATTTTTGTTCTAATTAATTGTGCATTAGATAATTGAATAAATATACTTGTGTATGTGTGTATATTTATTTAAAATAATGAAACAAGATGTTATAAATTATTTAAAGCAAGTCTAATTTGATTATATTTTTAATCCAAATGAAATGTTAAACTAGGTCAATTAAATTTACCTAGTAGTCCATATAATTAATTAAACATTAATCTATGTAATTAATTAAACAAGCCCAATACTTATTTTAATTAAAGGAAGCATAGTTTATTTAATGTTAGCCCAATACGATAATTAAATTGAGTCCAAACCAATTAAATGGATGAGCCCATTATATTAAATCCTAGAGTCCAATGTGGAGCCCAATAGGAAGTCAAAATTGGTCAATGTTTAGATAATGTTTTGGTATATGTTGTATGCATAAAAATGGAAGAAATGTTCATATTAAGCTTTACCGGTAAAACCTTAGTTGAGCGTGTAATGTTTAATGTTGAACTTGGAAAATGGATTGCATGGATGCGATTTAAGGAAGTGTTCTTGGAGAATTACTTTCTAGAAAGCACGCAAGCCAGGATGGAAGTCAAATTCCTCTGTAGGAAAAACCACACAGGGGAGTGCATGAAAGGAATGAATGTTTGTTACAACTGTGGGCAAGAAGGACATATCGCTCCTAATTGTCCCACACCAAAGAAGAAAGGTTGCTTCTCATGTGGAGCTACGGACCATCAGTTCAAGGATTATCCAAAAAGGAAAAATGGCAGTGGAAGTACTAGCTATAAGGGAAACAACAACAAGCTCACCATTGGAGGCCCGGTGCAGCAAAACAAACCAACAGCACAGACTTTCAACATGACGATGCAAGACGACGTGGAATTAAAAGACGTGGTGTCAGGTATTATTTCGATCAATGATATAAATGCATATGTATTATTTGATTAGGATGTTACCTGTTCATTTGTGTCTGATGATTTCACTAGGCGGTTAGAATTGCCTAGAGAAAAAATTAGAAAATCCAATAAACATAGAAGTTGCTAATAAAGAAGTGATTCCTGTAAAGTATATACATAGAATTTATTGTGCTAAAATCAGGGGTCATAAGTTAAATGTGAATCTAATCCCGATACGTTTGGGGGAGTTTGATGTGATACTTGGAATGGATTGGTTGTTTAACCACAGAACAGTAATCGATTGTCAGAAGAAGTGTATACACCTTAAGACACCAAACAGGTCTAAAGTCATATTTTATGGCAATAAGTCGTCAAGACAATCTTCTTGTCTGACGATGATGCAGGCCAAGAAACTGTTGAAGAAAGGGTGTGTAAGGTATTTGGCACATGTGGTGGATACACAAATGGTGAATCTCGAGATGGAGCAAATACCAGTAGTTAAGGAGTTCATGGATGTTTTTTCAGATGAACTGTCAGGTCTACCACCAGATCGGGAGATAGAATTTGTGATCGATTTAGTACCAGGGACAGCACCAATATCAAAAGCACCGTATAGGATGGCTCCAGTAGAAATAAAGGAGTTGATGGTTCAATTGCAGGAGTTGTTGGATAAGAAGTACATTCAGCCTAGTGTTTCTCCATGGGGAGCATTAGTGTTGTTTATAAAGAAGAATGATGGATCAATGAGACTTTGTATGGATTATAGGGAGTTAAACAAAGTAACGATTAAGAACAAGTACCCATTACCACGAATTGATGATCTTTTTGAGCAATTGAAAGGGGCGAAGTACTTTTCAAAGATTGACTTAAGGACTGGTTATCATCAGTTGAAAGTCAGGAAGGAGGATGTACCCAAGACAGCATTCAGAACTCGATATGGTCATTATGAGTTTCTGGTGATGTCGTTTAGACTAGCGAATGAGCCATCCGCATTTATGGACATGATGAACATAATATTCAAGCAGTACTTAGATAAATTTGTTGTTGTGTTCATTGACGATAATTTGGTTTATTCCAAAACGGAGGAGGAACGTGTCGAACACCTAAGATTAGTGTTGGAAATGTTACGGAAGGAGCAGTTGTATGCTAAATTTTTGAAGTGTGAA
Source organism: Hedera helix (assembly GCA_947179155.2). NCBI lineage: Eukaryota > Viridiplantae > Streptophyta > Magnoliopsida > Apiales > Araliaceae > Hedera > Hedera helix. Next base: position 9,602,593 of record OX359273.1, on the reverse strand, counting down.
TTCTGGTTGGAGAGAGTTCAATTTCTGGGTCACGTTATTGACAAGGAGAGAGTTTCAGTAGATCCAGCAAAAGTAGAAGCGGTGATGAATTAGAAACAATCAAGGACGCCTACGGAGGTTAGAAGTTTCTTAGGGTTAGCGGGTTATTATCGGAGATTCATTCAAGACTTTTCAAAGATAGCAACGCCATTAACCAATTTAACGAGAAAGACAGTAAAATATGTATGGACGAAAAAATGTGATGAGAGTTTTCAGGAGCTAAAGAAGAGACTTGGTGAAGCACCTGTATTGATTTTACCGGACGATACAGGAGGTTTTATGGTCTACAGTGATGCATTGCACAAGGGACTAGGCTGTGTGCTTATACAGAATGGCAAAGTCGTTGCATATGCATCAAGACAATTAAAGGATTATGAGAAGGGATACCCTATCCACGACTTGGAGCTAGCAGTGGTAGTGTTTACCCTTAAGATTTGGAGATATTATTTATACAGAGAGAAATGTGAGATATTCACAGACCATAAGAGTCTGAAGTATATCTTCACATAAAAGGAGTTGAATATGAGGCAGCGAAGATGGTTGGAGTTGATCAAAGACTACGATTGTGAAATTCTATACCATCCCGGTAAGGCCAATGTAGTAGCAGATACTCTAAGTAGAAAGAGCAAAGAGAAGTTGTTTGTATTGACAGAACAGGAGGAACTGGTGAAAGAAATGGCTTAAATGGAGTTGGACGTGAAGAATCCAAAGGAGTCAATAGAATTGGAAGCAAGCCCCACCTTGTTAGATAAGATAAAATAGGCTCAAGACCAAGATGAGGAATGTGACAGAATCAGAAAAAGGATGACCGAGGGAGAAGAGGTTAAATTCAAAGTAGATAGCAAAGGATTGCTAAGGTTTGAAAATCGTGTTTGGGTACCGCTAGTGCCTGAATTACGAGAGGAAATTTTGCAAGAGGTTTACAGTACGAAATACTCGATACATTTGGGAAGTACGAAAATGTATCAAGATCTACGTCAACATTTTTAGTGGTCGAATTTAAAAAGGGAGGTTGCAGAAGGTGTCAGTCGATACCTAACTTGTCAGAGGGTAAAGGCTGAACATCGGAGACCAAGTGGATTACTACAGCCGTTAAACATTCCTGAGTGGAAATGGGAGCATATCACGATGAATTTTATGGTAGGGCTTCCAACAACACAGAAGGGATATGATGTTATACGGGTGATTGTGGATCGGTTAACAAAGTCAGCGCACTTTTTGCCGATCAAGATTAAGTTCAGTTTAGATCAATTGGCAAAACTGTATATCAAAGAGATAGTTTCAAGACATGGAATGCCGGTATCAATTGTGTCAGACAGAGATCCGCGTTTTACCTCAAAATTTTAGAGGGGTCTTCAGGAAAGATTGGGGATGTAGTTAAAAATAAGTACAGCGTATCATCCGCAGACTAATGGGCAAAGTGAGAGAATAATTCGGACATTAGAAGATATGCTCAGAGCCTGTGTGATGGATTTCAAGGGCAGTTGGGAAGGCCATATACCGTTAGGGGAGTTTGCATATAATAACAGTTATCATGCGAGCATAGGCATGTCACCTTACGAAGCTTTATATGGGAGGAAATGTAGAACACCTCTATGTTGGGACGAGATAGGAAAACGCCGACTGTTGGGGGTGAAATTGGTTCAACAGACTGTAGAAATTATCAGAGTAATAAAAGCTCAACTTGTAGCAGCTCAAGATCGACAGAAGAAGTATGCAGACCTACACCATCAAAAGCGAGATTTTGAAGTAGGAAGTTTTGTGTTCATGAAAGTATCTCCCTGGAAAGGAAATATCAGTTTTGGAAAGAAAGTGAAGCTGAATTCAAGGTTCATAGGACCGTTCGAGATATTAAAGAAAGTAGGTGAAGTGACGTACGAGATAGCTTTACCTCCTGAACTGGAGCATATTCACAATGTGTTTCACGTGTCAGTGTTGCGGTCATACAGGCTTAATTACAAGCATGTCATATCCTATGAGCCAATACAAGTAGAGAAAGACTTATCATATGAAGAAGTTCCTGTCTAGATATTAGATAGGAAAGATCAGAAATTGCAAAATAAGGTTATACATTCTATTAAAGTCCTTTGGAGGAACCACAATGCTAGGGAAGCTACGTGGGAGCTTGAAAAAAAGATAAGGACTAACTATCCGAATCTTTTTTAGTAGTTTAAATTTATAATTCCGAGAACGAAATTCTTATAAGGGGGGAGAATGTAATGACCACGAATTCTATTAGACATTGTAATTATACTTATTAAATAGTTAACAATGAATTAAAAATTCTGTTCTAATTAATTGTGCATTAGATAATTGAATGAATATATTTGTGTATGTGTATATTTATTTAAAGTAATGAAACAAGATGTTATAAATTATTTAAAGCAAGTCTAATTGGATTATATTTTTAATCCAAATGAGGTGTTAAACTAGGTCAATTAAATTTACCTAGTAGTCCATATAATTAATTAATCCTTAGTCTATGTAATTAATTAAACAAGCCCAACGCTTATTTTAATTAAAGGAAGCATAGTTTATTTAATGTTAGCCCAATGGGATAATTAAATTGAGCCCAAATCAATTAAATGGATGAACCCAATATATTAAATCCTAGAGTCCAATGTGGAGCCCAATAGAAAATCAAAATTGATCAATGTATATATATATATATATATATATATATATATATATATATATATATATATATATATATATATGTCCATTAAATGTAGAAAAAATAAAGGGGAAATGGCTTAAAAAGGCCATTTGGCCCTGTTGCTATAGGGGCCCTACATGGGGTTGCTTGATTTGCTTGGTTACTTGTTTTGTAGACTAAATCAAAGTAGCTCACCAACCCTAGTCAATCACATTGTCCATCAACTAGTCAATCAAAGCAATAGTAATCTTAATTGAGCTCCAAATTGACCAACACTAGTGAATTAGGAGAGTTGATGATGGATTAGTGAAGTACTATAAATAACATGCTCCACATACTTGTTGTGTTGGTTAGTTCATTTCCTAGTATTTCTAAAGAGAAAAGGTGAGAGCATTTGAGAGAGAAAAGTGAGTATACACTTGTGAGTTGAAGGATAGTGCTAGAGAAGGAGCTTGATGTATGTCAAGTAGCTTGATGTATGTCAAGTAGCTTTATAAACTAATTTGGAAGGAAAATAAGAAGAGCATCCAAGACCCTAAGGTTCAAAATTGCTCCAAACCCTTTTTATTTCATTTTTGTAGTCTATATATGATTTGAACAGTTAAAATATATTTTTAATTGATCAAAATTTGTTTTGATGGTCTAGAAGTCTTAGACTATGTTATATATGTATATTCATGCTTCGATGTGTTTAGATAATGTTTTGGTATATGTTGTATGCATAAAAATGGAAGAAATGTATTAAATTTTACCGGTAAAACCCTAGTTGAGCATGTAATGTTTAATGTTGAAGATGGAAAATGGATTTTTATGGCTATTAAGTTACATACATGAGTTTTAAAGAAAACCCAACTTGAAGCTTTCAAAAATAATAAAAAAGAAAGAAGTTATGGCTTTTAACGCAAAGGATGTCGTTTTCAAACTCTAAATAGCTCGATCTTTAAATGTCGTGTCAAACGTTTTCAAAAATGCGATCGAACCATGAAATGTTATAAAACAAGAAGTTAGAAACACATCAACACTGATTTTGTGTCATTTGGATGTGTATATTTCATTTTATCAAGGTTTGAATCAAAAGTGTCAAAACTATCAAAAATTAGAAAATTGGAAAATGTTTCTGCAGTACAGTGTCGGGGCACAGTGTTGCAGTATAAAACACTACGTCGGAGTGTCGTGCATTGTTCCGGAAAGAAATTAAAATCCGGACCGGGTCAGGTCGGATCAGAAAATGAAAAGTGTTCCAAAAATTATTTTATTATTTTTGAACTTAATAAATATATTTTTAAATGGTAGATAGTTGATTTAATAATTAAAAATATACAAATATTATTAAATGATTAATAATATAATTAAGTTAATAAAATATTATTAAATAAATAATAATATTAGAAAATCATTAAAATATTAGCAAATGTATAATAATATTATAAAGTCAATAAAATATTATTAAATGAGTAATAATATTAGATAATAAAATTAATAAATAAAATATTATTAAATAATTAATAATATTAGAAAATTAATAAAATATTATTAAATAGTTACTAATATTAAATAATGATTAAAATATTATTAAAAGATTAATAATATTAGATAAATAATAAAATTTTATTAAATAGTTAATAATATTAGAAAATGATTAAAATATTAAGTAATTAGTAATATTAGAAGATGAATAAAATATTATTAAATGATTAATAATATTAGATAAGAAATAAAATATTATTAAATTATTAATAATATTATAAGATTAATAAAATATTATTAAATGATTAATAATATTATAAGACTAATTAAATATTATTAAATTGTTAATAATATTAGATAAGCGCGTGATCTATATTAAATATTTAATATAGGTTTTATGAGATTGAATTATTATCTAGTAATGAGAATATTTCTTAAGTGTTTTAGACACCCGTAATTATATAATTATGTGGTTAAGAAAGAGTTATAAAGGTTATCATATTTGTATATGGTACTAATTTAAGATCAAACAAATTAATTGTTGGGTCTGTTCAAAGCAAACTAAATTGAACTGATTAGCAGTAGACTATGCACGAGGCAAGTTTTCTCTGACCTTAACTTGTATTTATTGTTGCGAGTTTTCTTCAACTTTATTTACATTGAGCAATTCAATTATTGTTGAGCAAGTATCTACGCTCGTAGTTATTTGACAGAGCTTTAAGTGGATTAATTATCTAAAATTATTCCACATCATTATTGTTATTGTATTCACACATAGTGCATTTGCAAATGTATAGTTCATTAATTCAAGACCTGTTTAAGAAAGTCTAAGCTAATTGTTTCAGCTAGACAATGCATGTTAAATTCATCACAGTGAATCTTTTAAAAAGTTTATCCAAACCATTGGTTAGTGAGGATTCTTATAGTAAGACTGAGAATGAACAACCCTAAATAAGGGGGATTTTTATCTATCGAAAAACTGAATTTGCGCAAGATGTATGAATGTTATGCATATACATATGGTACAAGAGGCTGATCCTCTTGAGTACTAGTTTTTCAAGGAGTCAAATATATATAAATGTCTGTTCTACCTTAGTAGCAGTTCATGGTCCTTAAAGACCACTCAGCAGTAAAGAGTCAATCCATTTTTTTTTTATTGAAAATTGATTCTTGATTTCTTTCACAATTGTTATCTATTGTTGAAAACCCTGATGTTAATTTCCCTTTCATCATGATATACCACATGTTATTTGTTTATAAACTTGTTGAGCCATTTAGTTGCTCATTCTTGTTATATCATGACTTATTTCAGCTAAACCAAAGTGTTCTAAACATGACAAAGGCAAGAAAAAAGTCAACGCTTAGATTAGCTTGATACATGCTAGATTAATTTCTAATATGTAATTTCTTTTATATTCCCTTAAGATATGTAATGTTTATGTTAAGATTAATCGACCTTGGGAAGTGTAGCCTTTTTATAAGGAACCTTTTGTATTAAGTATTTAATTGTTAGTAAGTATTGTACAGTGGAGAATCAAACCTGAGGTTATGGTTCGCCACACTTTCTATATTTTTCTTTCTAACTCTTACTTTTGCTCTCTAGCTCTCACTTAGTGAAATGAACAAATGAAACAAACTTTTGCAAATGACTTGGGTGTGGGCTATTTAAAAGCAACTTGTAATTATCCCTAATCATTAAACAATCAAACTAAGAAAGGTTTAGAGTTAATTAATTAACAAACATGTTTCCTTAATTTATGGGAAGTGGCCTTGCATTAGAGGATTTTAGGGGGTTTTAAATACTTTTATCCCCCCCCCCCCCTCCCTCATTTGGTTCTAGGAAAATCTGATCTTTTCTCACAAAATCTTCTATTTTTTCCTTTTTTTTTAATGCTAATTTATTGCATCATTGCTTCTAGAAGTTGGGTTACCAATTGGGCTTTAAGTTTGGGCTTATGCATACAAGTATTGGGCTACCACTTCGGGCTTCCTCTTAATATTTTTGTTGGGCATATGATACTACATTTCTCGAAGTTTGCAAATACTTTAATGTTTCAAAGGTTGGCCTCAATTGAATTCATTTACAATGTTTCATAGCTTGGCGTATCCTTGGGCTCACAAGTAATTTACTTGTTTAATTCCTTGGGCCATTTTAATTCCCTTATTAGACTATAAAATGAACATGCACTTGGACTTCTTAATTCTTCTCTTGGACTCTCCCAAATATCATAGCACGTAGGCTTGTCAATTAGGTTAATTACTTAATTATTCTTGACCCTTAATGTTGTCACTTAAGACTTATGTTACTTAATTGCTAGGTTGACAAATTTGTTCAACACTTGGCTTCATTGCATCTCTTTGAACTTTCACTGTTGATATATGTTTGCCTAATTTTAAATAGGAATTTACACGCAAGTATACGCGATCCACAAGTAATAAAGTGATAAAGTCGATTGTCGAACCCACGGTGAATTAAAAATAATTATTACCAAACCCTAATTTAATATCAAATTAATTCTATTTAAGCAAATGCAATTTAATTATAAAATAAAACTAATTAAAATTACAAACTAAATTAAACTAATGAAAATAATTAAATCAGATTAAAAATATTTAAGATTATAATTTTTTTCAATGCTTCATTTAAATCTTTTCACTTCCTTCTTAATTAATTAATTATATATAATTATTAACTGAGAATGCTAACTATTTATTAACCTTTACCAAAAAATAAAAAAATAAACTATTTCAGTTAATTCTTTTATGTTCATGCAAATCACTTGAAATAGACTCATTAAGAACAAATTCTCAATATGTTACATGCGACATATAGATATATTAATCATTTACACTATCATGTTATTCTTCCTAAAAAGAATAAATAAATTCACATGTTATCATATCCGAATCTAAACCTATAATCCACTTTTGATTTCATATAGATTATCTCATTAATTATTGCGCAAATAATTATACATGAACGTACTAAATATGATAAACAACCCATATATAATTATTAATAACTAAAAAGAAAAATAAATTAAATTAAACTACACATTTGGTTCAATTGCAATCTTATTTAAATAAATTAGCCCATATATAAATAATAAATTATCCACAAATAATTCAACATCTCAAAATTATAAAAATAAAAGAGAAAGAAAATAATCAAATCTGTGTTTTGATATCCGTCTGTCACTCGAATCATAGTTTTCAATTTCCAAGCTTTGCCTTTAATTCTTTAATCCTTCGCATTGAATATTTGCTCCTAAACTAATAAAATTAATCTACTCTATTCTAATCTATATGTTAATGTATGTTCAAAATCTGAAAACATGACTCTCATAGTGTATTTATAGGAGTATATTAATAATCCATAGCATAAAAGGAATAAAAATCCAATTTGTAATCAAATAATTCACGAATAATCTAGTTTTCTAGAAATTCTGCTCAAACCAAATGTGCCCCAAACGCGCTTTGACCGATCAAACCGGGTCCAGAAGCTCTGCCCGCCCGCCTGGATGGAAAGGTCCATGCATTGCACGCTTTAAGTCCTGCTGCATTCCTAAAATGCCACTATTTCACGCTCATATTGTTGAACTGCTGAGCCAGAGCCCGCGCCTGGCACGGACGACTGATTCCTATACCTTAAGAAAAATGGTGTTGTTGCCTTTGATTACTCGGTAACTCCTATGCACGTATAGCGCGCGTCCCAACCATTCCAATACTGCCATCAGAAATTATTTAATTACCATCATGCCCCTAATTGTTGATGTTAATTACACTTTTGCCATCCTTTTTCGATTTTCTACAAAATAAAAATAAAATTTAATTAAAAATAAATAAAAATATTGATAATAATAATAATAATGCATAAAATTAAATAAATTACCTAAAATCAATTAAAATGCTTAAAAATTAACAAATAATTAAGCCTAAAAATATATAATAAGTAGGTATAAAATCTCATTATCAATATACAATTGGGCTTTCCAATTTCATCATTGGTTTGGGCCCTTAATGTGCCACAAGGCTTACATCAAAGTTTTGTTAATTAATAACATAAGCTTTTACTAAACTCTTCATCTATTAAGTTCTCGTTCAATTATCATCTTTAATATATTCATATATTAACTCATCCATCTCTAATTGCATTTCAGCATACATAGGAATTTAATTTTATTAACAATCTTTTACATGAATCTTATTATAATATTTTTCACAAATATTTGTTATTACAGCCCGGTCTGTTTGCCAAGTCTGATATTAACCCGAGCAAATACACACAAATCAAATACAACATTATCTTCACCATTAAATTTTGTGTTTTTAAATTAAAATCAGTGTCACACAATACTTTTTAATGGTAAGGATGATGTTATGATTGAATGTTGTGTTTGGTTTGTGTGTACTTATATTTTTCCCTATTAACACATTCTACAACAATAATTATACACTTCAACGCTAATAAGATTAAACTACCAAAATTTAAATGATAAACATATTAATTGATTCTTTATCATTATGATGATTGATATTTTGTTAGAGTATTAAATGTCATTTAAAATGTTAAGTGTTACTAGAATCTATTATATAATGGGCGAACGACTATGTCGCTAAACTTTTCTCCTTCTTTTCTCCTTTTTAATTTAGTAATATTATAATTTTGTCTCTTTCAAGTTTTCTTATAAATATTTTCCAATTTTATCCTCTGAATTTAATAAAATTACTATTACACCCTTGTGCTAATTGCACATGCAATATGTGTATCACACAGACTAATAATATGAAAGGCTTAAATATATTTTACTATCCTAAACTATTACTTTCTTTCACTTTGGTGATTCACCTTTTAATTTTTTCAATCAGATGAGTAAACTATTAATTTTTTTCAATTTTGTCCAAATTCACTTGATACTTTAGAAATTGCTGACGTGTCCCTCTGAGTAGGGCCATGTCCAGCTAGCGTGTCTTTAAAAAATAATACTTTGACCATTAAATTGTTTAGTGAGGGGTATAATTGGCAAAACAAATTTAAAAAATGTTAAAAATTAAACATATTAAACAAATTAGAAACTTAAAAAATTTAAACCCATTATAATATAAAAACAATAAAATAAAAAAAATATTACAAAAGAATTAGTGCTCGAGTCCGTCAAATAACCACCGGATCCGGAAATGACTTTGCGAACGTTGTGAGAGAAAGTTCGCCGGCGACGAAGCTTGATTTCTGTAACGCCACATCAAGATTAGATTCTTCAACTGGGTCGAGCTGAGAAATTGAAGAATATTGGGAAATGGGTCGATTATTTTCATCAGAATCAATGCAATCGTAGAAAAGGAATTCGTTCAGAGCTTCGAAGAACTGGATTTCATTATCGTTGATGTTTGAATTAGAGTTTTCAATTGAAGATATACATATATAGATATATAAGAGAATGGAATAGTTGTGGTTAATTTATTTCTATGGTTACGTGTTAGTACAAATGAATAATGATTTGATGATGATCATCATATAGTTAAATGTATGATGATTGAATGATAATGGTCGTATAGTCTAATACATAAACTGCATATAAAATAGGAAAGTTTATCAGTTCATAATTATGTTAATGATTATATTGGCAAACAATAAATTTGTACAATCCTTATAAATGAACGTATTGTATAAGGAATTAGAACTCAATATGAATATTAATGTATATTTGTAAACCGTAGCTTTTGTAAAATCCTTAATAATGAAATCAATGTACAATGACTTAAAATAAAAGATCAAACTTGTTAGGTTGATCTATGAAGAAAATTGAATGTGTATAATGTAGAAAATTACAAGTGTTTTAAATGATCGAGGGGTTAATCTTGAGTACATCTTGAGTATGCTCATTGTAACGACCCCGAAATTCAACCATCTTTATTACCTTAAATTTCATATTTATTAAACATTATCTTCCTTACGTCTAAATTTCGGTCCGTTAATAAATCTTTAATCACCTTAATTTAATCCATTAATTGATTTTAAAATCAACAATTACCAAATTTCCGTATAAATTTTTCTTTTTCTCAATCATTGTATTTAAAATATTTGAATATGTAAATATGTAAAATCTTTATATCTCGATCCTAGTCCCTGGATCGCAATCTTTACTTTTTTCTTTTCTTTCTGTTACAAATATCGTAAAGCTCAACATTTAAAATTTAATATTGTATATATCCATACAACATCTTTCGTTTCATAAATCATAATTAAATCATTTAATAATTTCTATCGTAACATCTATCTAGTACAATCACAGTTCAAAATTTACTTTACTTATCCTGTCTGGATTCGACATATATGTACATACGAAACATCATTATAAACTTAACACATTTATCCACATTGAATGGAAAATATAACAAAACGTTTACAACCTTCTAGTCAATTCATCTCTAAATTAATCCGATATTCTTGAAATTCATTTCTTTCCTACAAAAATGTTTATTAAGCAAGTAATGAGCACAACGGCTCAGCAAGTTCAACATTTTATGCTTCACGTAACACATGCCTTATTATGATTGGTGTATGTCATACATCACGTGTTGTGCTTCTAATCAAGCATTATATCTCAAATATGTTCATATCATTTCACAGAGTACATATAGTTGTCACATTAATCACGTATCACATAACACATAATTTGTATACACTTAAAACAAGAATTACATATCATAGCATTCAACATTTAACATTTAAGAACTGAAGAACTTGCATGTATGTCCAATTAATTAATTGATAGCTCAACACTCTTTCTCGAACAACCTATGACCATAAAATAATCAAATAATAATTATTCATCTCTTTATGATATTAATTTATTTAATTAATATCATCTCCGGATTAATTTTCAATTTATACGGTTAATTATATTAACATCGTCCCTTAATATATTCATTTAACTTAATATTAAATACCTTCACTACGGTCAACCCAGCTCATCGGATAACTTTTAGCATATTCGGTTGTCCGAATTTTCATTTATTTATTTTCTAACATTTAAACTCATTAGATTAATATTTAAAATATTTAAATATTAATCCCCAATATTTAATATTTTTACAAAAATATTAAATTTAATGCCCAAATATCATTTCTATATTTTTAGTATTTTTCTATAATTTTCTATAATTTTTAAATAATTTTTAAACATTTATTTCAATTAAAAATCACTTCTGGGGGCATTTTGGTAATTTTCGCGCCCTTAGGGACATAACCGAAATTTCTCGAAAAGTCCAGGGGCATTTTCGTACTTTTAGCGCTCTTAGGGACACGATCGGTATTAAAAGAAAAACTCAGGGGCATATCTGGAAATTCACATGGCCAAAGGACACGCTGGTAATTATCGTAAAAGACCAGGGACACGTCGGAAATTTCAGCGCGTGCCGTTGGCCGTGCATGGCGGTCGGCCCCCCACTGCCGACGCCAAACAGCGTCGTTTCGCAGTCGTTTCTCGACCCTCCGCGCATTGCGCGGCCCTCTCCCACGCACGCCCCAAAACAGCGTTGTTTATACCCTCGCGCCAGGAAAAAAAAAAATGGCTGACGCGCAATGCGCGACAGCCATTTTCTTTGCGCGACAACCCTTTTCTTCTTCTTCCTTTTTTCCGCAGAAACAGCAGCCAACTTTGCAATAAAAACACCATTTTTTTGACCATCTTTTCCCAACAAAATTATTCCAAAAATCATGAAATTCATAGATACACATCTATAAATTATTTAGAATAATTATTCTAATTATTTACTATTTTTTCACAAAATTAATTTATCCTCATAAATACATAATTAAATCAAATAAATTAATTTATACCTTCTAAGAAAATCCTTTCTTGAAGCTTGTACTCCCCTTTGTTGGCACCAAAATATTTTTCTTCTCTTAGTGGAGATGGTGGTCATGGGTGGCGGTGATGGTGGTCGAATGGTAGAAGAAGAAAAGAGAAAGAGTTGTGTTTTTGTTTTATTTGCTTTTATTTCTTTTTCCTTTCTTATTTCTTTATTCTCTTTCCTTTATAATATAACACACTTAACCAATTTTAACAATTTCAACAATTCCACCGCCTTAGCCACTTCGGATTAACACAATTTCCACGCATAAAAATTATTTTAATACATTAAGTAATCATTTCGTGTAATAAATATTTTATATAATGTATATAAAATATTTATTTTAATTTACCAAAATTCATAATATGATTTATCATTAATATTAATACCCTTTTCGGGTACTTTATTTGACAAATTTTGTATACGCATAATCACATGCATGTAATTATATGAGATATTGTATACCTCCAAAAAATCATCAAATAATTCATATAACTTATAAAAATTATTTTTCATAATTTTTCACTTCATTATTTGGACAACATGTTATACTAACATGTTCACGTTTTCGAAATATTATCCTTCATAAAAGTCCTAATAATTTCAGTATACATAACCATAATTTTTAATAAGTTAAATAATTCCTTTTTCTTATTTATTATTCATTTCTTTACTATTTATCACTAACTTCTTTATATATAAATTATATAATTTAATATTATATAATTTATATATTTACGTTCTCCTTTCTTAATAATTCTTAAATTTCTCCATAATTATCAATTAATCAATAATTTCGCATTTATTAACTCTCTCATTATTTTAATTCTCTTATATAAATTATATAATAATTCTTATATAATTAAATTTCCTTCATACATCACTTTAATTTTCTTATATAAAGTATATAATTTATTATTATATAATTTATATAATTACATTTTTTCTCAATAAATTTCTAAACTTCCTCCATAATTCTTAATTAAATCTAAAATCAATAATTACGATTTTATTAACTTCCTCATCCATTTTTTATTAAAAATTGGATTAATTTAATTATTAATCCTTTAATTTCCATAATTAATAACATTTATAATTACCACTTAAACATATACATTTATATATATATATATATATATATACACATATACATATCTAATTTCATATGTTTCACATTACCACATAACCTTAATCAAATCATAATTTCTACATTTCCATAACAATTTAATTGTATAATTTATTGTAGCTTTACATGGGATTTCTCTTATTCTTAATAAATTGTTTTTAAACAATTTATTTACTTTTTCAATTATTTTAAATTCACACAAATCATCGCTATCTCTGTACAGATTTAATTTATCAATTAAATCCCTTTGCACACTTTAAATCACATATAATTCACCAATAATTTAAACAAACTTGATAATTCTGTTAATTAAATTCTCATTTAATATTAATAAAGAAATTCTGAAAATTCGAATCCTCACACTCATAAATCATGATGAAGTCGTTGAAGAAATCGCAGAATAAACAATTTCATAAAGTCAAGATCGTATAGTTTGAGATCAGTATGCAGAACTCAGATCAAATTGCAAAGCATGCTCAGTTAACAGATGTTTACAAAAGTATAAATGATTTTCATAGAAGAGATCGTATAGTCATGACAATCGTAGAGCAAGCTCAGTTAAGGATTGTGGTGTAAAAGCTGATCGCAGAAGAATAAGGGTAACTTGAAGAGCAAATCGTATGGGAATGTCAAATGCAGAACTTTCTCTGAATCGTATAGTGAAGATCAGATCAGAGAGTCAACTCGAGGACATATAACAAAGGAAAGTCTTTATAAGTTTAATCGAAATCGTATAGCATAATGTAGAACTCTGATCGTTGTACAAACTTCATGAATACAATAAACTCATTTTGGAGAGTATGACAAAACTGTCAGATGACAGATAATAAGAAATTTGAAGATTGAGAAGCTTAAGGCATTCTTCAACAGTTGAAATTGAAGTTTGAAAATCAGAGTATGTCATTTAGGAGAACTACTTCAGAGCAGTAGAAAAGAAGAAAGAAACCAAGATAATTCCATTAGATCAACACCATGAAAGAATTCGTAAAGATCTGTCGAGCAGACTCATAACAGTATAACAAAGACAAGGGCTTTGGAATGGGATCTCACAACAGATGCTAAAATAAGTCAAATACTTAAGATCGTAGAATAAAACTAAATTAAATATAATTAGATCATTGAACCAATCATTATCGTTGAGTAACTCCAAGACGCAGAGTTGCAACAACAATGGGCTGCTTTAGTGCTACACAAATCAAAGGGCATGATGCCAATGACAATGAGAGATAGATTCACTACAATAACAAATGATAGGAATGATATTATTAAAGGATTCTCAAGCAAAGAAGTAAGATGAGAACAACCAATTAAAAAGGACAGAGAGCAAAGGATATACTACAATAAATGACTAGGCAGATGATGCTCAGAAGTACACTGAATAGGAAAAGAAGTCAAATGAAGACTGCAAATCATACTAACAGAAATTGACAAAGAAAGGGGGAGTTGACCTTCAAAGAGAAAGTGAAAGAAGGCAAAAGTCCAAATTAAGGAGAAATCTCAGTTCTCAGGAAGTGAATTGAGTTTGCAATGAAGATCTAAAAAACAATAGCAGACAGAGAATAAGCATGCAAAGAGATATCATTGAGAAATATAAGTCTAAAAGTATACCCTACGATATGATAACTAAAGAAATCGCAGAGTACAAGTTACCTTAAAGCCCACGATAGAACGTAGAACTGAAGATCATAGAACAACAGATATGGAAAGGAAAGCCTAAGATTATAAAGCTCCAAAACATAAAACAATGGTCCAAAAAGCTAAAGCTACAAATTGCAAAGCCAGAAGAACAAGCAAGCCAGATCCTAAAACAAAAAGATGAAATGTGAAGGTGCTAAAAGAAAGAAGTGAGGCAAAGGATGATGAAGAAGAATCACAAAGCCGATTACAGAGGATAGTAAAACCAATAAACAAGCAGAGGATCGTATGGCTGATCAGGAAAATGATTCATTAAATGAAGATCCCAGAGTTTGACTAAATCACAAAGCAAGACAAGAATCATAAAGCAAACTAGGATTTCGTAAAGGAAAGTGCTTATAGTAAGGAAAACTCTAAGTTCATAAGGAGAAGTAAATCTCACAGAGCTTAACGATCATGGTGCAATTTGCAGAGTAATCAAATCGTAGCGCTAATCGCAGAGCTAAAATTCAAAAGTCAAACACTACAGCTCTCAAGAAATGAAGCTGTAACAGGATTGATAATGAACTGGCATCAAGACGACTTGAAGGATGGAAATGATAAGACAACTACTGATCATCCAAAGTTAAAGATGAAGAATCAGACAAAGTTATATCTAATGGCTATCTACACAAAGCAACACTAGACACGAAGTTTCTATTTTTGATAAACTGATGAAGACAGGTCTAATAGCAATCTGATATAATAACTACATCAAAGATTCTCTGCGATTGGAAAGTTTAAAGAAGTAATAGATATTTTCCAACGGATAAATTGTTAGAACATCTCTCTATATGTACAAGACTTATTCAAAATTCAAAAGAGAGGAAGGAGGAGAGAGAAAATACAAAACTGCCAATATATATATATATATATATATATATATATATATATATATATATAGAGAGAGAGAGAGAGAGTAAAACTTCTCAAAATCGTAGAGTTCGGAAGAAAAGTAAGATAAGAAGAAGATTGATGTACTAAAAGGTTAAGCCATCCACCCAAAGTTAATGCTCACTTTGGAGGATCAATAAAAGAGCAATTTCTTCATAATCTGATAAGAAGCAAGAAAGTCCTGTCTAGTAGCTCCAAAAATCAAAGTCAAAGAGAAATTGTTCAGATGCTAAGTTATATCAGTAAAATGAGTTCAATGTCAACTTAGTAACACCTCAAACACACATTCATCAATAGCAAAAGTCGATACTTCGTGACTTGCCTGATTATAAGGGAATCAGTCCCTGAGGGGGATGGACTTGGTGTCCAAGGTGAATGGTTCTGAGGGAACCTAGGTCTTTATGACCTAGGCCGAGACTTTTTGACTCGAATGAATCTTTGTGATTCAGTGATATAGCAGATCTTTGTGATCTGATTGTTGTGATTGATATCCTTAGTGAATTTTCTATCAGAAGTGCAGAAGAGTGGATTAGAAGATATTTGTACTCCAAACCACTTAAAATTTTTGTGTCTCCTCTTATCTCTTTATTACTTTCATTATAACTACTCTAACTGTTCTAACTGCTTTAACTATTGTATTCAAAATAACATTTCAGTAACATAAACTCAAATCAAAACTGCAATTGTTACTAACTCAAAATTAAAATGAGTATTTAACAAAATCAATTATTCCGCTGTCATTTCAAAACTCAGCACATAAACCCTAGGCTATGAAATCGAGAGCTGAAAGAAATCAACCCATCAATCACCGAGAAACAATCCCTAAGAGCGATGGAACATAATAATCCTACAGATTGAACAAGAAGAACAATCATAGGAGCCCAAAAGATCCGATCAAAGAGAAAACCCCAAATGGTTTTTACGTTTTTGTCCTTTTATTTTTATAAAATAATTTAACACATAAGCATCACGTGACACATATTCACACCATGTCATTAATTTTTGACGTGGCTTTTTAATTGAATCAAAGTGAGAAAAAAAATTAAGAGATGGATGTCTTGATTGAAAAAATTAAAAGATCGATCATTAAAGTAAAAAAAAATAATAATAATAAAGTAGCAAAATATATTTAAGCCTAATATAAAATGTCACTGTATAAATGCATATTTATTTTGACAATACCTACTCCGTCAATATTAATTAAAAATAATTTAATCAATTTAACATATTTAAATGTGTAATTATCAATCGTTACACTGAACCATGCATACAAAACAAACCACACCATGCTTACTACATGTCTTATATTTTGGTACCCTTTCAACGTAACTTCCTCTCATCCTTCAAACCGAGCTCTCTTTCATCAAATAACTTTCTCACTCTCTTTGTAGTGACAAAATTTTCTCTTTGTTTCTATTGATCAAAATTTCTGCAACTGTCATGGAGCCAAAAACGGTAGAAACAACAGGCTCGGATTACAAAAAACACGCCTACCGAGCATCCGATGGGCCAGATAAGGCCGATTTCGCCGTAGCCGGTGGCAGTGTAATAGAACAAACAGTCCCCAGCGTGGACCAATCAATGACAAATGAAGAAGACGGTGACCTTAATGAGGTAATCTTTGGATATTACCACTTTACCTTCCTCTTGTTTCTTTTCTCTTTCTTATTTGGAGTTTTGATATGATATATTTAATCGGTGCTATTTTTATTTTATTTTTTTACTTTTGACTTTCTTAGATATTTACCGTACTTAAAAACTTTAGAAATTAATATTTGTAATTTAATATTTTTCTAAGTGAGTCTTATTTAATTTTATAGAAATATCTAATTAACTTATGAAAATATCAATTTTATATGAGAATTGATATTTTTACAAGTTAATTTAATATTTTTGCAAATAAATTTTATTTAATATTTTAAAAATATCAAATTAATTTATAGAAATATCAATTCTTAAAATTTTCTACAGAATTAAATTTGCGACATATATTAAAATATCATAAGATTATAATATTTGTTCATAATATTAAATAATTAAAATATTTTTTATTATAATTATTTAAATAATTTGTAATTAAAAAATAAAATAAAAATTGCAAGATATATCAGTATATTTTTGTGAAAAATATATATATTGGATGACTGGTCTGTAGGTAATTGTTTTTTCTTTTATTCAACGAGTAATTTTTTATATATATGTATGGTATATTTAATAGTTGTGAAAATGAATTTCTTTCAACTTTTTTTAGACATTGCACGTGCTTACACTTTATTTTTGGAGGAAAAAAAATATATCCTTTTTGTTTTAAATTATTTGATTAATTTTAATTTTTAAAAATCAATTTAAAATATTTTTAAATTTAAAATTAAGAAAAATAATAAAATAATAAAATTTATGATGAGTAATATCTTATGAATAATTTTAAATATTTACCATGTATTGATTAAAATTTAAAAAAAAATTAAATTTAAAAATATTTTAAATTAATTTAAAAAAATAAATAATAATCAAATAATATGAAATAAGGCAATCGTTTATTCTTTTATTCAATAAATAAATATTTTTGTATATAAAGGTTTAAGAAAATGAGTTAAGCATCGAGGATCTTTTATTCTCTTCAAAATTAAAACGAAAAGGTGTGGCGCACACAATTAGGGGTGTTCATCGGTAAAGAATCAAATCAGAATCGAAAAAATTAAACTGGTACCGATTCTGAATCACCCGAAAATCAAGAATCGGTACTGAATTACTGGTTCGATACAAAGTCGGTTCGATTTTTTCAGTTCGATTTTTCGGTATTTGTGACGACCCCAAATTCGGGTTCTTTAACCTCGAGTTTGGTTCTCACTGTATAATACCTAACAACACTGAAATACATAAATTGTTTTCAAACTTCGCGGAATAATATAAAAGTTTCCTTATCAAAAGGCTACACTTCCCAAGGTCTATTAACCTTAATCGTAACATTACATATCTTAAGGGAAATACAAAAGATTTACAAAGGAATTTCATAACAGTAATTTAAATCTAATATGCATCTACTAATCTACGCATTTGCTTTCCCCTTGCCTTTGTCTGATTTAGAACATTCGGGTTTAGCTGAAATATAGTCATGATATAGCAAGAATAAGCAACTAGGTGGCTCAGCAAGTTTATAAACAATAACATAAAATATATCATGATGAAGGAAAATAACTTCAAGGTTTTCAACAATAACAATTGTGAAAGATATCAAGAATCAAAGTTCAACATAAGAATGAATTAACTCTTTATTGCTGAGTGGTCTTTAATGACCATGAACTGCTACTAAGGTAGAACAGATATACAATGTCTGACACCTTGTTAAAAAATAATGTGAGGATCCGAATTTTCAGAATTTCTTTAATAATATCAAATGAGAATTTAATTGATTAAATTATCAAGATTATTCAAATTAATTATTATTTTATGTGATTAAGGTATATGATGAGATTTAATTAGTAAATTAAATCTGTACAGAGATTATGATAAATGGTATTGAAATTAAGTAATTGAAAAGTAAATAAATTGTTTAAAAACAATTTATTAAGAATAAGAGAAATTTCAGATAAATGTATATTAATTTGTACAATTAAATTGTTATGAAAATGTGGAAATTTAGATTTAAAGGAAATTATATGGTAATGTGAGAAGTAAGATTTAAATATGTATATTTATATATGTGAATGTTTAATTGATAATAATAAATTTTATTAATTATGAGAATTAATGGATTAATAATTAAATTAATTCAAAGTTAAATAAAAGCGGATGAGGAAGTTAATAAAATTATAATTATTGATTTTTGATTTAATTAAGAATTATGGTGAAAATTTAGAAAGTGATTGAGAAGAAATGTAATTATATAAATTATATAATAATAAATTATTTAATTTATATAAGAAAATTAAAGTGATGTTTAAAGGAAAATTATAATTATATAAATTATATAAGGATAAATTATATAATTTATATAAGGGAATTAAAATAATGAGAGCGTTAATAAATGTGAAATTATTGATTAATTGATAATTATGGAGGAATTTAAGAAATTATTTAAGAAATGATAATGTAAATATATAAATTATATAATTTATATATATATAAATTATTGTAAATATTAAAGAAATTGAATAATAAATAAGAAAAATGAATGTTTTAAGTTAGTAAAAATTATGTTTATGTATAATGGAATTATTATGACTTTTATGAAGAATAATATTTCGAAAATGTGAACATGTTAGTGTAACATGTTGTCCAAGTAATGAAGTGAAAAATTATGAAAAATAATTTTTATATGTCCTACGAATTATTTTGTGATTTTTGGAATATAAATTACCTCATATAATTACATGCATGGCGATATGCGTGTACAAAATTTGTCAAGTAAAGTACCCAAAAGAGGTATTAAAATTATTTATAAATCATATTATGATTTTTAGTGAATTAAAATAAATATTTTATATTTATTATATAAAATATTTAATACACGAAATAAATACGTAATGTATTAAAATATTATTTATGCATGTTTTTGGTGATAATCCGGATGGAGAAAGAGAGAGGCGGTGGACGTTAGTGTTATTTTCAAAATGGTTAAATGTTTGGTTATAAAAAGAAAACAAAAGCAAAGCAACATATTTGCATAAACACCAAACAAATATTTCTTCTCCACTCCTTCCTCCTCCCGACGCCACCACTATACTACCCGTGAACCACCAAGCACCACCATGAGATGAGGGAAATATTGGTGCCACCAAGAAGGATAGCAAGTGCAAGAAAATGATTTTTCAAGCAATATGAAGGTATACAACTATTTTAATGAATTTAATTTAGTTTTATTTTGTTGATAAACTAATTTGCAAAAAAATTAGTAAATACTTAAGATAATTGTTGTTTATCATTTGTGGATGTGTATATGTGGATTATATGATGTTTAGAATAATTATTGTGGGAAAAGTTGGATTAAAAATAGGAAAATTGGAATTTAAAATGAGCAGTCCGAACAGGGGTAATTCTGTCCATTTTGGTGCAGAATTTGGAAAACTTTCCTTCTACAAAGTTGTAGATAATTAAATTTCGTATGGAATGGACTTAAATGTTGTAATTTTCTGATAAACGAACTAATTTCTATGAATTTCGGAAGAATTAGCACAGTAAAACGTGAATCTGTCCGGAGTCTGTTCATTTCAGTGCAGAATCTGGAAAAATTTTCTTCTACAAAGTTGTAGAGAATTAAATTTCGTGTGGAATGGACTTAAGATTCATAATTTTCGGATAAACGTGCTAATTATTGTGAATTTCAGAAGTTTCAGTGCATTAAAATTAAAATTTAATTTCTAAAAATATTTTTGTGCTAAAATTTGTTCTGGACAGCATTACTGTTATATTATTCCAGAATTTGTGAAAAAGTTTGGTAATTTATTGAAGAGTATAGTATTTATTGTATTTTTAAGGCTATTTAAAGTTAATTTAAAAATAGTGGAAATTCATAGGAAATTCTATGAATGTTAGAAAATTATGAAACTTGGTGAAAAATCTTATAATAATATAAGATAAATATGGATGATGTTTGGAGGATATAAAAGTATGTTGTATTATTATTTCTATTTTAAAGCTATTAAATAATAGTTTTATAAATAGAAATAATTACAGAAAATTGTCGGATAATTCGAAAAATGTAAAAATGGATTGAAAAGTCCAGAATAATATTTTGGAGACTTTGAAAGGTTTATTAGACTCGTGAGATGTTATGGATCGTGTGTTGACTGACTAGTGAACGTAAACGATTAAGTAACGAAAAAGTTACGATAAAGGCAACGTTGTTAAAGTTTAGTAGCATAATTTAGAAGAATATTATTTCTCGAACGAGATTATTGATTGTGATATAACCTGAGTTTGATATATAGGTTATGTGATGAATGATAAAGATCACAGAAATGTTAATTGACGAACAAAGCTATACGTGGGATGTTTGTAAGTGTTACGTAATGAACGCAAATCGAGGCAAGTTCTTCAGTCCTTAAATGTTAACTGTTAAATGTTAAATGTTATGATATGTAATTCTGGTTTCAAAGGCATATAAATTATGTGTTACGTGTTATGTGGATAATATGACAACTATGTGTACTTTGTGCAATAATATGGGATATATTGCTATAGTAGAAGCACAAGCACGTGATGTATGACACACACCGAGCATATTAAGGTACGTGCTACGTGACGCATAAACTGTTGAACTTGCTGAGCCATTGTGCTCATTACTTGCTTAAATTAAACTTTTGCAGGTTAAGAAATGAATTTCAGAAATATCGGATTTTATTAGAGATGGATCAACCAAGAAGGTTGTAAATAAAATGGTTATATTCAATATGGTAAATTGCAAAGTTTATTTGGACATTTTGTATATTCATATACGTTGCATCTGTATAGGATGAATATAGTTAAATTGTGAACCGTGAATGTTTAAATTAATTGTTACGATAGAAATTATTATACGTTTGATTACGAATGACGCAACAAGGAATATTTGTATGAAAATAAAAGACTGTAAATTTTGAATAATGATCATGATGATACGTGTAACAGTAAGAAAAAAATAAAGGTTGCGATCCAGGGACTAGGATCCAGATGTAAGAATTTAAATATTCAAATAGTTTAATACAATGATTGAGAAAAAGAAAAATTCATACCGAAAATTTGGTAATTGATGACGATAATGTCAAATAAATGAATTAATTAAGGTGATTAAAGATTTATTAACGGACCGAAATTTGGACGTTAAGGAAAGAATGAATAATAAATATGAAATTTAAGGTAAGAAAATGGGTCGAATTTTGGGGTCGTTACAGTTGGTATCAGAGCCAGAGGTTATAAACCTTAGGGAAATGATACCTTAGGTTATAACCTAAAGTAAGAAAGAGTAAGGTTAGTTGATTGTTCTGAAAACTCAAGCGTATGGTAAACTCGTGACTCATGATTGTATGGTGGAGCCCCTTTAGCGAATGGGCGACTATGGCCTGACTAGGACAAGCTCCTCAACCATATGATTATGGTAAGTTCCTGAGTCCAAATACGTGATAAGTTTGATGAACATGGGGGATTAAAATAGAAAGATGTAAGTTAAGAAATACAGATCTCAGATAGTGGCTAAAGGAAAGAAAATATGAAAGATATAAGATTATAAGAAAGAGATAAAGATGTTAAGAAAGAGTTGAGTGAAAGTAATGAATTAAGAAAATTTATAAGTTCAATTAAGAACATATCTAAAAGAATATTTGAAATGATTCAAAGATGAATCTCAAAGATAATCAGGGGACACCTGATTTAAGTAATAAAGATGACAAGGTAATCCAAAACGTAAAGAAAGAAATCATAATTAGTAATGGTAAGAGGATTGTACTACGATACGATCACGAGATAAGGGAAGCGAGTAAGGAATAGATTGTGAAGCTAGATCATAATGGGATCAAGTGAAAATGTGAAATAACAGAGAGACCTGTTAATGGTCGAAAAGGCATAGTTTAATGTTATAAAGAGATATGGTACTATGTAATAGTACAAGAAGAATTCAGAGAATGATGAGACATGAGTGACAGAAAGGTTATGATAAGGGGGTAGAAAACTTGGGTACGAAATTTCATTTGAAGACTCATGTGGTGACTGAGTTGCACAATCCTTTGTATGGGCGAGGGATTTGTGTTTACTTAGTTACTATGTGATAATCATTGAAATGTTAGAGTCGCGCTAGTGGTTTTGATAGATAGATAATATTAAGTTAGGCACGAGTTCTTAAAACTCATGCATATGGTAAGTCCATGACTCATAATTGTATGGTATGTTTGAGCCCTCAGCATATGGATAGTCTTTGATTTGTTCTCAGACTACATATTGCTAGGACAAGCTTCTAAACTCATATTCTTGTGGTAAGTTCCTGGACTCATAATGTGTGGTAAGTTTGATGAACTATACGGGGGTATAGAAATATTGGAGTAGTTAGAAAATTTTTGTATAATGGTAATAATAGTCCTAGCAATAAATTTATTAATTAAGTAAAGAAACTGAAAGTAAATGTTAGGGAATTTAGGATATTCCCATTCTTCTAGCTTTGCTAGATTTCGAAAATTTTGGCCTCAAGTTGATTTGGCACGTGTGTGCTTTGAAAAATATAAATGAAATTTTTAAGCGATTTAAAAAGTGTCTATGTTACTTGTCTCGGCTAGACAAAAATGTTTTTATATCAAAATGTATTTCAAAAGAATCATCCACGCACCTTTTAGCCCGGTGCAGATGTGATGAATGACGGAATGCTCAACGTGTTGTTGAGACGGTGCGGTACTATTTCGTTATAACATGATTCAACACCATGAAGTATGGTTTATGGTGTAGGAATTATTAACGACGGAATCCTCAACGTACTGTCAAAATAACGCGGTAACATGAAGTCATAAATGATTTTGATTTATAAAAGTATGTCAAAGCTATAAGTCAATGCCATTTGACTCGGCTAGACGTTTTAAAAAGTTTTGACATGATGAATGTTTTAAAATTTTCTACGGATTATAAATTGTTAAAAGTTAGTCTATGCTAATTGATCTAGCTAGACAAGCGTTGAAGAAATACAAGTCTAAGCTATTTGGTTCAGCTAGACAAATTTTGAAAAATATATATTGAATTCCTATTCTTTGAAAATTATACCCAATTAAATTATTTTTGAATGAATTCTATGGCTGAGATGAACAAAAAGATTAAGACTATTGCAGGTTGATCGAATGGTCACCTGACATAGCAAGACACAGGCATTGCAGATTGATCATCTGGCGTGCCAATGTATGGTGAAACATCCATCACTTTAATGACAGATTGATCCACTGTCAGGGTTTGCAGTATGAAGTACTCGGGGAGCGAAGTACTGTTAAACCGGGATAAATGTTCATTCAGCGTATCATGAAAGTTTTCCAAAATAAATTTTTGAATTCCTCTACTCTTATGAAGATTGGATGGTAGGATGGGGTAGTATTATTTAAGTGTGAATGATAATGGAAGCAATAATTATGAAGTAAAGAAAGTATGAAATGTGGTGAATTAGAAAATTGCAAGGTGCAATAACTACGAGGAAGGAAGGAAATCAAGATATGTGGAATAAATGTAAAGAAATTGTGTACGTTACAAATTAATGAAGTATGAGTATATATAAATTTCGAGGACGAAATTTTATGAAGGAGGGGTGAATGTGATACCCCAGGAATTTTAGAATAATTCTAAATAAGGATTATGATAAATCAAGTAAAGGTTAGTATTTAAAATCTAATGTTGAATAATGGAAGTATTAAAGAATGAATTATGAAATATGAAGAAGATTATGAATGTAAATTAAGAAGAAAAGGATGAATGCACAGAGTATAGATGAGGTGTAATAGAAGGTATGAAATAAGTTGGTTAAGTAAGGATAAGTACGATTAGAGAAAAAGAGAGTTTTCGAAGAAGGAGAAACTATCTTGATAGGTACATCAAGAAATGAGTTAAAGTTTTAGAGAATTGTGAAATGCTATATTACAAAGGAATTATGAATTGAAATAAGAATGGAATATTCTGAGAGTTATGACAATTATGGTATTATTTTTGTAAGTGATGGATATTAGAAAGATAAAATGTGATTATTATGGATTTAAATCGTTATTCACCAAGATACAGGTATTGCAAGGTACTATAAATAAAATACGTATGAATATTACGACAATTATGATTCCGAGGACGGAATCCTGTTAAGGGGGGAAGAATGTGAGGATCCGAATTTTCAGAATTTCTTTAATAATATCAAATGAGAATTTAATTGATTAAATTATCAAGATTATTCAAATTAATTATTATTTTGTGTGATTAAGGTATATGATGAGATTTAATTAGTAAATTAAATCTGTACAGAGATTATGATAAATGGTATTGAAATTAAGTAATTGAAAAGTAAATAAATTGTTTAAAAATAATTTATTAAGAATAAGAGAAATTTCAGATAAATGTACATTAATTTGTACAATTAAATTGTTATGAAAATGTGGAAATTTAGATTTAAAGGAAATTATATGGTAATGTGAGAAGTAATATTTAAATATGTATATTTATATATGTGAATGTTTAATTGATAATAATAAATTTTATTAATTATGAGAATTAATGGATTAATAATTAAATTAATTCAAAGTTAAATAAAAGCGGATGAGGAAGTTAATAAAATTATAATTATTGATTTTTGATTTAATTAAGAATTATGGTGAAAATTTAGAAAGTGATTGAGAAGAAATGTAATTATATAAATTATATAATAATAAATTATTTAATTTATATAAGAAAATTAAAGTGATGTTTAAAGGAAAATTATAATTATATAAATTATATAAGGATAAATTATATAATTTATATAAGGGAATTAAAATAATGAGAGCGTTAATAAATGTGAAATTATTGATTAATTGATAATTATGGAGGAATTTAAGAAATTATTTAAGAAATGATAATGTAAATATATAAATTATATAATTTATATATATATAAATTATTGTAAATATTAAAGAAATTGAATAATAAATAAGAAAAATGAATGTTTTAAGTTAGTAAAAATTATGTTTATGTATAATGGAATTATTATGACTTTTATGAAGAATAATATTTCGAAAATGTAAACATGTTAGTGTAACATGTTGTCCAAGTAATGAAGTGAAAAATTATGAAAAATAATTTTTATATGTCCTACGAATTATTTTGTGATTTTTGGAATATAAATTACCTCATATAATTACATGCATGGCGATATGCGTGTACAAAATTTGTCAAGTAAAGTACCCAAAAGAGGTATTAAAATTATTTATAAATCATATTATGATTTTTAGTGAATTAAAATAAATATTTTATATTTATTATATAAAATATTTAATACACGAAATAAATACGTAATGTATTAAAATATTATTTATGCATGTTTTTGGTGATAATCCGGATGGAGAAAGAGAGAGGCGGTGGACGTTAGTGTTATTTTCAAAATGGTTAAATGTTTGGTTATAAAAAGAAAACAAAAGCAAAGCAACATATTTGCATAAACACCAAACAAATATTTCTTCTCCACTCCTTCCTCCTCCCGACGCCACCACTATACTACCCGTGAACCACCAAGCACCACCATGAGATGAGGGAAATATTGGTGCCACCAAGAAGGATAGCAAGTGCAAGAAAATGATTTTTCAAGCAATATGAAGGTATACAACTATTTTAATGAATTTAATTTAGTTTTATTTTGTTGATAAACTAATTTGCAAAAAAATTAGTAAATACTTAAGATAATTGTTGTTTATCATTTGTGGATGTGTATATGTGGATTATATGATGTTTAGAATAATTATTGTGGGAAAAGTTGGATTAAAAATAGGAAAATTGGAATTTAAAATGAGCAGTCCGAACAGGGGTAATTCTGTCCATTTTGGTGCAGAATTTGGAAAACTTTCCTTCTACAAAGTTGTAGATAATTAAATTTCGTATGGAATGGACTTAAATGTTGTAATTTTCTGATAAACGAGCTAATTTCTATGAATTTCGGAAGAATTAGCACAGTAAAACGTGAATCTGTCCGGAGTCTGTTCATTTCAGTGCAGAATCTGGAAAAATTTTCTTCTACAAAGTTGTAGAGAATTAAATTTCGTGTGGAATGGACTTAAGATTCATAATTTTCGGATAAACGTGCTAATTATTGTGAATTTCAGAAGTTTCAGTGCATTAAAATTAAAATTTAATTTCTAAAAATATTTTTGTGCTAAAATTTGTTCTGGACAGCATTACTGTTATATTATTCCAGAATTTGTGAAAAAGTTTGGTAATTTATTGAAGAGTATAGTATTTATTGTATTTTTAAGGCTATTTAAAGTTAATTTAAAAATAGTGGAAATTCATAGGAAATTCTATGAATGTTAGAAAATTATGAAACTTGGTGAAAAATCTTATAATAATATAAGATAAATATGGATGATGTTTGGAGGATATAAAAGTATGTTGTATTATTATTTCTATTTTAAAGCTATTAAATAATAGTTTTATAAATAGAAATAATTACAGAAAATTGTCGGATAATTCGAAAAATGTAAAAATGGATTGAAAAGTCCAGAATAATATTTTGGAGACTTTGAAAGGTTTATTAGACTCGTGAGATGTTATGGATCGTGTGTTGACTGACTAGTGAACGTAAACGATTAAGTAACGAAAAAGTTACGATAAAGGCAACGTTGTTAAAGTTTAGTAGCATAATTTAGAAGAATATTATTTCTCGAACGAGATTATTGATTGTGATATAACCTGAGTTTGATATATAGGTTATGTGATGAATGATAAAGATCACAGAAATGTTAATTGACGAACAAAGCTATACGTGGGATGTTTGTAAGTGTTACGTAATGAACGCAAATCGAGGCAAGTTCTTCAGTCCTTAAATGTTAACTGTTAAATGTTAAATGTTATGATATGTAATTCTGGTTTCAAAGGCATATAAATTATGTGTTACGTGTTATGTGGATAATATGACAACTATGTGTACTTTGTGCAATAATATGGGATATATTGCTATAGTAGAAGCACAAGCACGTGATGTATGACACACACCGAGCATATTAAGGTACGTGCTACGTGACGCATAAACTGTTGAACTTGCTGAGCCATTGTGCTCATTACTTGCTTAAATTAAACTTTTGCAGGTTAAGAAATGAATTTCAGAAATATCGGATTTTATTAGAGATGGATCAACCAAGAAGGTTGTAAATAAAATGGTTATATTCAATATGGTAAATTGCAAAGTTTATTTGGACATTTTGTATATTCATATACGTTGCATCTGTATAGGATGAATATAGTTAAATTGTGAACCGTGAATGTTTAAATTAATTGTTACGATAGAAATTATTATACGTTTGATTACGAATGACGCAACAAGGAATATTTGTATGAAAATAAAAGACTGTAAATTTTGAATAATGATCATGATGATACGTGTAACAGTAAGAAAAAAATAAAGGTTGCGATCCAGGGACTAGGATCCAGATGTAAGAATTTAAATATTCAAATAGTTTAATACAATGATTGAGAAAAAGAAAAATTCATACCGAAAATTTGGTAATTGATGACGATAATGTCAAATAAATGAATTAATTAAGGTGATTAAAGATTTATTAACGGACCGAAATTTGGACGTTAAGGAAAGAATGAATAATAAATATGAAATTTAAGGTAAGAAAATGGGTCGAATTTCGGGGTCGTTACAGTTGGTATCAGAGCCAGAGGTTATAAACCTTAGGGAAATGATACCTTAGGTTATAACCTAAAGTAAGAAAGAGTAAGGTTAGTTGATTGTTCTGAAAACTCAAGCGTATGGTAAACTCGTGACTCATGATTGTATGGTGGAGCCCCTTTAGCGAATGGGCGACTATGGCCTGACTAGGACAAGCTCCTCAACCATATGATTATGGTAAGTTCCTGAGTCCAAATACGTGATAAGTTTGATGAACATGGGGGATTAAAATAGAAAGATGTAAGTTAAGAAATACAGATCTCAGATAGTGGCTAAAGGAAAGAAAATATGAAAGATATAAGATTATAAGAAAGAGATAAAGATGTTAAGAAAGAGTTGAGTGAAAGTAATGAATTAAGAAAATTTATAAGTTCAATTAAGAACATATCTAAAAGAATATTTGAAATGATTCAAAGATGAATCTCAAAGATAATCAGGGGACACCTGATTTAAGTAATAAAGATGACAAGGTAATCCAAAACGTAAAGAAAGAAATCATAATTAGTAATGGTAAGAGGATTGTACTACGATACGATCACGAGATAAGGGAAGCGAGTAAGGAATAGATTGTGAAGCTAGATCATAATGGGATCAAGTGAAAATGTGAAATAACAGAGAGACCTGTTAATGGTCGAAAAGGCATAGTTTAATGTTATAAAGAGATATGGTACTATGTAATAGTACAAGAAGAATTCAGAGAATGATGAGACATGAGTGACAGAAAGGTTATGATAAGGGGGTAGAAAACTTGGGTACGAAATTTCATTTGAAGACTCATGTGGTGACTGAGTTGCACAATCCTTTGTATGGGCGAGGGATTTGTGTTTACTTAGTTACTATGTGATAATCATTGAAATGTTAGAGTCGCGCTAGTGGTTTTGATAGATAGATAATATTAAGTTAGGCACGAGTTCTTAAAACTCATGCATATGGTAAGTCCATGACTCATAATTGTATGGTATGTTTGAGCCCTCAGCATATGGATAGTCTTTGATTTGTTCTCAGACTACATATTGCTAGGACAAGCTTCTAAACTCATATTCTTGTGGTAAGTTCCTGGACTCATAATGTGTGGTAAGTTTGATGAACTATACGGGGGTATAGAAATATTGGAGTAGTTAGAAAATTTTTGTATAATGGTAATAATAGTCCTAGCAATAAATTTATTAATTAAGTAAAGAAACTGAAAGTAAATGTTAGGGAATTTAGGATATTCTCATTCTTCTAGCTTTGCTAGATTTCGAAAATTTTGGCCTCAAGTTGATTTGGCACGTGTGTGCTTTGAAAAATATAAATGAAATTTTTAAGCGATTTAAAAAGTGTCTATGTTACTTGTCTCGGCTAGACAAAAATGTTTTTATATCAAAATGTATTTCAAAAGAATCATCCACGCACCTTTTAGCCCGGTGCAGATGTGATGAATGACGGAATGCTCAACGTGTTGTTGAGACGGTGCGGTACTATTTCGTTATAACATGATTCAACACCATGAAGTATGGTTTATGGTGTAGGAATTATTAACGACGGAATCCTCAACGTACTGTCAAAATAACGCGGTAACATGAAGTCATAAATGATTTTGATTTATAAAAGTATGTCAAAGCTATAAGTCAATGCCATTTGACTCGGCTAGACGTTTTAAAAAGTTTTGACATGATGAATGTTTTAAAATTTTCTACGGATTATAAATTGTTAAAAGTTAGTCTATGCTAATTGATCTAGCTAGACAAGCGTTGAAGAAATACAAGTCTAAGCTATTTGGTTCAGCTAGACAAATTTTGAAAAATATATATTGAATTCCTATTCTTTGAAAATTATACCCAATTAAATTATTTTTGAATGAATTCTATGGCTGAGATGAACAAAAAGATTAAGACTATTGCAGGTTGATCGAATGGTCACCTGACATAGCAAGACACAGGCATTGCAGATTGATCATCTGGCGTGCCAATGTATGGTGAAACATCCATCACTTTAATGACAGATTGATCCACTGTCAGGGTTTGCAGTATGAAGTACTCGGGGAGCGAAGTACTGTTAAACCGGGATAAATGTTCATTCAGCGTATCATGAAAGTTTTCCAAAATAAATTTTTGAATTCCTCTACTCTTATGAAGATTGGATGGTAGGATGGGGTAGTATTATTTAAGTGTGAATGATAATGGAAGCAATAATTATGAAGTAAAGAAAGTATGAAATGTGGTGAATTAGAAAATTGCAAGGTGCAATAACTACGAGGAAGGAAGGAAATCAAGATATGTGGAATAAATGTAAAGAAATTGTGTACGTTACAAATTAATGAAGTATGAGTATATATAAATTTCGAGGACGAAATTTTATGAAGGAGGGGTGAATGTGATACCCTAGGAATTTTAGAATAATTCTAAATAAGGATTATGATAAATCAAGTAAAGGTTAGTATTTAAAATCTAATGTTGAATAATGGAAGTATTAAAGAATGAATTATGAAATATGAAGAAGATTATGAATGTAAATTAAGAAGAAAAGGATGAATGCACAGAGTATAGATGAGGTGTAATAGAAGGTATGAAATAAGTTGGTTAAGTAAGGATAAGTACGATTAGAGAAAAAGAGAGTTTTCGAAGAAGGAGAAACTATCTTGATAGGTACATCAAGAAATGAGTTAAAGTTTTAGAGAATTGTGAAATGCTATATTACAAAGGAATTATGAATTGAAATAAGAATGGAATATTCTGAGAGTTATGACAATTATGGTATTATTTTTGTAAGTGATGGATATTAGAAAGATAAAATGTGATTATTATGGATTTAAATCGTTATTCACCAAGATACAGGTATTGCAAGGTACTATAAATAAAATACGTATGAATATTACGACAATTATGATTCCGAGGACGGAATCCTGTTAAGGGGGGAAGAATGTGAGGATCCGAATTTTCAGAATTTCTTTAATAATATCAAATGAGAATTTAATTGATTAAATTATCAAGATTATTCAAATTAATTATTATTTTGTGTGATTAAGGTATATGATGAGATTTAATTAGTAAATTAAATCTGTACAGAGATTATGATAAATGGTATTGAAATTAAGTAATTGAAAAGTAAATAAATTGTTTAAAAATAATTTATTAAGAATAAGAGAAATTTCAGATAAATGTACATTAATTTGTACAATTAAATTGTTATGAAAATGTGGAAATTTAGATTTAAAGGAAATTATATGGTAATGTGAGAAGTAATATTTAAATATGTATATTTATATATGTGAATGTTTAATTGATAATAATAAATTTTATTAATTATGAGAATTAATGGATTAATAATTAAATTAATTCAAAGTTAAATAAAAGCGGATGAGGAAGTTAATAAAATTATAATTATTGATTTTTGATTTAATTAAGAATTATGGTGAAAATTTAGAAAGTGATTGAGAAGAAATGTAATTATATAAATTATATAATAATAAATTATTTAATTTATATAAGAAAATTAAAGTGATGTTTAAAGGAAAATTATAATTATATAAATTATATAAGGATAAATTATATAATTTATATAAGGGAATTAAAATAATGAGAGCGTTAATAAATGTGAAATTATTGATTAATTGATAATTATGGAGGAATTTAAGAAATTATTTAAGAAATGATAATGTAAATATATAAATTATATAATTTATATATATATATAAATTATTGTAAATATTAAAGAAATTGAATAATAAATAAGAAAAATGAATGTTTTAAGTTAGTAAAAATTATGTTTATGTATAATGGAATTATTATGACTTTTATGAAGAATAATATTTCGAAAATGTAAACATGTTAGTGTAACATGTTGTCCAAGTAATGAAGTGAAAAATTATGAAAAATAATTTTTATATGTCCTACGAATTATTTTGTGATTTTTGGAATATAAATTACCTCATATAATTACATGCATGGCGATATGCGTGTACAAAATTTGTCAAGTAAAGTACCCAAAAGAGGTATTAAAATTATTTATAAATCATATTATGATTTTTAGTGAATTAAAATAAATATTTTATATTTATTATATAAAATATTTAATACACGAAATAAATACGTAATGTATTAAAATATTATTTATGCATGTTTTTGGTGATAATCCGGATGGAGAAAGAGAGAGGCGGTGGACGTTAGTGTTATTTTCAAAATGGTTAAATGTTTGGTTATAAAAAGAAAACAAAAGCAAAGCAACATATTTGCATAAACACCAAACAAATATTTCTTCTCCACTCCTTCCTCCTCCCGACGCCACCACTATACTACCCGTGAACCACCAAGCACCACCATGAGATGAGGGAAATATTGGTGCCACCAAGAAGGATAGCAAGTGCAAGAAAATGATTTTTCAAGCAATATGAAGGTATACAACTATTTTAATGAATTTAATTTAGTTTTATTTTGTTGATAAACTAATTTGCAAAAAAATTAGTAAATACTTAAGATAATTGTTGTTTATCATTTGTGGATGTGTATATGTGGATTATATGATGTTTAGAATAATTATTGTGGGAAAAGTTGGATTAAAAATAGGAAAATTGGAATTTAAAATGAGCAGTCCGAACAGGGGTAATTCTGTCCATTTTGGTGCAGAATTTGGAAAACTTTCCTTCTACAAAGTTGTAGATAATTAAATTTCGTATGGAATGGACTTAAATGTTGTAATTTTCTGATAAACGAGCTAATTTCTATGAATTTCGGAAGAATTAGCACAGTAAAACGTGAATCTGTCCGGAGTCTGTTCATTTCAGTGCAGAATCTGGAAAAATTTTCTTCTACAAAGTTGTAGAGAATTAAATTTCGTGTGGAATGGACTTAAGATTCATAATTTTCGGATAAACGTGCTAATTATTGTGAATTTCAGAAGTTTCAGTGCATTAAAATTAAAATTTAATTTCTAAAAATATTTTTGTGCTAAAATTTGTTATGGACAGCATTACTGTTATATTATTCCAGAATTTGTGAAAAAGTTTGGTAATTTATTGAAGAGTATAGTATTTATTGTATTTTTAAGGCTATTTAAAGTTAATTTAAAAATAGTGGAAATTCATAGGAAATTCTATGAATGTTAGAAAATTATGAAACTTGGTGAAAAATCTTATAATAATATAAGATAAATATGGATGATGTTTGGAGGATATAAAAGTATGTTGTATTATTATTTCTATTTTAAAGCTATTAAATAATAGTTTTATAAATAGAAATAATTACAGAAAATTGTCGGATAATTCGAAAAATGTAAAAATGGATTGAAAAGTCCAGAATAATATTTTGGAGACTTTGAAAGGTTTATTAGACTCGTGAGATGTTATGGATCGTGTGTTGACTGACTAGTGAACGTAAACGATTAAGTAACGAAAAAGTTACGATAAAGGCAACGTTGTTAAAGTTTAGTAGCATAATTTAGAAGAATATTATTTCTCGAACGAGATTATTGATTGTGATATAACCTGAGTTTGATATATAGGTTATGTGATGAATGATAAAGATCACAGAAATGTTAATTGACGAACAAAGCTATACGTGGGATGTTTGTAAGTGTTACGTAATGAACGCAAATCGAGGCAAGTTCTTCAGTCCTTAAATGTTAACTGTTAAATGTTAAATGTTATGATATGTAATTCTGGTTTCAAAGGCATATAAATTATGTGTTACGTGTTATGTGGATAATATGACAACTATGTGTACTTTGTGCAATAATATGGGATATATTGCTATAGTAGAAGCACAAGCACGTGATGTATGACACACACCGAGCATATTAAGGTACGTGCTACGTGACGCATAAACTGTTGAACTTGCTGAGCCATTGTGCTCATTACTTGCTTAAATTAAACTTTTGCAGGTTAAGAAATGAATTTCAGAAATATCGGATTTTATTAGAGATGGATCAACCAAGAAGGTTGTAAATAAAATGGTTATATTCAATATGGTAAATTGCAAAGTTTATTTGGACATTTTGTATATTCATATACGTTGCATCTGTATAGGATGAATATAGTTAAATTGTGAACCGTGAATGTTTAAATTAATTGTTACGATAGAAATTATTATACGTTTGATTACGAATGACGCAACAAGGAATATTTGTATGAAAATAAAAGACTGTAAATTTTGAATAATGATCATGATGATACGTGTAACAGTAAGAAAAAAAATAAAGGTTGCGATCCAGGGACTAGGATCCAGATGTAAGAATTTAAATATTCAAATAGTTTAATACAATGATTGAGAAAAAGAAAAATTCATACCGAAAATTTGGTAATTGATGACGATAATGTCAAATAAATGAATTAATTAAGGTGATTAAAGATTTATTAACGGACCGAAATTTGGACGTTAAGGAAAGAATGAATAATAAATATGAAATTTAAGGTAAGAAAATGGGTCGAATTTCGGGGGCGTTACAAATAACGCGACACTCGAGGGGATCAGTCCTCTTATGTCCTATGTTTATGCATAACATTTAGTTTTCTTGCGCAAATTCGGTTACCCGACCATATAAAAATCCCCTTTAACTAGGGTTGTTCTTTCTCAGTCTTATTATAAGAATCCGCACCAGCCAATGGTTTGGATAAGCTTTTAAAATATTCAATTAGATGAATTTAAACATGCATTTGTCTAGCCGAAACAATTAGCTTAGCATTCTTAACAGTTCGTAAATTACTGAACTATAATATTTGCAAGGGCGCTATGTGCGAATACAATACAATAATGATGTGAAGTAATTTTTGATAATTAATTCACTCAAAGTTCTGTTAAATAACTACGAGTGTAGATACTTGCTCAACAATAATTGAACTGCTCAATGTAAATAAGGTTGAAGAATACTTACAACAATAAATACAAGTTAGGGTTAAGAAAACTTGTCTCTTGCGTTGTCTACGGCTAACCAAATTAAAATTAACAATCCTTGAACGGACCTAACAATTAAATCAGTTTAATTTTAAATTAGTATCATATACTTGTAAGTATAATGACATTTATAACTTTTGTGAACCACATAATTGATTAATTACGGGTATTTAAACACTTAGAAAATATTATCATTACTTGATAATATTTCATACACAAGAACCTATATTAACTATTTAATATAGTTCAAACAATTATTTAATATTATTAGCAATTTAATAATATTTTATTAGTCTTGTAATATTATTAATCATTTAATAATATTTTATTAGTCACTTAATATTATTAATCATTTAATAATATTTTATTATTCTTCTAATATTATTAATCATTTAATAATATATTACTATCTTATTAATATTATTAATCATTTAATAATATTTTATTCATCTTCTAATATTATTAATTATTTAATAATATTTTATTAATCTCCTAATATTATTAATCATTTAATAATATTTAATTCATTACCTAATATTATTAATCATTTAATAATATTTTATTTATTATCTAATATCATTTAATAATATTTTATTATCTTATTAATATTATTAATTATTTAATAATATTTTATCCATTATCTAATATTATTAATCATTTAATAATATTTTATTTATTATCTAATATTATTAATAATTTAATAATATTTTATTACCTTATTAATATTATTAATTATTTAATAATATTTTATTCATTATCTAATATTATTAATCATGTAATAATATCTAAATCCTCCACAAATGTTATTAATCATTTAACAACCCTTTAATTACATAATAATAATATTCAACACTTAATAATATTTTATTTCAAACAATATCAATAGTTAACTTTGTATTTGTGTTAACCTTATGTTTTAATTTAAATATTTAGTTATCAATTAGTTACCAATAAACTCCATATATTGGTTTATTACACAAATACACTCATTTTACACTTATTTCAACTTAAATTTTCAAAGAAAACTTGATCCGGACCGATCCGACCCAACCCGGACATCAAAAACATGTTTCTGGCAGAATGTTTGACCGCTGCGGCGGTAGTACAAAATTTTCAAAACCCTAATTTGTGGGATGCCCGAACCTCCTTTACCAATTTGGTCATAACTTTGTCATACAGAAATATTTTGAGGTGATTCTTGAGCCTAAATTCATTAGAATTTCATGATCTACAATTTCTCTTTATATCACAAATCCAAATTCCAAACGGAAATAGGAGTAAAATCACTTAGAAGGACAGAATGAAAACTAGTTTCATAAATCCTTGATTCGATTGTTTCAAACATGATGCTACAAGCATTATTTGCTAGACCATCATGTTTTATGACTCCACATACATCATATGTTTATCATATATAACTTTCTAGCTATAGAAAAAAAAAATTCAACTTGTATATTTCAAACTACACATCATATGTTTATCATATACACTTAAGGTTTTACCAGTAAAGTTCAATAAAAGCTTTTCGTCCATTTTTATGCAATACACACATACCAAAACATGATATAACACATCATACTATTAATATACATATTTTTCATAGTTGAATACTTCTAGCACATCAAAACGAGTTTTGATCGGTTAAAAATATATTTTAACCGTTCAAAATCATTGTAGACCATAAAAATGAAATAAAGAGAAGTTAGAGCACTTTTAAACCTTGTGGTATTGAAGGCTCTTCTTATTCTCCTACCAAAGTATGTAGTGAAGCTTGTGGACATTCATAAAGACCTTCCTCTAGCTTTTTCACACAACCCTCAAGTGTATTTTCTATTTCTCTAGGAAATGCTCTATCTCTTTTCTCTCTTATGTTCTAGCAAATGAACCAACATGCTTGGCTCAAGGGTGGAGCATCATATATATAGCCAATTGCTAACCCTTCATTAACATCTCTTAATTCACCAACATAGTTAAATTAGGGCTTAAGTTGGATTACTATTTATTGGATTGACTAGGTGAATGACAAGTTGAGTGACATGAGTTGGTGAACCACTTTGATCTAGTGTGTGAAGGAAGCAATTTGCAAAATCAAGCAACCCCAAGTGGGCCCCCAAAAATCTCAGCAAAAATGGCCTTTTTCAAGCCATTTTTCTTTTAATTTTTCTACTTTAATTATACATATATACATCGATATATGTATATTCATATATGTAACAAGTTTGACCAATTTTGACTTCCTATTGGGCTCCATATTGGACTCTAGGATTAAATATATTGGACTCATCCATTAAATTGGTTTGGGCTCAATTTAAATAACACATTAGGCTTACATTAATTATTCTAGGTTACATTTAATTAAATCAAGCATTGAGCTTGTTTAATTAATTACATGGACTAGTAGTTAAATTAATTACATGTGCTACTAGGTAAATGTAATTGACCTAGTTTAACAACTCATTTGGATTTAAAATATAATCTAATTAGATTTGCTTATATCCTCTTGCTTCATTGCTTTAAATAAATATACACATACACAAGTATATCTATTTAATTATCTAATGCACAATTAATTAGTACAAAAATTTTAATTCATTGTTAATTATATAATAATTATAATTATAATGTTTAATGAAATTCATGGTCATTACATTCTCCCCCTTTATAAGAATTTTATCCCCGGAATTACAAAATTAAACTACTCAAAAAGATTCAAATAGTTAGCCCTCATCTTTTCTTCAAGCTCCCACGTAGCTTCCTCAGCGTTGTGGTTCCTCAGAGGATTTTGACATAATGTATAACCTTATTCCGTAATTTTTGCTCTTTCCTATCTAGTATCTAGACAGGAATTTCCTCGTACGATAAGTCTTTCTCGACTTGTATTGGCTCATATGATATGACGTGTTTGTAGTCTGGCTTGTATGGTCGCAACACTAACACATGAAACACATTGTGAATATGCTCCAGTTCAAGAGGTAGAGCTACCTCGTACGCCACTTCACCCACTCTCTTTAATATCTCGAACGGTCCTATGAACCTCGGACTCAACTTCCCTTTCTTTCCAAATCGGATCTTCCCCTTCCAAGGAGATACCTTCATAAACACAAAACTCCCGACTTCGAAGTCTTACTTCTGTCGATGTAAATCGGCGTATTTCTTCTAACGGTCTTAAGCTGCTACTAGTCGAGCTCTTATTATCTTGATAATTTCTACAGTCTGTTGAACCAATTCTGGCCCCAACAGTCGACGTTCTCCTACCTCATCCCAACATAGAGGTGTTCTGCATTTTCTGCCATATAAAGCTTCGTAAGGCGGCATGCATATGCTTGCATGATAACTGTTGTTGTATGCAAACTCAACTAGTGGTAGATGGTTTTCCCAACTGCCCTTGAAATCCATCGCGCAGGCCCTGAGCATATCTTCCAATGTCTGAATTGTTCTCTCACTTTGCCCATCGGTCTGCGGATGATACGTTGTACTCATTCTCAACTGTGTCCCCAATCTCTCTTGAAGACTTCTCCAAAATTTTAACGTGAAGCGCGGATCTCTGTCTGACACAATTGATACCGATACCCCTGTTGGTTTGTAATATTCATAGACGCAATCAAATTGCATAAAATAGCGGAAGCATGGTAAAATCAAATTTAAAAATTTTACAAACCATAATCCAGGATCGACCTTTATGCGCAATTATTAATTAATAAAGAAGTTAGAGAATTACCCTTGTAGAACTCAAATCTTCAACGGGTACAAGTTCACCTCCAAATCCTTCACAATCTCCTTGAATTTCACCGATTGGATTCCAACGATCAATGTTAGCCACCCAAGTGTTTGGCCTCTAGAGGTGATCCACCAAGGAATAATAATAATTCAAGAAGTGGGTGATGGCAAACCCTAGTTTTCTCTCTCTAGAGAATATGTGAGTACTCTCCCAAAAACTTATGGAAGTGTATGTGTGTAACCCTAATCCATAATAAGACTTCTCTTATTTATAGATTTAGTAAACCCTCCTAACACCTTTAGGAATAGGGTTTTTAATTAAACTCCTAATCTAATTAGGATCTTAATTAATTTAATATAATAATTATAATTCCTAAACTATTTAGGAACTTAATTATTAATTATGAGAGTACTCTTATTAATTAATTCCTAAACCATTTAGGAACTAAATAATAATGATAATAGTAATAATAATAATAAGACTCCTCTTATTAATTTATAATTAGTATTTCCAAAATACTAAATAATAAATATTTAGCTATTTAATTTATTCTATCCACATAGTATAAATTAAATATACTTAATTCATTATTATAATTATGCCATTTACTTCTTAAATAATTGTTTTCCTTTTGCGGTGTGACCCTTTAGGTTCTCGATATTAAACCGGTTATAGAATAAATTAATTAGAACTATTCTAATCTTATTTATATAAATAAATTAAACTATTTAATTCATTTAAATAAATAATATTTATTCCATAATAAGGGTAAGCCCCCTTAGCGATCAACGACTTTCCAAATAATATAGATTTCAACATTTAATCACAAAAGAACCTATTCAACGAATAGTTACCGTACAATTCAATCCTTCTACCTCAGAACGTCCCAATCAAATATAAGACATGGTATAACTGTCAAGTCTTATTTTATTTGATTATATGCATTTCGATCCTTAAATGAATAACTCTAATTAATGTAAATTATAAACTACTTTCTAATTTTCATTATGCCTTGGCCAAGGACTACTGAGTTGTCATTTATCGAATCGCATAGGATATTCTCTTCTTTTACTATAAGTGGTAGATTCTTTGTTGATCATTCACATATCTCTATGTATCACTTATTATATCCGATCATACCCTTTGATACACCCTAAAGGTTTTAAGGAATATGTCAAAACATAATTCATCATACACAAGATACTGTGATGATCTCAAGTCTAAGGATCATTTGTACTACTATCACAAAAGGAACTCCTATTGACAGGCAAGTAAGACTCCATTAGGTGTTCCTTGAGCGAGTCACGTTCAGTGAACTTATTCTCTAATAAGCACCTACATACTTACTTTAGTGTCTCTACACAAATGATTATGAGATCAATCATCCTCTTTATAAGAGCAATCATAGTATGTACTAATCTATCCGGATTCACTAATCCCCATTTTAGTGATCCCACGATTAGGAACAATTTTAGTTTTGAGCTATCTTGAATTTAGATCTCATTAGCATGATCATCATCATGATTCTAAAAGCATTGCTCAACAACTATGGGTTTATCATAATTAATATTATCTTATTAAATATAGATAAAGAAAAATGCCTTTGTATAAATAAACTTTTATTAATAATTGAATAAGATTACAAAGTACATGCTTCATCATATTAAATATGATTGGCTTGTGTGCATTCCACTTTCAATCTCCCACTTGCACTAAAGTCAATCGCCATGGTATCTAATGCTCATCTTCTCTAAGTGACGATCAAACTTCTTTTGAGTTAAAACTTTAGTAAATGGATCTGCTATGTTGTCAAGAGAGTCGACACGCTCCAAGGTGACATCTCCTCTTTCAATGATTTCTCTAATCAAATGAAATCGCCGCAATACGTGTTTGGATTTTTTATGAGACCTGGGTTCCTTGGCTTGTGCAACAGCTCCCGTGTTGTCACAAAATAAAGGCACTGGTCCTTGAATGCTAGGAACCACTACAAGTTCTGTAATGAACTTCTTCATCCAAACAGCTTCCTTTGCAGCTTCACTTGCAGCTATGTACTCTGCCTCTGTCACTGAATCAACAACTGTTTGCTGTTTGGAACTTTTCCAACTCACTGCACCACCGTTTAGGGTAAACACATAACCCGAAACGGATTTACTATCATCTCGATCAGTTTGAAAACTTGAGTCTGTATAGCCCTCTAGTTTCAAATCAGACCCGCCGTAGATAAGAAATGTATCCTTAGTCCTTCTTAAGTACTTTAGGATATTTTTCACTACCTTCCAGTGTTCTTCTCCAGGATTAGACTGATATCTACTTGTTACACTAAGTGCATGAGCAACATCGGGTCTTGTACATATCATCCCGTACATGAAAGATCCTATTGCCGAGACATAAGGAATTTTACTCATACGGTCTCTCTCTTCAGGTGTCTTTGGGGCCTGCTTCTTTGAGAGATGTATTCCAGAACCCATCGGCATGAGCCCTTTCTTGGAATCTTCCATGCTAAACCTTTT
This sequence comes from Hedera helix, assembly GCA_947179155.2. Lineage (NCBI taxonomy): Eukaryota > Viridiplantae > Streptophyta > Magnoliopsida > Apiales > Araliaceae > Hedera > Hedera helix. Next base: position 9,560,444 of record OX359273.1, on the reverse strand, counting down.
TAGCATAGAATTAATGTACGTTCCTTGGGACAAGCCAAGCATCCTTTTAGATCTATCTCTATAGATCTTTATCCCCAAAATATAGGATGCTTCTCCCAAGTCTTTCATGGAGAAGTGTTTAGATAACCAAATCTTGATCGACTGTAGCATTGGAACATCATTCCCTATTAGTAATATATCATCAACATATAATACTAGGAATGTGACAGCGCTCCCACTAACCTTCTTGTACACACATGGTTCATCCTCGTTTTTGATAAAATCAAACTTTTTGATTGTCTCATCAAAATGGATGTTCCATCTTCGTGAAGCTTGCTTCAATCCATAGATGGATCGTTGTAGCTTACAGACTTGATTTGTTCCAACCTTTAAAATAAATCCCTCTGGCTGTATCATATATACATCCTCTTCTAGTTTCCCATTGAGGAAGGTCGTTTTCACGTCCATTTGCCAGATCTCATAGTCATGATAAGCTGCAATTGCAAGCAAAATTCGAATGGACTTGAGCATTGCTACTGGTGAGAAGGTTTCATCATAGTCAACACCTTGTCTTTGTCTGAAACCTTTTGCAACCAATCGGGCCTTATAGGTCTCTACCTTGCCGTCTGCTCCAGTCTTTCTCTTAAAGACCCATTTGCACCCAATAGGCTTAATGCCCTCAGGTGGAGTAACCAAAGTCCATACTTGGTTCTCATACATGGAGTCCATCTCGGATTTCATGGCTGTTAGCCATTTCTCTGAGTCTTTACAACTCATTGCCTCTTCGTAAGTCCATGGATCATCATTATCTATGATGTGTACCTCATCATCATCTTCTATGATGAATCCATACCTTTCAGGTATCTTCGGTACTCTTCCAGATTTACGAATAGGTTGTGGTACATTAGGTTGTGTTACTTCATTAGGTACCTCACTTTGATCTACAGTGTTTTGTGGTTCTTGAATTTCTTCAAGGTCTATATTACTCCCACTGACCCCTTCGAGGATAAACTCATTTTCCAAGAAGGTAGCATGTTTAGCAACAAACACCTTTTGATCAGTTGGATGATAGAAATAATATCCTAAACTTTCTTTAGGATAACCCACAAATTTGCACTTGTCGGATCGTGTTTCTAGCTTATCATTCTCGAACTTTTTGACATAAGTTGGACAACCCCAAATCTTAACATGCTTAAGACTTGGTTTCCTCCCTGTCCATAACTCATATGGAGTCTTTGGGACGAATTTAGAAGGTATCTTGTTAAGTAGATATGCAGTCGTTTCTAGGGCATAACCCCAGAATGAAACTGGAAGATTGGTAAAACTCATCATGGAACGAACCATGTCCAACAATGTTCGATTTCTCCTTTCAGATACACCATTCAATTGTGGAGTACCTGGTGGAGTCCATTGTGAGATTATACCATTTTCTTTGAGATAATTGAAAAACTCATTGCTTAAGTATTCACCACCTCGATCCGATCGAAGAATCTTAATACTCTTGCCAGTTTGTTTCTCTACTTCACTTCTGAATTCTTTGAACTTTTCAAATGATTCAGACTTGTATTTCATTAAATACACGTATCCAAATCTTGAATGATCATCAGTGAAAGTAATAAAATATGAATACCCTCCTCGTGCATGCGTTGTCATAGGTCCACATACATCTGTGTGTACCAACTCTAACAACTCTGTAACTCTTTCTCCTTTTCCACTAAAAGGAGATTTAGTCATTTTACCCATGAGACAAGATTCACAAGTTGGATATGATTCATAATCAGATAGCTCTAAAAGCCCATCTTTATGCAACTTGTTTAATCTTGTTTCATTAATATGACCAAGTCTACAGTGCTTACAAAAAAGTATAATTTACATTATCTCATTTCCTTTTCTTAGTTTGTTCAATTTGCAATATATTTTCTTGTAAGTCAAGCAAGTAAAGTCCATTCAGTAAATTACCAACACCATATAAAACATTATTTTTTATAAATAGAACAACTGTTGTTCTTTATTATAATTTCAAAACCATCCTTGTCCAACATAGGAATAGAAATAATGTTTCTAATAAGTACTGGAACATAATAACAATTATTTAAATTAATGGATTTGCCCGTAGGCAACACTAAACAATAAGTTCCTACGGCTAATGCAGCAGCCTTTGCTCCATTCCCCACGCGCAGGATGACTTCATCTTTGTTTAGCTTTCTACTTCTGCTTAGTCCCTGCATACTATTACATATGTGAGAACCACAGCCGGTATCTAATACCCAAGTAGAACTTTGACTTACAGAAAGATTTATTTCAATCATGAACAAACCTTGATTTGCGGTTGAAACTTCTCCAAGCTTCTTCTGCTTTAAACTTGCAATATACTCTTTGCAGTTTCTTTTCCAGTGACCCGACTTATTGCAATGGAAGCATATTCCTTTGCTATCTGGATCTGCCTTCTTATTATCCTTTACTTTCGCCTTGCCCTTAGCCTTCTTGGATTTCTTCTTTTGGGAAGTTCCCTTGGGCCTCTTCCTTTTCTTGGAAGAATCATCTACCAACAAGACTTGGTTCTTTTTAGATGAGAAGTGACCCTCCACAGTTTTCAACATGTTTAGTAACTCAGGCAAGCTGATGTCCAACTTATTCATGTGAAAATTCACAACAAATTGTGAGAAGGTGTCCGGGAGTGACTGCAAGATCAAATCTTGGCTCAACTCCCCATCCATCACAAAACCTAACTGTCCAAGTTGTTCAATCAGATTGATCATCTTGAGGACATGAGTCTCAACGGCAGTGCCCTCGGTCATCCGAGATCGGAAGAGCTCCTTAGATATCTGATAGCTGGCAGTCCTACTTTGCTCGCCATAAAGATCTTTAAGGTGCAGCAGTATAGTAGAAGCATCCATTTTTTCGTGCTGACGCTAAAGCTCGTTAGTCATGGATGCGAGCATGATGCATTGAGCCACAACTGCATCATCTTGCCACTTCTTAAAAGTAGCAACTTCTTCCTCAGAGGCATTTACTGCAACAGTTGCAAGGACAGGTGAATTTAGGACATAGGAAAGCTTTTCAGCAGTGAGAACAATTCTCAAATTCCTTAACCAGTCCGTGTAATTCGGTCCGGTCAGTTTGTTAGCATCAAGTATGCTACGCAGTGATAGTGAGTTTGACATTTGTAAAATTCTGCATGTGAAAAATAGACAACATTTTAGCATACATTCATTTTATTAATTACCAAAATAAATTAGGTCTTTATTTAAATTGGTATCTCCCACTATTTTTCATCAAACTATATTACCCTTTTTATATAGTTCGACAAATTTAAAAAAATTTGCTAGTGAGATAAGGATCCTATTGACATAAGTATAATCTTATGTGTGCACAACAAATTATAATTTATTCAATAGGTAGACAACTCCTTGTCAATTATATCAACATGTAACTCCTTGTATTTTGCCTCTTAGATTATTATGATCATGTGTGTGCACATCCAAATCAAAATTATCTAAATTAAGTCAAACCTAGCACTTCCATATAAGTGAAGAGAAAAATACTGACCTTGTGTGTGCACAACAAAATAGTAATGTTCAATTTCTTATAAGCATCAAATGTGATAAAACAACATCTCAAATGATCGATATAAGCCTTGTGTGTGCACAACAAACGTATATTGATTATTTGACACTCTATCGTTTTATCATGCTAGAAGGCGAAGTTCAATATTCAAAATATCTTTGAACGTTACAACTTAATATTTTAATAGTAGAATAAATAAATTAGAACAATTCTAATTTTATTTAACTGAATTAAACTCATTTTAATTCATGAATTAAACAGTTTAATTCATTTTATAAATAATATTTATTCTACATCTTGAGGGGTTTGTTAATATTAATTATCTCATCTTATTTAACGCGCATGCACATATATATATAAAATACGCGTCATATTATTTAACATGCGAAGCATGTTTGGATAATATATAATATAATATATAATTAGCATGCACATATAGAATACTATATTCTACTTGGATTGATTATGGACTTTTATTCTAATTTGGTTCACTAGAGCCACCAAGTGAACCAAAAGGTCAAACCTAGGGTGCAAGAATAAATTAAATTAAATATAACTATTACATTTAAATTTGGGCTCCATTACAAATGAGTCTTCATGCGCTCCTTGCTCCTTTGCTCCAATTCTTCAAAATAATTCTAATTAATCCTATTACAAATTATTTATAATAAATAAGAAACCTTGATCAACAGTCAAGGGGAAGTACATAGGAGGGAGATAGAATTATACATAAGAAAAATTAGAAAGACGAGGTACGCAGACCCCATTTATAAAACCCATTCATTCATGCATCCATTTAAAATTAAATCCAATCACATTGGTCAAACAGTCCATAATCAATCCCATTTATTATCATATATATCAATAAATAATATTCATCGCATGAATTAAATAAAGCATTCCATATATGTATTGGTATCATTTAATGGGCAATTTAAAGTTACATGAAATCCAATTTCATGTTTAAAATAAACCTTTTATTTTAATTATAAAATTATTTAAAAATAAACTTTTTATTTTTATTATTTTAAAATTACCCAAAATAAACTTTTTTATTTTGAAATTTTAAAATCTGTACAAAATTACCAAACTATTTGGCTAATTAATATATATATATATATATATATATATATATATATATATATATAACAACCATTCGGGAATTATATTTAATATATATATTATACATGTACAAAACCGTGGCTACTCTTCTCCGGGAAAAACCGTGGCTACCGAAAGTGCTTTATTAATATATATATATATATATATATATTTCAATAACCGAAATCCAAGCTTTTCCGAAACAGTGATGCTTTATCAATTGTTGGCGACAATCAATTCGGGACAAGGATATAATCTATTATCATATATATATTATTTCCAACCGTGGCTGCTTTTGTTTGCTTTATCTTCGGTAGACATGCACAACAGGCCAGGCCAGGCCGGCCTGGCCTAGGCCTGGCAGACTTTTTTCGTTGACCAGGCCAGGCCAGGCCTTGACTTTTAGGCCTGCAGGCCAGGCCGGGCCGGGCTTCTCCAAAAAAAATAGGGCCTGTTGAGGCCTGCGGGCCAGGCCAGGCCAGGCCTAGACCGAGAGAGAGACAGAGAAGAAAGAGAGAATGAGCGAGCCGCGAAATCGTCGGTTGCATATTTTTTTGTACGAACGTGTACAAAATTACAAATCAAGAAGACCAAATATTGAAAAATCCATCAAAATCACCATTTTTCATAATTTTTAGTACTGCTGCATAAAAATTAGAAATGACCCACAGTGATAATGACTATATAATTATATAATATAGGGTTGTCTGCAAATCACCATCACCCCAATTTGAATTAAATATTCACTTATAGACTAATAATCATATTATAATATAATATGATAGGAGAAATAGAAATACAATTTAGTATTTAGTGTATCCCAGTTCAGTATTCTTGTCACTTTACCAAAAATCGAGGTAGACTTTAGCCAGGCCAGGCCAGGCTTTTGACCAGGCCGGGCCAGGCTTTTCCCCAGGCCAGGCCAGGCCGGGCTTTTGCTCTAAAATCGTGGCCTGTTTAAAGCCTGCAGGCCGGGCCAGGCCGGGCCAGGCCTTTGACCAGGCCAGGCTTTGACCAGGCCGGGCCAGGCCAGATCAAGGCCAGGCCTCAGGCCGCGGACTTTTTGTGCATGTCTAATCTTCGGTAATCATAATATATATATATATATATATATATATATATATATATATATATATATACTACCCAAAACTGCTGGGCATCACATCCGAATATGCTGCTGTTATTATCAATATATCATATATATATGCATTAAGTGCTGTCGCAGCTTTTGCCGAAACAGTGAGCACTCTTCCAATTTGGTAAAAACCGAAACAGTTGGGCTTTCTTAATATATATAACATCCGAAAAAAAATTGCAATTTCCGAAATCCCCTTTTAATAAAATATATAATTTTATACAACAATTTATGCCCAATAAATTATTCCAAACACATACCCATACACATATGAAATTAAAACAATTAATAATTCGCATAAAGTTTGGCTCTAATGCCACTGTTGGTTTGCAATATTCATAAACGCAATTAAATTGCATAAAATAGCGGAAGCATGGTAAAATCAAATTTAAAATTTTTACAAACCATAATCCAGGATCGACCTTTATGCGCAATTATTAATTAATAAAGAAGTTAGAGAATTACCCTTGCAGAACTCAAATCTTCAACGGGTACAAGTTCACCTCCAAATCCTTCACAATCTCCTTGAATTTCACCGATTGGATTCCAAAGATCAATATTAGCCACTCAAGTGTTTGACCTCTAGAGGTGATCCACCAAGGAATAATAATAATTCAAGAAGTGGGTGATGGCAAACCCTAGTTTTCTCTCTCTAGAGAATATGTGAGTACTCTCCCAAAAACTTATGGAAGTGTATGTGTGTAACCCTAATCCATAATAAGACTTCTCTTATTTATAGATTTAGTAAACCCTCCTAACACCTTTAGGAATAAGGTTTTTAATTAAACTCCTAATCTAATTAGGATCTTAATTAATTTAATATAATAATTATAATTCCTAAACTATTTAGGAACTTAATTATTAATTATGAAAGTACTCTTATTAATTAATTCATAAACCATTTAGGAACTAAATAATAATGATAATAGTAATAATAATAATAAGACTCCTCTTATTAATTTATAATTAGTATTTCCAAAATACTAAATAATAAATATTTAGCTATTTAATTTATTCTATCCACATAGTATAAATTAAATATACTTAATTCATTATTATAATTATGCCATTTACTTCTTAAATAATTATTTTCCTTTTGCGGTGTGACCCTTTAGGTTCTCGATATTAAACCGGTTATAGAATAAATTAATTAAAACTATTCTAATCTTATTTATATAAATAAATTAAACTATTTAATTCATTTAAATAAATAATATTTATTCCATAATAAGGGTAAGCCCCCTTAGCGATCAACGACTTTCCAAATAATATAGATTTCAACATTTAATCACAAAAGAACCTATTCAACGAATAGTTACCGTACAATTCAATCCTTCTACCTCAGAACGTCCCAATCAAATATAAGACATGGTATAACTGTCAAGTCTTATTTTATTTGATTATATGCATTTCGATCCTTAAATGAATAACTCTAATTAATGTAAATTATAAACTACTTTCTAATTTTCATTCTGCCTTGGCCAAGGACTACTGAGTTGTCATTTATCGAATCGCATAGGATATTCTCTTCTTTTACTATAAGTGGTAGATTCTTTGTTGATCATTCACATATCTCTATGTATCACTTATTATATCCGATCATACCCTTTGATACACCCTAAAGGTTTTAAGGAATATGTCAAAACATAATTCATCATACACAAGATACTGTGATGATCTCAAGTCTAAGGATCACTTGTACTACTATCACAAAAGGAACTCCTATTGACAGGCAAGTAAGACTCCATTAGGTGTTCCTTGAGCGAGTCACGTTCAGTGAACTTATTCTCTAATAAGCACCTAAATACTTACTTTAGTGTCTCTACACAAATGATTATGAGATCAATCATCCTCTTTATAAGAGCAAGCATAGTATGTACTAATCTATCCGGATTCACTAATCCCCATTTTAGTGATCCCACGATTAGGAACAATTTTAGTTTTGAGCTATCTTGAATTTAGATCTCATTAGCATGATCATCATCATGATTCTAAAAGCATTGCTCAACAACTATGGGTTTATCATAATTAATATTATCTTATTAAATATAGATAAAGAAAAATGCCTTTGTATAAATAAACTTTTATTAATAATTGAATAAGATTACAAAGTACATGCTTCATCATATTAAATATGATTGACTTGTGTGCATACTACTTTCAACCCCATGTCTCGAAACTATCTCTTTGATGTACAGTTTAGCCAACTGATCCAAAATGAACTTAATCTTGATCGGCAAAAAGTGCGCTGACTTTGTTAGTTGATCCACAATCACCCATATTGCGTCATATCCATTCTGTGTTGCTAGAAGTCCTACCACAAAATCCATTATGATATGCTCCCATTTTCACTCAAGAATTTCTAACGGCTGTAATAATCCACTTTGTCTCTGATGTTCGGCCTTTACCCTCTGACAAGTTAGGCATCAACTGACACATTCTGCAACCTCTTTTTTCAAATTCGACCACCAAAAATACTGACGTAGATCTTGATACATCTTCGTACTCCCCAGATGTACCGAGTATCTCGTATTGTGGGCCTCTTGCAAAATCTCCTCTCGTAATTCAGGTACTTGCGATACCCAAACACGATTTTTAAATCTTAGCAATCCCATGTTATTCACTTTGAATTTGACCACTTCTCCTTCGGTCATTCTCATCCTTATTCTGACACACTCTTCATCTTTGTCTTGAGCCTCTTTCACCCTATCTAACAAGGTTGGGCTCACTTCCACTTCCATTGACTCATTTGGATTTTTCACCTCCAACTCCATTTGAGCCATCTCTTGAACCAATTGTTCCTAATCTGTCAATATGAATAATTTCTCCCTGCTCTTTCTACTTAGAGCATCTGCTACTACGCTGGCCTTACCGGGATGGTATAGAATTTCACAATCGTAGTCTTTGATCAATTCTAACCATCTCCGTTGCCTCATATTCAACTCCTTCTGTGTGAAGATATACTTCAGACTCTTATGGTCTGTGAATATCTCACATTTCTCTTCATACAAATAATGTCTCCAAATTTTAAGGGCAAACACTACCGCTGCCAACTCCAAGTCGTGGGTAGGGTATCCCTTCTCGTAATCCTTCAACTATCTGGATGCATACGCAACGACCTTGTCGTTTTGCATAAGCACACAGCCAAGTCCCTTGTGCGATGCATCACTGTAGATCGTAAAACCTCCCGTATCGTCCGGTAAAGTCAATACAGGTGCTTCACTAAGTCTTTTCTTTAGCTCTTGAAAACTTTTCTCACACTTCTCCGTCCATACATATTTCACCGTCTTCCTTGTTAGATTTGTCAAGGGTGTTGCTATCTTTGAAAAATCTTTAATGAATCTCCGATAGTAACCCGCTAACCCCAAAAAACTTCTTACCTCCGTCGGTGTCCTTGGTTGTTCCCAATTCATCATTGCTTCGACCTTCGCTGGATTAACTAAAACTCCATCCTTGTCAATAACATGACCTAAAAATTGAACTCTCTCCAACCAGAATTCACACTTTGAAAACTTAGCATACAACTACTTCTTCCGTAAAATCTCCAACACCAATCTTAGGTGTTCAACATGCTCCTCCTCTGTTTTAGAATAAACCAAAATATCGTCAATGAACACAACAACAAATTTATCCAAGTACTGTTTGAATATTCTGTTCATCATGTCCATAATGCGGCTGGCACATTCGTTAGTCCAAACGACATCACCAGAAACTCATAATGCCTATATCGAGTTTTGAATGCCGTCTTGGGTACATCCTCCTTCCTGACTTTCAACTGATGATAATTCGTCCTCAAGTCAATCTTTGAAAAGTACTAAGCCCCTTTCAATTGATCGAAGAGATCGTCAATTCGTGGCAACGGGTACTTGTTCTTAATTGTTACCTTATTTAGCTCCCTATAATCCATACACATTCTCATCAATCCATCCTTCTTCTTTACAAACAACACAAGTGCTCTCCATGGAAAAACACTTGGCTGAATGTACTTATTATCCAACAACTCTTGTAATTGAATCATCAATTCCTTCATTTCTACCGGAGCCATCCTATATGGTGCCTTCAATATCGGTGTTGTCCCTGGTACCAAATCGATTACAAATTCTATCTCTCTATCTGGCGGTAAACCTGGCAGTTCATCAGGAAAAACGTCCATGAACTCCCTTACTACTGGTATTTGCTCCATCTCGAGATTTACCATTTGTGTATCCACTACGTGAGCCAAATACCCTACACAACATTTCTTCAACAGTTTCTTGGCCTGCATCATTGTCAGACATGCAGATTGTCTAGACGACTTGCTACCATAAAATACGACCTTAGACTTGTTCGGTGTCTTAAGGTGTATACACTTCTTTTGAAAATAAATTACCGCTCCGTGGTTAAACAACTAAAATCCATTCTAAGTATAACGTCAAACTCCCCCAAATGTATCGGAATTAAATTCACATTCAGTTTCTGACCCCTAATTTCAGAACAACAATTTCTATGTATATGCCCTACAGGAATCACTTCTTTATTTGCAACTTCTATGTTCATTGGGTTCTCTAGTTTTTCTCTAGGCAATTCTAACCGTCTAGCGAATTCATCTGACACAAATGAACAGGTAGCAGCCGAATCAAACAATACATATGTATTTATATCATTTATCGGAATAATACCTGACACCACGTCTTTTGATTCAACGGCGTCCTGCACCATCATGTTGAAAGTCCGGGACGTTGGTTTGTTCTGTGGCATCGGGCCTCCAATGGTAAGATTTTTGTTGTTGTTTCCCTTATAGCCCGAACTCCCTCCGGTATTCTTTCTCTTTGGACAACTTTCAACTGATGGTCCATCGCTTCGCATGAGAAACAACCCTTCCTCTTTGGTGTGGGACAATTGGGAGCGATGTGCCCCTCTTGCCCACAGTTGTAACATACGTTCTTCCCCCTCATACATTCTCCCGTGTGGTTCTTCCCGCAGTTACTGCACTTGTTACTTTTCTTCGACTCATTTCCCTGGGGTGTCCCCGAACTGTTGTTGTTGTTGTTGTTCCACTTGCGCTTGTTTGAGTTACTGCCCCCACTGCTGTTACTTTCTCGGTTTCCTCCATCACCCTTCTTCTTGTTACGTTCCTGGTAATATTTGTTGAGCGCCTCATTTCCCCCTTCAGCTATTATAGATTTCTCTAGCAACGTTGCGAAGTTGGTAATCTGAAGAACAGCGACACTACTGTAGACCCACAGTTTCAGCCCCTGTTCAAACCTCCTTGATCTCCTTGCTTCAGTGTCCACCTGGTGTGGAACAAATCTCGCCAATTCGTTGAACTTGGCTGCATAATCGGATACTGTCATACTACCCTGCTTAAGTTCCAGGAATTTGACTTCTATCTTGGCCTGTGTACTTTCTGGGAAGTAGTTCTCCAAGAACACTTCCTTGAATCGCGCCCATGCGATCATTCCCTCCCCTGCTCTACTCTTATTGGCCTTCCACCAGTGGTTAGCCTCCCCTTTCATCATAAAAGTAGCAAATGAGGTCATTTGCTCCTCCGCGACTCGTGTGACCTCGAAGATTTTTTCCATCTCCTCTAACCAGGTCTGCGCTTCTATAGCGTCCGTGATCCCTCGGAATTCGGGTGGTCCTATCAGTTTGAAGTCCTTAAAGTTAGCTAGTGGAGCGGCAGGGTTTGGTGCTCCAGTAACTTTTGCGTTGCGTCCGCGGAATGCTCACATTAGCATTTCCACGAACTCTTGGACTGGGTTTGGTGGTACCCCTCCAGCATTCACTGACTATTCGGGTGGTGGTGGGGGTAGTCGTTGATTTCTTCTCTGTGGTGGCATTTTCTGTATTAAGAAAATTTAATTTATTAAAGTTGTTTTAATCTTTTTACTCTCGTTTTGTATCTGAAGTAATTTAAACTAAAGCACAAATAATCATCTCGACACATATAAACATAAACGGGAATTCATTTATATTCATATGCTAAAACACAGTGCATAGCACTTTTACATCATAAGCATACTACTATAAACGCTACTGACCCCGAAAGTTAAACAAAAGATGGGATCTAACATAATCATATCCCACAACTTCATAGAGTCGGGATTTACAACTTACTAACCCTCTATCAAAACAAAAGTTGGGTTTCTACGGCATTTATGTACATACAACATAAATAAAGAAATAATACAACTAACGACGCATCCCTCGATGAACCGCATCGTCGTACCCCTCATCTCCGATAGCCCTGACCACTCCTCTACTGATGGTGTGCATGGTCTAGCCCTCCTCAACTGGGTAATAGTGTACCCTACTCTAAAATCTACCAAAGGATGAGCGATAGACATAACTGAGCCTATCTATCCTCACCCTCTTCTCCCTGACCTCGTCCTCCAGCTCTAGCATATGCCCGTGAGCTGCATCTCTCTGGATCTCCATGTCAATCCTCGCATCCACTGCCTGCTGTAACTGGTCTCTCATGGCCTCCCTCTCAGCCTGAGTCTGCTAAATCTTCAGCTCAGCTGCTACTAACTTGGCCTCTATCTCGGCCATCCTCGCCTTCAGCTCTATGTTCTCGCCAGAGAACATGTAAGATGTGCCCCTATACTGCTCATCAGTCTGCTTGTGAATCTGGTTCTGCTCCTCCAGGTGCTGAACCCTCTCCTCTAGCTCATTATTAGCCGTAGTCAGAGTATCGATGATGTCACTGGCGATAGTGCCCATGCCATCAACGTACTCTGCTGGCTCCTCATCCTCATCATCCTTAGTCTCGGCCTCCTCCTCGTTGTACGGTCGCATCACTCCGTCCCAGATGGGCTCCTCTCAGTCTCCCTCCTCGGGATCTGACTATGGCTCCTCAACCGGTGCAGCCACCGACGGCTGCGCGGTATCCATATGGATATCCGTATAGATCACCTCATCCACAGCAGTACTCGACTGTCCTATCTCCGTCATCCTACAATCACACAAATAACACATGTTAGTACAGCAATAAAATATATTCATTGATGGAATGAAATGATATTTTATCATGTACATCTCGGCTCGATGGATTTTTTCAATCCATCTCCAAAATACCCAACATGATGAATCTCCCCGATTCATCTCCTAACGCACTCGATATGAGTTTAATACTAAGGTTATAACTTAGGTTTCACAATCTTAACGTTTCTAACCTACAGCTTTGATATCAACCTGTGACGACCCCAAATCCGAGTTCTTTAACCTCGAGTTTGATTCTCACTGTACAATACCTAACAACACTAAAATACATAAATTGTATTCAAACTTCGCGAAATAATACAAAAGTTTCCTTATCAAAAGGCTACACTTCCCAAGGTCTATTAACCTTAATCGTAACATTACATATCTTAAGGGAAATACAAAAGATTTACAAAGGAATTTCATAACAGTAATTTAAATCTAACATGCATCTACTAATCTACGCATTTGCTTTCCCCTTGCATTTGTCTGATTTAGAACATTCGGGTTTAGCTGAAATATAGTCATGATATAGCAAGAATGAGCAACTAGGTGGCTCAGCAAGTTTATAAACAATAACATAAAATATATCATGATGAAGAAAAATAACTTTAAGGTTTTCAACAATAACAATTGTGAAAGATATCAAGAATCAAAGTTCAACATAAGAATGGATTGACTCTTTATTGCTGAGTGGTCTTTAATGACCATGAACTGCTACTAAGGTAGAATAGACATACAAAATCTGACACATTGTTAAAAAATAACGGGACACTCGAGGGGATCAGTCCTCTTATGTCCTATGAATATGCATAACATTTAGTTTTCTTGCGCAAATTCGGTTACCCGACCATATAAAAATCCCCTTTAACTAGGGTTGTTCATTCTCAGTCTTACTATAAGAATCCGCACCAGCCAATGGTTTGGATAAGCTTTTAAAATATTCAATTAGATGAATTTAAACATGCATTTGTCTAGCCGAAACAATTAGCTTAGACATTCTTAACAGTTCGTAAATTACTGAACTATAACATTTACAAGGGCGCTATGTGCGAATACAATACAATAATGATGTGAAGTAATTTTTGATAATTAATTCACTTAAAGTTCTGTTAAATAACTACGAGTGTAGATACTTGCTCAACAATAATTGAATTGCTCAATGTAAATAAGGTTGAAGAATACTTGCAACAATAAATACAAGTTAGGGTTAAGAAAAACTTGCCTCGTGCGTTGTCTACGGCTAACCAATTTAAAATTAACAATCCTTGAACGGACCTAACAATTAAATCAGTTTAATCTTAAATTAGTATCATATACTTGTAAGTATAATGACATTTATAACTCTTGTGAACCACATAATTGATTAATTATGGGTATTTAAACACTTAGGAAATATTATCATTACTTGATAATATTTCATACACAAGAACCTATATTAACTATTTAATATAGTTCAAACAATTATCTAATATTATTAGCAATTTAATAATATTTTATTAGTCTAGTAATATTATTAATCATTTAATAATATTTTATTATTCTTCTAATATTATTAATCATTTAATAATATCTTACTATCTTATTAATATTATTAATCATTGAATAATATTTTATTAATCTTATAATATTATTAATTATTTAATAATATTTTGTTCATCTTCTAATATTATTAATTATTTAATAATATTTTATTAATCTCCTAATATTATTAATCATTTAATAATATTTAATTCATTATCTAATATTATTAATCATTTAATAATATTTTATTTATTATCTAATATCATTTAATAATATTTTTTTATCTTATTAATTATTTAATAATAGTTTATTCATTATCTAATATTATTAATCATTTAATAATATTTTATTTATTATCTAATATTATTAATAATTTAATAATATTTTATTACCTTATTAATATTATTAATTATTTAATAATATTGTATTCATTATCTAATATTATTAATCATGTAATAATATCTAAAACCTCCACAAATATTATTAATCATTTAACAACCCTTTAATTACATAATAATATTATTTAACACTTAATAATATTTTATTTCAAACAATACTAATAGTTAACTTTGTATTTGTGTTAACCTTATGCTTTAATTTAAATATTTAGTTATCAATTAGTTACCAATAAACTCTATATATTGGTTTATTACACAAATACACTCATTTTATACTTATTTCAACTTAAATTTTCAAAGAAAACTTAACCCGGACAGACCCGACCCGACCCGGACATCAAAAACATGCTTTTGGCAGAATGTTTGACCGCTGCGGCGGTAGTACAAAATTTTGAAAACCCTAATTTGTGGGATGCCCGAACCTCCTTTACCAATTTGGTCATAATTTTGTCATACGGAAATATTTTGAGGGGATTCTTGAGCCTAAATTCATTAGCATTTCATGATCTACAATTTCTCTTTAGATAACAAATCCAAATTCCAAATGGAAATAGGCGTAAAATCACTTATAAGGACAGAATGAAAACTAGTTTCATAAATCATTGATTCGATTGTTTCAAACATGATGCTACAAGCATTATTTGCTAGATCATCATGTTTTATGACTCCACGTACATCATATGTTTATCATATATAATTTTCTAGCCATAGAAATTTTTTTTCAACTTGTATATTTCAAACTACACATTAACTATCACATATACACTTAAGGTTTTACCAGTAAAGTTCAATAAAAGCTTTTCGTCCATTTTTATGCAATACACACATACCAAAACATGATATAACACATCATACTATTAATATACATATATTTCATAGTTGAATACTTCTAGCACATCAAAACGAGTTTTGATCGGTTAAAAACATATTTTAACCGTTCAAAATCATTCTAGACCATAAAAATGAAATAAAGAGAAGTTAGAGCACTTTTAAACCTTGTGGTCTTGAAGGCTCTTCTTCTTCTCCTACCAAAGTATGTAGTGAAGCTTGTGGACATTCACAAATACCTTCATCTAGCTTTTTCACACAACCCCCAAGTGTATTTTCTATTTCTCTGGGAAATGTTCTCTCTCTTTTCTCTCTTATGTTCTAGCAAATGAACCAACAAGCTTGGCTCAAGTATGAAGCATCATATATATAGCCAATTGCTAACCCTTAATTAACATCTCTTAATTCACCAACATAGTTAAATTAGGGCTTAAGTTAGATTACTATTTATTGGATTGACTAGGCGAATGACAAGTTGAGTGACATGAGTTGGTGAACCACTTTGATCTAGTGTGTGAAGGAAGCAATTTGCAAAATCAAGCAACCCCAAGTGGGCCTCCAAAAATCTAAGCAAAAATGGCATTTTCCAAGCCATTTTTCCTTTAATTTTTCTACTTTAATTATACATATATACATCTATATATGTATATTCATATATGTAACAAGTTTGATCAATTTTGAATTTCTATTGGGCTCCATATTGGACTCTAGGATTAAATATATTGGGCCCATCCATTGAATTGGTTTGGGCTCAATTTAAATAACACATTGGGCTTACATTAATTATTCTAGGTTACATTTAATTAAATTAAGCATTGAACTTGTTTAATTAATTACATAGACTAGTAGTTAAATTAATTACATGTGCTACTAGGTAAATGTAATTGACCTAGTTTAACAACTCATTTAGATTTAAAATATAATCCAATTAGATTTATTTTAGTTAATTATATCCTCTTGCTTCATTGCTTTAAATAAATATACACATACACAAGTATATCTATTTAATTATCTAATGCACAATTAATTAGTACAAAAATTGTAATTCATTGCTAATTATATAATAATTATAATTATAATTATAATGTATAATGAAATTCGTGATCATTACAGTAATACTGCATACTAATATATATAATTATAATTAATATTAATATAGTATTATAATATATATTAATTTATTATTATATATAAAAACCGATTATTTCGGTATACCGGTTTGTACTGAAATTTAGAAATCTCCGTACCACTACCGATATTGAAAAATAAAAAAAAATCGAAAAATCGGTACCGACCAGTTCGATAAAAAATCAAAAAAATCGAATTTTTTAAATACCCCTACACACAATTAAGCTTTATTACAAAATTGCATCACGATTAGAGTAGTGTTAGTGGCTCAACGTTTATGTATTCCTGGGTCGAGGAGAACTATATTTATTTTGATATTTTTACATGATTTTTTTTACATGAAGGGGTCCCGCTTTATACTCGTATGAGATATAATTATATAAAAATATTAAAAATATATGTAAAAATATCAATTTTTTTATATTTTCGTTTAAAGGAGAAAGGGAGGAAAAATAAATAAAAGGATTTTTTTTAAGTATTGTGAATATTAAGAAGAAAGTGTTACATTTTTCTTCTCTTCCTCCTGAAAATGAAACTTGAAACAACATTGGTACATTGGTCCAATATTCTCCATCTCTTTGTCCTCCAAAAAAATATTTTAAAATATATTTTTTACTCAAATTAAGAAAGTTGATGCTATTTTTTATGTTTATGGGCCCATAACGTTTAACTCTTTAAGATCAATGTGCGACTTTTAAAATTAAAATTGATGCGATTCATGTAAGTATTTAAAATGAATAAAATTGTTATAAATTATAATTTTAAGATAGCTTACATATTTATGGCTGTATTAATTAAAATAAATGAAAAAAAAATGTGACTATTTTGGAGAATCTAACAGTGGGTCCAAAAAAATATTATAAGTATTTTATTGATATTAGCTACTTTTACATAAGTTCACAAGCTTTCAAATTTTTAACTTGTGCACTTTAGCCTTTTCAAATCAATTTAATTTTGCTTTATCAATTCTCTCTTGCCAAGGACAATATTTTTAGGAAACTGATATTTTTATAGAATTTTTTGATATTTTCACATGAAAAGTATCGTTATAAGTTTATAACGATAATTTACATGTAAAAATATCAAAAAAACCCTATGAAAAATATCATTTTTCTATTTTTAGACCATTTCATATGGTAGTTTTCAGTAACCTATTTTTGGAAGAACTTACAATTGCTATAGATATTCTCACTATAATAAAGTCCCTCATGACTCAATATTAAAACAACTACTCATAAAGTTTTGAGTATATAAGGTCTTAAGATTTATTCTTGTCAAATGTAAGAATGTTAAAATTCTGCTCAAATTACCATAAAAAAAAAAATAAAAAAATTCAACAACTTTAGTGATAGTTGATAAGTGATTTTTAAAGCACTTGTCACATGTTTAATACTTTGAAATAATTATCTTTTTTGAGATCATCAAAATATTCATTATTTATGTTCTAAAATATAAGAATAGTTTATTTTTTAAAATTAAAATTTATATATTTCATTTAAGTTTAAAAAATAACAAATTTTAAGCCTCCTCCATATCACATAAAAAAGTCTTATTTGTTTATTTTTTAATTATCAAGGATATATATATATATATATATATATATATATATATATATATATATATATATATATATATATATAGAGAGAGAGAGAGAGAGAGAGAGAGAGAGAGAGAGAGAGAGAGAGAGAGGAATGATCCATAGCAAGCGTTTGTTATGTACACTATTTCAGCAAATTGATCACTACCCGTCATCTAAGATAGCAGGTAGTGATAATATATATATATATATATACTCTCCAAACGGATAAGGAAAAAAATAAAATTAAAATTAACACTACTCGTCATCTAAGATAGCTGGTAGTGATAATTTTATTTATTTATTTTTTTCTCTATACATACACTCTAAAAAAAAAATCTATACATACACTCTAAAAAAAAAATCTATACATACACTACCCCGACTATAACTTGCATAAAAATAAAAAAAAATAAAAAAAAATCTCCTCCAACCCGTTAACTTAGCAAGTGGAGAGAAATTAATTTTTTTTTCTTTTAAAAACCAACTTTAACATGCAAAAAAATAAAAAATAAAAAATAAATTTCCTCTAACCCGTTAACTTAGTTAGCGCGTTGAGTGGATTTTTTTTTTTAAAAAAAAAGAAGCTAACTTTGACATGAAAAAAAAAAAAAAAAAAACCTTCAACCCGTTAACTTAATTAGCGGGTGGAGTGATTTTTTTTTTAAAAAAAAAAAACTAACTTTAACATATAAAAAAAATATCCTCCAACCCGTTAACTTAGTTAGCGGGTGGAGTATTTTTTTATTTTTATTTTTTTTAAAAGCTAACTTTAACATGAAAAATAAAAAATAGAAAAATCCTCCAACCCGTTAATTTAGTTAGCGGATGGAGTGATTTTTTTTTTTTAAATTAACTTTAACAACGAAAAAAAAAATTCCTTCAACCCGTTAACTTAGTTAGCGGGTAGTGTGATTTTTTTTTTCTTTTTTATATCCTCTCCAAAGTGATAAGAAAAAAAAAATATTTTACACTATCCGTTATCTTAGATGGCGGATAGTGTAAAATTATTTTTTTTATTTTTTTTTCTTATCCGTTGGAGATGATATAAAAAAAAAAAAATAATTTCTTTTGATCACTACCCGCCATCTTAGATGGCGGGTAGTGTATATAATATTTTTTTCATTTTTTTTTCATTTTTCACACATCATCTAAGATAGCGGGTGGACTGAGATTTTTTTTTTTGTCCTACCCGTTATCTTAGATAGCGGGTGGGACTCCATTTCATCCATTAAAATTATTATTTCAACTATTCAAAATGCATTTTTGAAATAGTGTCCATAACAAACACTTGTTATGGATCATTCTCCATATATATATATATATATATATATATATATTTCTTTCATATTTTATCCTATATGATGAGTGTTTATTTAGTGATGATATGGTAGTGAAACTATGTTGATAAAAACTCCAGAATATTATGACATTTACATTATTATGAATTAAAATAAGAGAATTTTTTTAGGAACACTTTTTGTGGAATGAAGGGAATAACTAATAGTATTTTTTAGTATAAATTATAATATTAATAAGTATTTAATTGAAATTAAATAAATTTAAATTTAATTTATCAAGATTTTATGTGCATAAAATATACACAAAATATTGTTCATAAACAATATTAAAAAAAGAGAAAATAATATAAATACGAAACCTATCATTTAATTTTAAGTCATTTAGTCCAATTTTTTCGCATATAGCCGCACTATTTCCTTCTGTGATGTGGCGGACTAAAAACCAAATAAATTTGCCACTGGGCATCAGTTGGGCATAGCATAGGCCACTGTTGGGTGCTGCCACTCTCTCTATCTAAAACACACACTAAAACACACACATAACCCCAATACCCCGATGCCCTTCCATCTATGTTTCTTCAATCTTGAAATTACCTTCAAATTCTCTGAATAATACCCTTTCAACCTTCGCTTCTATGATAATAGAGCTTAGCTACCAAAACTCAGAAAGAATCGCCATTTTTTCATGGTTTGTTTTCTCTCTTTTTCACTTTTTCTGCGCAAATACTCCTCTTTCTTTACTGTAGTGTCTTGAAAGTACTGTTGGTATTCTTAAATGTCAATATCTTTCTGTGGCTACAGTAACCTCAAGTAATTTATAAGATCGGGGATGCTTCTATTATTATAATATTATTGTAATGCAAATTTATTGTCTTATGGCGAATCTTTATGGACCCATCTTGACTATGGAGCTAATTTTTGATTATTTGGTCATTAATTTTGATTTTCTGGAGAATGTATGATTGAGTTTGATTATTTGAGTGGTTATGAGAATAAATTGACTAATCTTTCCGTTTACTTTTGATCTTTCTTGAAAGCTATGTTGTCTGTTTTATTGTAACTTCTTTTATGAATTGTACCATATTTCTGTTTTTAATTCTAGTGAGATTCTGAGTTCTCTGTAGTAGTTTGAATTTCAGGGAAGTATGTTCATTGAACTTGATAAACCCATTTTGTGCTCTCTTTGATTTTACATCATTCATGGTTAATTGAAAATTTTGTGTATTTTATTTTATGATTGGTAAGGATACTGTCTTGGTTTTAAAGTTAAAAGCCTTTGGTGGAGTTTCTGTTTTAATGTGAAGTGAGGTGAAACCCAATTTTTTTGTTTTGATGAGATCTTATACTAAGTGCAGAAATTAAGGAATACAACTAATAAGCAACCTTCCTTTGAAATGGGGGAACATAATGGTGCACAATATGCGGGGATTGATGAAGTTCCTTCGCCTGTGGCAGGCAATGCTAGGAAAGTCTCACTTTTACCCCTTATTTTCCTCATCTTCTATGAGGTATCAGGAGGGCCTTTTGGCGTTGAGGACAGTGTGCAGGCAGCTGGTCCGCTTTTAGCGCTTTTAGGTTTTTTAGTATTTCCATTCATATGGAGCATTCCTGAAGCATTGATAACGGCTGAGATGGGTACAATGTTCCCAGAAAATTGTGGCTATGTGGTTTGGGTTTCGTCGGGTTTGGGTCCCTATTGGGGATTTCAGCAAGGTTGGATGAAATGGCTAAGTGGGGTTATTGATAATGCTCTCTACCCAGTTTTGTTTCTTGACTATTTAAAATCAGGGATCCCCGCTGTAGGTGGTGGCGTTCCAAGAGCTGCAGCAGTGTTGGTTTTAACCGCGGTTCTTACTTTTATGAACTATAGAGGTATGACTATAGTAGGCTGGGTTGCTGTTCTATTAGGTGTTTTCTCCATTCTTCCTTTCATAGTTATGGGATTTGTGGCAATTCCTAAGTTAAAGCCTAAAAGGTGGTTGGTGGTAGATCTGCATGGTGTGAACTGGAATTTGTATCTAAACACTCTTTTTTGGAATCTTAATTATTGGGATTCTATAAGTACACTTGCCGGTGAGGTGCACAACCCAAAGAAGACTCTGCCAAAGGCTTTGTTTTATGCTTTGATTCTAGTTGTTCTTGGCTACTTTTTTCCTCTTCTAGTTGGCACTGGTGCTATTCCACTCGAACGTGACTTGTGGACTGATGGCTATTTCTCAGATATTGCTAAAATACTAGGAGGGGCATGGTTGAGATGGTGGATTCAGGCAGCTGCTGCAATGTCAAATATGGGAATGTTTGTGGCTGAGATGAGCAGCGACTCTTTCCAACTTCTAGGTATGGCTGAAAGAGGGATGCTTCCTGAGTTCTTTGCCAAGAGATCTAGGTATGGAACTCCACTAATTGGTATTTTATTCTCAGCATCCGGTGTCATTTTGCTTTCATGGATGAACTTTCAAGAGATAGTAGCAGCAGAAAACTTTTTGTACTGCTTTGGAATGATTTTGGAGTTCATAGCTTTTGTACAGTTAAGGATGAAATACCCTGCTGCATCTCGACCGTATAAGATACCCGTAGGAACTGTTGGAGCCATTCTAATGTGTATTCCTCCAACCATATTGATTTGCGTAGTGTTGGCTATTTCATCTCTCAAAGTCATGGTTGTAAGCCTAGTTGCCGTCCTTATTGGGCTAGTGCTTCAGCCCTGCCTGAAGCAGATTGAGAAAAAGAGATTGCTCAAGTTCTCCACAAGTTCTGATCTCCCAGATGTTCATTGTGTTACTAATGAGAGCACTCAATCCTTAGTTTATTAAAATATCCTGGTTCTCTTAGTTGGAAAACAAAGTCCTACCGTTCTACATATCACCAATGCATGTCTTTCTATACTCTTAATCTGCTGAGAAAATCCGCTACAATGGTGAAAGCTGTCAATGAAGCAAATATTATTCCTTAGCCATGTCCCGAGAGGTCTCTGGATTATGTTCAGGTTACTTTCGTATCACATTAAATGTTACTACCTTGTTTAGATGTTTGTACATGGATTGTAGCTATTTTGTCGTCATTGTATTAGTAGCAATGTTTAGTAATAACTTTGTCAATTGTACGATGAAGCCGTATGATTTGAATCTTAATTCTTAGATATAAAACAGTCTATTCAGAAATCAGTTAGTCAGACTTTCTTTAAATTTATCTTTGTGTTAAATTATATACCTGATTTAGTAGTGCTTGTTATACAATATAGCTATAGACTGTCTTTTCTTTATTGTCAGTGGTATCTTGAGTGACTCATTTTATACTCGGTGAATTTCTTAAATTTTTAAATCATGTTTCTCCTCATTAATAGTGATTTATCATTCAATTGAATGAACGATTGAAAAAGGATCTACTAATTATTAATATTAATCCAATAATGTTTCTTACTTTGTAGTTGTACATAAGCAACGCATG